>MU104893.1:0-45774 GCA_014871385.1 Ceratodon purpureus | reverse complement strand
GGGGGGAAAGTTCGTACGTGAGCGGAGAGCGTAGAGCGGAGAGCGTGAGCGCAGAATGGAGAGCACAGAATTGACAATTACGAAAATTTTCAAAGGCAAGTAGACCCTACAACCGTGGAAAATTACTAAATTAAGGCTTAATTTAGACACTTTTTTAGAAAATAGTATATTACCGTGGAAATTAGGATTACCTCAAAGATACAAATTAGGGCTGATGTCATGCTGACGTCATGCATACATTCCTTTAGATTTGTCATGGGTTTAGGCAAGATACAATGATCAGGCGTTGAGTTTTAGATCAAACAAGTAATTCTTCATAGGATTATGTAAATGCACAAGGGAAAAAACAAATTTGAAGAACGTAAAGGAGGCATGGTTTGAAAACTTCCTGGAATATTTCAAAATTCGTGTATATTATCTTAACTGCTGAATCCAAGATATACCTTGTCAGAGTCCTTGTCTTCATCGAAGATTACTCTCTCTTCCTAGGCAGCAAAGCATCTTCATTTCAGTGATACAAGTAGGAGATTTTCATCATCAAACAACACTTGGTAAGCTGGGTTCCAGAGAAGGAGGTCACTCTTGGTTTCTTGAGCTTGTCTCTAGGTGGTGTATTAGGATAGTCATACAGTCCTTGGCATTCTGTGCTGTATGCGAAGGTAGCGATGGAGTTTGGGGGGGTCAATTTGTAGGCTTGCGTGGAACGTTTTAAGACTACAACAATTTAGTGTGTTGCGCGATGCCGAAGGTGTGTAATGCGAGATCCAGGAGGACGAGAGCGGCTGTAGGTTTGCCCCCAAAGGCACCGGCGAGTTATGAGGAGCTGCGGCCGTGGCTGCTGGAGGTGGAGCGCACCAGGGAACGAGGCATGGACCTGCCACCGTTTAGGCACATCGGAAGCCTCCATGTTGGTGAAGGTGAATGGCGTTGGACAGTGCTTTGTACCAATGAGCTTCTCCGTATTATGGAGTTGTCCCTAATCCCGTATCCCTTGCTATCGAACGTCGATGAGAATCCAGTTGTTCAGCTGCCCGAAGTGATCATATCGGATGGCGAAACTTGCTGGTTTGATATGGACAAGAGTTGGACTGTATATCCTTCGAAGGATTAGTACTGTGAAGTCTAGTGGGGTGTTCGAATACATCCTTAGATTTGGAATAAGACAATCGAAACCAACTAAAAAGAATGGTCTTAAAATTTCGTGGAATATTTCTGAGTTCTGTAGAGTATGGAGTAGCAGAAACCAAGATGTACACCAAGTCAAGAATATGTAACATGTTTAGGAAATGTGGGATTCTGAATGGTTAAAATATAAGTTACAGCGCAATTTCAATTTTGAGCGTTTCTTTTGTAACATTTCATTCTTCATATTATATTTTGAGCATTACGGTTGTGACATTCCGTCCTCTACATAGGAGGAGACGATTTGGAAATGAGAATCGTAACAAGTATAGATTCAGGGTAGTAGAGTAGACGAAGGATTACGCAATGAAACTCCAATTAAATCAAATCAAATCAAAGCAAATGAAAACAACATAGACCGAAGCCTCCTTCAAACTCAGAACATGCTACAGTCGCTACTTTCACTCTCAGAACTAGATGACTCTGAATCTCCTTCTACCGCCTCGTCATCGACGAATAGAAGGGCCCTGGGATCAAAAGTAGTTGGCCGACTAGGAACATATGTAAGGGCTCCAGATTGAAACGCCTGTGCTAAGTCCTCTGCGTAGTCCGGAAGTATGAAAGGCTGAATCGGGCTGGAATGAAGACGCCAGGATGGAGTGGACACTGATGTTGGCCCACGTGGAGGTGTTGCTGAAACTACTCTGCAATAGAGAACCGACTGTGGTTACATCGAGTACGTAGAGCTGCAAAGACAAGTAACGCATGGATAATTTGAACAAAGAATAGAAGACTTACACCACTTATCAGGTCTTGGTCTCTTTGGAGGCGCTTCGTCTGTTGCTGCCGGCCTTGGATGTTTAGGAGGGCCCATGGCGGATGGTTTGAGAAGGGCGTTGAATATGGCTTCGTCCTCCTCAAAAGCGAGAATGTGGCGACCAGTAGCCTGGGCAGCCTTGATGGAGGCTCCTGAAACTCGGAGAGATACAAAGAAATGAGAAACTGTGGTAAAACGAGAAGAATAATTCAGCAAAGATATGCATGAAGAGTTACCTGTCCCAGCATTCCAATCAACAACTATGTCGCCGGGCTTCGACAGCTCCTCAAGTATGCCCTGCATCATCTCGATGGATTTCTCCCTTGGGCCTCTCCACGGCACCTCCCCATTCATGAGCTGCGAATCCACATCGGTCAAGTTGAAAATGGCATCACTCTCGGTAATGTTGAGGAGCCCATGTATCAGGTCTTCCTTCTTCGTCTGGAAGGAGAAAGTACTGCCACTACGAACGTAGACGCGAATCCAGAATCGCATAGTCTGCAGTCAAGCAAAACCAGTGAGTAAAATGAAGCGGAAGGGTTATCAGTAAGCGAAGAGAAGGGCATGTTCAGGAAAAGTACCAAGTTCTCGGGGTTCGTAGGAGAAGTCAGGCCGAGTACATTGACACCCCACCAGTCCTTGAACAGCACGTATCCACCATTAGCAGCTTCTTCCTCGATATCCTTAGCCAGCTTCTGATCAGTGTTGTAGATGAGGCAGATGGCACCATCTTTCTGCAGGAAATCATCTGCAAAATGGAAGATGTCGTACAAATAATCCTTGTAGCGAGAGTTCCAAGGCGGAATACTCGTGGGGGGAACGGAAACGGATGGGACGGGAAGATTCTCAGGGATGTCGGCAATGATCAAATCGACTCCCAGATGGTCCTCTTGTTTGCACCGGTCCCCAACAATGTTTTCGCGGCCTGCTCCAAACTTGAGGAAACAAGAAAGCAGAGTTAGTAACTACATAGCGAGTAGAGGTGGCAGAATCCATTAAATGTCAAAATATAGGAACAAACCTTGCGAATGAAGTCTTGAGTCTTGATCCAATCCGGGTCGCCACCTTTTTCTCTCCTGTCTCCTATTTCGCCGTAACATGGAATCCACAGATGAGTTGAAGACGGAAACATGTGTGGAAATCAAAGCTCCAGCGGAAGAAGTTGTTTGAGGATATAGTTTGGCCTTCCTCTGCTGAAGGAGACCTCTGGTGATCTCCGAAGCACTAATCGATGAAGGAGCCGGCGAAGAAGCTGGAGAAGGGTTGGTAACGACAACACCCGGAGACGGCTCTGGTGCCTTCTCAGCTGGCGCGGAAGACTCCGCACCAGTTTGCTGTGATGCCTCCGACCGAGAACGCAGAGATTTCAGTCGCCTTCCTCTCCCTCTCTTCGGTGGTGGAGCAGAAGACTGATCCTGCTCTCCTTCACGACCTTCTGCATCATCCACGGAGTCCTCCACCACAACCTCACCCCCATCGTGTAGAGTCTTGACGTCTACCTCTGAGTCAATCGTGAAACCACGAGAGCAATCAAGATACCAGCATCCTTCAAGCAAGTGAGGAGCTTTGTACCTTTTCAACTGTTGGGGAGAATAGATACACTGGTCCGAGGTTTTCTCCGTCCAAGCAAGGAAGTAGTTGGGGAGCTGCTGAACCTTGATTGCCCCCTTCAGAAGAAGCTCTCGCTTGAAGTATCTATGTAAACCAATATGTAGAAGGTTAGTATCAAAGAGATAAAGAGACCTCGTTATGGAATTTGAATCTGATTAAAAGGAATGTATCGTACCGGTAAGTAACCCGCTTGACAACCTGAGCGGTTCCAGGAAATTTAGCAAAAATGGACTTCTTGTCGAAGGGCTTATCTGCCGATTTTCCAATGAACGTAGGGAAGGCCTTGTCCCACAAGAGAATACGTGAACTCTCCACAAAATCGCCCGGCTCTTGTACTTCCGGAAAGGCCTTCCAATTGATAACGATGTTCTCCGTCTTGCATATGTCCTCGAATGTGTTAATAACGGCTTCCTCCAACTGTAATTCAGAATTCAATTAATTAGCAATGAGAAAGAATCGACGAAGAGAGTAATGCGTAATGTAATGGGAAAGGTTTTTTAAGAAATTGTACCCCAGCCCAGAATGAGGCCTTATTCAACCATGGGTCAAATTCGGTATCCTTGAATTCAAGTGGTGGAAATCTGTAAGACAATCGGGAACTCAGAGATGAGTTCCACCACCTCAACCAACGAGCCTTGTACTTGGCCTCAACGGCCGCTGGAACAATCTTCTGGAGCTTATCAAGTGACATCTCAGGTTTTGAGAAGTCACTGAAATGCCGATTAATCTGCAATAAGTACAGGAGTTTTAGAAAAAAGAATACGTAAATGTTGTTGTGATACAAAATAGTGAACTCAGGCACGATGAGGGTCTCACTTCGTTGAGGAAGTCGTCTCCATTCTTGGGATTTGCAATTGCCAAGTACTTGGTGAAGTCCTTCCTCTTAATCGATTCCACCATGTTGTTTGAAGCCGCATTCATGGCATCCCAAATACCAGTCGCGGTTTGTTCTTCAATGGGTGTTTTCTCCTTGTAGATTCTGGCAGCTTCGTCAGAAGCTACCACAATTTCTCGCTGGAACACAAAGCAATGTTAGAGGAACTATATGAAGCACCGTAAATCAATTGCCGAATGGAAGCGTCGGGGGGGGAGGAATGAGTGCTTACCCGATAAAGAAAAGCGATGAATACTTTTGTTGGCAATGTAAACCAGGATGGAGTAGCTGGTTTGTGATTCAATGCTAAAGCATACTCCTGTGGTGAAAGCAGATCCTTGAATTCCTCCAATTTCATCACACCAAAGGAGCGAATACGATAAAGTTTTGCCGGAATATTACTCTTCACGTGATCATTTTCCGTTGACCTGTACAAATAGACGTAAGTTAATAATAAGCATAAAGTACAAGTTCAATCGGCGTTCAAGAGGTGTAGACAAAGTAGAGAGAGTTAATTCTTACCAATTAATGTCATGCATGGCATGAAGAAGGTTTCCAACATGACCGCGAGGGTCAAGAACAATGCAATGCACAGAGATGTGCCACGCTGGATCGTCGCTGTGATGCTTGTTGATATGTCTGTACCATGCGGCAAGGCGATGGTTACCTTCCCAGACATAGAACATCTTCCCAGAGAACTCCTTCCAATCCGGGTCGGCCAAGAGCTCATCTTCAAAAGCATCATTAACTTTTTGCCAACACGGGCTCCAGTCAGCCTTGATCTCCTCAGTGACATCGGCTGTCTTCTCTTCGTGGTTGTAGATGGAAATGTACATGACACGGTCTCCATCTCTATAGCCTTTGACAAACTCATGCTCCAAATGTTGAACTCCCATTTCTCCTACAGGTCGCACTCTTGCCATTGAGAGCATCCTACAAAGGGGAACTTGGATACGCGACTTTGTCTTTGGAAGTATTCGGAGCTTATTGATGACGCCGTTGGAGTCTTGCTTGTGTTGTACCCGATGTTCCAATTCACTGTCCACTACATTCGTCAAATCAGGAGGACAAGATGGCGCTGGCACTATATCCTGTGTCTGAGTTACCTGCAAGAAGTACTACATTTTCAAAATTGATTCAAAGATAAGGATAAAAACAAGTAATGCAATTATGAAAAAGAATAGAACAATAGTTTCATGTACTGATACCAATCGTCATCAGTAGAAAGGTGTACATACGCAACTATGTACGTGGAGCACGGCTATAATACTCCCTAGCCTGTCTACAGTTCCAATGACGGCGCCTCCTCCAAAAACGCCTGGTCTGTTGGACAGGGCATGGTAGTATCGCCGGGAGGGCGAAGACAACATGGGCTGGCCTCCTCACTCTAATAGGCGAGGAAGGAGAAGGTGGAGACATCGGCGGGGTACCAAGCCGAGGAGAAGTAGGCATGTAGCCTGGGGATGTAGGCTCATAGACAGGAGAGGTAGGCATGTACTGAGGAGAGTGGACCTCTGGAGGTCCACTACCTAAGTCTACAGGGTTTCCTAAATCACACCTACATAAATGGGGCTGATCAAATGAATCCGAGAGATCGGAAAGATTGATAACTGAGATCGGGGAACTGATGGACAAGGGTGCATCTGAGAATACCTAGAGGCAGAGAAACAAGACAGTGTCAAATTATAGATTTACAAAATGAAATGAACACTTTTGGAGGGTTAATGTACTATGCGATATTCAAAACAGAAGGCAAATAAGATTAATTTACCTCTGTTTCTGCAGGGGTAGGGCCATCAGCTTCAGTCGCAGTGAGTTGATCCGTGAACTCCTACAACACATAAAGTATACAAATAATAAGAATTGAAATGAATACATGATTGGACAATTAAAAACAAGAGTTAAAATCCAATCAAATTATTCTTAAGCAGCTGCCCCCTTCTCATTGGAGGCATTCGTCACAGAATGCCACTCCAGAAGGAGCGTCTCCTCCACAACCTCCATCTGATTGCTTGCGGCCACAGCCTCCGCAGCCCCACTCCCGCAATCCGCCCCCACCTCCTTGGAGGCATTCGTCACAGAATGCCCCTCGGCAAGGGGCATCTCCTTCGCGGCCTCGAGCTGACTGCCTGCGGCCATGGCCTCCGCAAGGGGGTTCTCCTCCGCGGCCTCCCTCTGGTTGCGTGGGGCAACTGCCTCCGCAGCCCCACTCCCGCAATCCGCCCCCACCTCCTTGGAGGCATTCGTCACAGAATGCCCCTCGGCAAGGGGCATCTCCTTCGCGGCCTCGAGCTGACTGCCTGCGGCCATGGCCTCCGCAAGGGGGTTCTCCTCCGCGGCCTCCCTCTGGTTGCGTGGGGCAACTGCCTCCGCAGCCCCACTCCCGCAATCCGCCCCCACCTCCTTGGAGGCATTCTTCACAGAATGCCCCTCGGCATGGGGCATCTCCTTCGCGGCCTCGAGCTGACTGCCTGCGGCCATGGCCTCCGCAAGGGGGTTCTCCTCCGCGGCCTCCCTCTGGTTGCGTGGGGCAACTGCCTCCGCAGCCCCACTCCCGCAATCCGCCCCCACCTCCTTGGAGGCATTCTTCACAGAATGCCCCTCGGCATGGGGCATCTCCTTCGCGGCCTCGAGCTGACTGCCTGCGGCCATGGCCTCCGCAAGGGGGTTCTCCTCCGCGGCCTCCCTCTGGTTGCGTGGGGCAACTGCCTCCGCAGCCCCACTCCCGCAATCCGCCCCCACCTCCTTGGAGGCATTCTTCACAGAATGCCCCTCGGCAAGGGGCATCTCCTTCGCGGCCTCGAGCTGACTGCCTGCGGCCATGGCCTCCGCAAGGGGGTTCTCCTCCGCGGCCTCCCTCTGGTTGCGTGGGGCAACTGCCTCCGCAGCCCCACTCCCGCAATCCGCCCCCACCTCCTTGGAGGCATTCTTCACAGAATGCCCCTCGGCATGGGGCATCTCCTTCGCGGCCTCGAGCTGACTGCCTGCGGCCATGGCCTCCGCAAGGGGGTTCTCCTCCGCGGCCTCCCTCTGGTTGCGTGGGGCAACTGCCTCCGCAGCCCCACTCCCGCAATCCGCCCCCACCTCCTTGGAGGCATTCTTCACAGAATGCCCCTCGGCAAGGGGCATCTCCTTCGCGGCCTCGAGCTGACTGCCTGCGGCCATGGCCTCCGCAAGGGGGTTCTCCTCCGCGGCCTCCCTCTGGTTGCGTGGGGCAACTGCCTCCGCAGCCCCACTCCCGCAATCCGCCCCCACCTCCTTGGAGGCATTCTTCACAGAATGCCCCTCGGCATGGGGCATCTCCTTCGCGGCCTCGAGCTGACTGCCTGCGGCCATGGCCTCCGCAAGGGGGTTCTCCTCCGCGGCCTCCCTCTGGTTGCGTGGGGCAACTGCCTCCGCAGCCCCACTCCCGCAATCCGCCCCCACCTCCTTGGAGGCATTCTTCACAGAATGCCCCTCGGCAAGAAGCATCTCCTTCGCGGCCTCGAGCTGACTGCCTGCGGCCATGGCCTCCGCAAGGGGGTTCTCCTCCGCGGCCTCCCTCTGGTTGCGTGGGGCAACTGCCTCCGCAGCCGCACTCCCGCAATCCGCCCCCACCTCCTTGGAGGCATTCTTCACAGAATGCCCCTCGGCAAGGGGCATCTCCTTCGCGGCCTCGAGCTGACTGCCTGCGGCCATGGCCTCCGCAAGGGGGTTCTCCTCCGCGGCCTCCCTCTGGTTGCGTGGGGCAACTGCCTCCGCAGCCCCACTCCCGCAATCCGCCCCCACCTCCTTGGAGGCATTCTTCACAGAATGCCCCTCGGCAAGGGGCATCTCCTTCGCGGCCTCGAGCTGACTGCCTGCGGCCATGGCCTCCGCAAGGGGGTTCTCCTCCGCGGCCTCCCTCTGGTTGCGTGGGGCAACTGCCTCCGCAGCCCCAACTCCCGCAATCCGCCCCCACCTCCTTGGAGGCATTCTTCACAGAATGCCCCTCGGCAAGGGGCATCTCCTTCGCGGCCTCGAGCTGACTGCCTGCGGCCATGGCCTCCGCAAGGGGGTTCTCCTCCGCGGCCTCCCTCTGGTTGCGTGGGGCAACTGCCTCCGCAGCCCCACTCCCGCAATCCGCCCCCACCTCCTTGGAGGCATTCTTCACAGAATGCCCCTCGGCATGGGGCATCTCCTTCGCGGCCTCGAGCTGACTGCCTGCGGCCATGGCCTCCGCAAGGGGGTTCTCCTCCGCGGCCTCCCTCTGGTTGCGTGGGGCAACTGCCTCCGCAGCCCCACTCCCGCAATCCGCCCCCACCTCCTTGGAGGCATTCTTCACAGAATGCCCCTCGGCAAGGGGCATCTCCTTCGCGGCCTCGAGCTGACTGCCTGCGGCCATGGCCTCCGCAAGGGGGTTCTCCTCCGCGGCCTCCCTCTGGTAGCGTGGGGCAACTGCCTCCGCAGCCCCACTCCCGCAATCCGCCCCCACCTCCTTGGAGGCATTCTTCACAGAATGCCCCTCGGCAAGGGGCATCTCCTTCGCGGCCTCGAGCTGACTGCCTGCGGCCATGGCCTCCGCAAGGGGGTTCTCCTCCGCGGCCTCCCTCTGGTTGCGTGGGGCAACTGCCTCCGCAGCCCCAACTTCTGTCCATGCGGCCATGGCTGCTGTCACCTCCGAAACCCCAATCTCTCTCAATGCGGCCGGGGCTGCAATATGGGTCCAAACCCCTATCTCGGTATTCACTGCATCTGCAGCTAGATGGTTCGCAACTTCGACCTATTGGGTCGCGGCTGCGTCTGGCATCGGAATCGCAACTCCGAGCTACTCACTTGCAGCAGTGACAGCAGGGTCTTCCGCACCTTCAACCTCACACAATGCGGATCTATCTGCTACTCACATTCAATCCCCAAGTACCAATGACGCGGCCTCCCACATAAAATCATCAACAAAACCCGTAACTCTTACCTCGTCAGTGGCCGGTGCTCGATCGGATTCCCCGCCCTGGCTCTCAATCTCTACCTCCCCACGCTCAGGTCCATGCTCCCTCTCCATCTCTTCCTCCCCACGGTCAGTTGCCGCGGATGCGAGTGTGGATGCTGCCTCACAGGTACTCCTCCCACGAGTTAGTCCTCTCCCTCTCCCACGAGCACCTGCACCTCTCCGTCGACCACGGCCTCTATCCACATTCACGACCTCTTCACACTCAATGTCTTCTACCGGCCCCGCCATCCAACCCTGCGATTGGTTGTCATCCACACTCATATTAGATGGGCTTCCCGGGTCCCCTCGACCCTCTCGTAGTGCAACCAAAGCTTCCCCTCCTTCGCCCGCCTCCATAATTTCGCGTCTCGCTCTACGAGCCAGTCTTATCAATGTCTCAGGATCTGACTCCTCGCCCGCATCCACTTCTGGCGTCTTTTCCTCTACAACCTCTTGTTCAATCCTAAACCAATCGCCAATCTGCACAAATATGTAAGACTATGACGAGTATGGATACATCGACTCTCGTATTGTAAACCACCACTCGGTTTGATGCGCCATCAGTACTCTAAACAGTAAAATATGTGAATGCGAAGACATTACATATAAATGAAGGTAACTCTAAAAAATACATTACTTACACTTAGCATATTCTAATGAATCGATTATGAAACTTACCACATCCGTGTTAGAATGGTCGCCCGACTGAGAATGCGTCCCTCTTGTGGAACACTCCTTGAATCCGAAAGAAGGTTGCGGTGTCTCCAAAGTCGGACTGCAATTGAACCCTAGCTCTTCCGTCATCTCCAGATGTTTCTCTCCGCTACTTATTACTTCATGGTCCTCATGCTCAACTGCGGTATCCTCTAAAACCTCCTCTTCCGCCTCTACTATGGACTCAAGAATGAGTTTACGGATGCTACAAAATTTAATTGCCACAGGCAGCCCAGCTCCTCTAACCTTTAGAGGTGCACTCAAGAGGTTGCCTTTCGACTTTGACTTCCTACGTAATTCTCTCCTCTTCCTCGATCTCCTGTTAGTAAAATCTGTACCACCTGGTTTTCTTCTACGACTAGGAGTGACATAAGTGGAGGGAGCTGACCCTCCACTCTCCTTCATATGTCTAACTCACGATAGAACTCTCCTCACAATATAGCTCTCCTCCTAACTTCCCTCCAACTTATGTATCCCAAACCTTCAGTCCCTCTGACTTAGCCCTAAATACTTCCCATATTCTAAACCTACTTAAATTAATAAAAACTATAAATGAATTGCATTTTGAATTAAAGCTGATATGATCAATCTATATTTGAAGAGAATAAACCAAGCCCAAAAAATATTAAAAGATTTGAATTAAGCACAGGAATACTTGTATTAAATATGGATGCAAGTGACGGCTCACACTAATCTCACTCACAGTCTGTCTGTCCAGCAATCTATTATGAAAATTGAGCAACCCTTACACTGCATAAAATATAGAATTTGAATAAATCATATGCGTGCATTAGTCCTATACATATATAACTAATGCATGAATATGATTAATTCAAATTCTATATATGTATTGTTTTAAATGCAGAAGGAAAAGACGGCTCTTTTTAATCCAATCACACCCCATAAAAAATAGAATCTGCTCCACGATTTAAACACTTAAAGCAATATTCTGAAAATCTAACCACATATTTATGGGCCTGCAAAAAGCACATTCCAATCAGTTAGCGCCGTCTCTCTTTAATCATACATTCGTTACGTAGCAGAATGAATCATTACCTAGTCGTCCACATGGACATTCCAATTTGAATAAAATGATCAACAGCGATGCATCATTCCTCTCACTTTGCTCTCGCGATACAGCTTGGGTAGTACACTCACTCTTCTCCGTTCTTCCTCTAGTATCTCTGAGTTGCCGGCGAATATGGGGATGGTCTGTCTGTACGCCCAAGGCATGGGCATCCCTCTTAGGTTTCGCGTAGATGACGATGGTCTAGCTACGGTGTCCTCTCTTCGCCTCAGTCTCAGATTCCATTTTCGAGAGGATTCCATTAGTATAGAGGAGGAGATCTTTGATGACGTTACTGCCGAGGTTACCCACACCCTCGGGCAACCTTCAGTGAGAGATGAGAACAACATGTTGCAGTGGAGACTCCTCCCTGGATCCTATAGAGTCTATGGTCTTACTGATTCTCTTATGGCTGCATCCACTGAGATCCTCACCCCCCGTCGCTCTTCTACTTGCACAATTCAGACTCCTTTACCTCGTGATGTCAAAGTCAAAGTCGAGCCTGGTACCGAGACATCAGATGTAGAGAAACCTCCTCCGACCGTCATATCTCTCTCTTCTGATGACGAAGTCAGTCCCGTGAAGTTGGTGCCTAAGGTCCATGCAGATGCTCCTCCTTCCAATGTGTCTCCTTCATTGTCCCAGGTCACAGTTAGCATTGTTCCGCTCCTTAAAGAGATTGCTAAGACGCGTGGGTCCAAAAACATTTTGAAGAAGATAGACTATTCCACTATTAGACACGAGAGAGTTGAGTACTTGCCTGCGAAGTTTGATGGTCCGGTTCTTTTTGAGTTGCCCCCAGCTGCTGCAGGTTCCTCTAAGCTCGCCGCCAAGTCTATGCAGGGAATGGACAAACGATACGACGGACACTTGTGGACCAAGACCATCACAACAAACATCAAAAACGACTTCGGACTCTCTTTTCGAAGTTCCACCTGCGTCGGATGGCTCCGGTGCAGCAACCAGGAGTGTGACTTTCTCAAGCGTGTTCCCAAGATCTTCGAGGTCAACGAGACTGAGTTCGAAGGCTGTACCCTGCAAGCTTTTGTCATGGACCAGCCTCCTCCATCTGACTCCACGCTAGTGTGCAAGGTATGTAAAGAACCTCCATCATGTGTAGCTACATGCGAGGCTAAGATTTATTACGTTGTGGGCAAACCGAATCAGACTAGAGCGTGTATTCACATAGGAACACATGATCATCCAGTGAAAGTAGGAGACTACAGAGACTCTAAAGCAGAGATTAGTAGCTTAATAGAAGAGCAGGTAGAGATGAACAACAAAGCAACGAAGAGCGCCGTTGTCCTGGAGGCGAGCAAACTCCTCATCGGGAGCTACCTTCTACAGCCCGAGGATGCACCACCGAGGAAACTGACGATGGAGGAGCTGGTTCCTGTTCTGGATCGTTGCAAAGACATGGCGTCGCCCAACATCCGCAACAAAGTCGCCACCTTCAAAAAATTCGTAAGGTACGGAATCATGGACGGTATCACCAAGCTCCGTGGTAACAGTCTCTGGGCGTATGTCCAGGAGAATAGGTTTCCTGGTCAGGGATCTATGCGTGACAAAGTCTTTGTCTTCAAGATGTCGGAGGTCGGGCCGGGCAGTGGTGTCGACTTGGTCAGCCGTATGCAAGCTGGTGGCGATTTGGAGAACGCATGGATCATGTTCGACCATGTCAAACGCGTCAAAGACTGGTCGACGATGGCGTGCCATGTGTACGACGCCACCTACTGCCGCGTGATGACAATCGCCACTTGCGACATGCAGTCCGAGGACACGGACGCCCAGCTCGTCTTCTGGAAAAACCTGAACCTGGTTATGGAGATCAATGGCGTTGCAGCGCCGAACTTCAAGGGGTTCATGGCGGATAACGCACAGGCGAATTGGAATGCAGTGCGGATCCTTTACGGCAATGGCAACAAAGAGGACCCAATGGAGGACCGGGAGCGGTCGTGCTTGTTCCACTGGACTCAGAACATGGTGGCGTATACGCAGAAGCACTTCCCCGAAGAACTCTGGGAACAGCACAAGAAGATGTGCACTCAGTACAAGAATGCGACCAGCATGGCAGAGGCGGAAACTCTGTACCACGCGTTGCGAGCATGGTGGGCATCCACCGGGGTCGTTGGCGAGAGCGGGCTCATCAAACTCGATCAGTGGCTGTCATTCTGGCACCACCGCTTCCGCCAGTGGGGGGGATTCATGACCGACGTATTATCTCTGCACTCTGTTTTGATGTTTTTGATACTGGTTTCTTAGCCCTAACCTACAGAACTCTAATCCGTGAATCTAACTGCATGTACTGTCAAATCTGCAGAAATTCACGAAAGAAGAACTCACAGAGATGCCCACTTGTAACCTCGCCGAAACAGTTCACAACAAGTGGCTCCAAGCTTCAGGAAACAACGGGAACGACCTCTACGTTGCTACCGTGGACGATTTCGTTCGGGCATTTCTACAGGTTGTCAACTACTACCAGTTCCTCAAAGGTGACGTCGGCGGAACAGGACCGTCCAAGAAGGAACTCAGGCTCCGGATGGCGGAACGCAACGCGAAGAAATGGGGAAATCCTACACTGCTTGACAAGCCCATGCTCGACATGCCAGGCGCGGATGAGTTCTGCACCCGTCAGCCTATCATGCCAGGAGCTGAAGTCTTCGGTTCACAGAAGCGAAAAGCCGATGTCCTTATCGGAGCTGACGAAGAGTCTCATCGCCCGGATAAGACCAACTTCTCACGCCCAAGAGGCCCAAGACGTGCCGTCAGGGCTCGCCCTATGCAGATGCCCGTCATTGTGGAAGACGACTCCGAACACGACACCGAGGTACAATGTACGCAACCTCCTGCCCTGGAAGTTGATTCCCCTTTACCTTCACCTGTGAACAAGGGCGGCATTCGCCATGTCAACGCGGTTGAAGAAACCAAGGTGGACGTGAAGGAGTGGCACATTTCGAGACTTCACAAACTTTCTGCGAAGTGCTGCTGGGCCCAAAGAGCTGAAACGAAGAAGAAGTGCACTGAGAGAATCGTCAGGGGGCCCCATTGCACAGCTGCACCGACCTACACTGGGCTCTGGACTAACTATCGCAGGAACCTAGTGGAGAAGACTGAGTTCTTCTTCTGCTCCGACGATATTGAGCGTTGCGTGAAAGGCTCTAAGCGCAAGTGGGTAGCACACTACTCAAAGGACCAGGAATTCCCCTCCATTCCAGAGGTGTGGCCAGTGAAACTAGGTACTAACCTAAAACTTACTGAGATTCTTGCCCTCGAAGCAGCGGGCTTTCAACTTCCGCAGAAGAAACCGGTCTCCCCAAGACGCCTCTTCTCCTCAGCCCCGCCTCCTGCAAATCTCAGCTCAGTGCCAGTCCCTGCAGACGCTGACCGCTACCCAGGCAAGAGAGACGGCAAGATGGTGAAGCGCACTGCCACTCGTCCCAATCAAGCGCAGCGACTCTCCATGGGCTCCTCCGAATCTCTTAAAGCGCGCCTCCGTTCCATCACCATGATACCTGAGCCGGGCCACGGTTGCATCATTGGGCTGGATTCCGGCGTCGCTCCACACATCACACGGTACCAGATTACCATCAGTTCTTACCCTGGTTGCACTTGCCCAGCATTCAAGAAGACAATGACTACGTTCCGTGGGAAGACTCAGTTCACGTATTGTAAGCACCTATACTACATATTCTTGAAGGTCTGCAACCGTGATCCCGAAGCGGAGCTTTTCATCCATGCGCCTACCTTCAGCTTCAACGAGGTCAAGCTACTCTTAGAGGGTGGAATCTTGCGTCACCCCTTGGCGAAGAAGTAGGTAGCCCTCCTACTTTAGAACTTCCATTTCCACAATGGCCATTTGTCACGTAGTGAATGATTTTAGTAATATACCATATACTAAGTCAGCTATTGAGTAGCTGTATTGACTTTTTCATTATATTAAAGGCTTTGGCGTTCACATTGATTGCATTCTATTTCAATACATTGTATCTTGAAGAAGTGCACTATATACCTCGTATCCCCTGACATGTACCCTTTATTAAGGCAAACATATACTTGTTATTAGATGTCCTAATCTTCGAACCTAACACGTTTAGGGTTGCCCACTACACTATCAGCAGGACTGCCAGCCGCTGACTGTACTACAGGAGAAACTACATTCGCATTCACTTTCGTTCCCACACTTGGCAAATGTCCTTGGAATGATCGTTTCAGCAATGGCCCACCTCCCCGCCTCCGATTAACTGATTCCCTGGAATAGGTTCCCCTTGGGATCTTTCCAACCTTCGAGTAGGCATGTGGTTGCAAAGGCACATCTGCGTCCTTCTCTAGCACTCTGATATCATCCGAATTTTCTGAACGTGGAGGGTCAGCTCTTACATCCGGTTGTACGTCAACATCCCTTGTCGAAGGACGCCCTTGGCTGTTGCCCATCACCTCTTCTTCGTCGTCCACCTCAACATATGGTTGAAATGGACAAACATCGTCAGCAAGTGAAACAACAATATCTCTGACGTCTTCCATAGCTGTTGTCCCGCACTACGGAAAAGAGCTTCACAAAACACCAACACAAAAGAGGCTGAGACATTCCCTACTCTTATCTTAAATATCCCTGAAGGAGATGCTTGGCGCCCTTGAAAATCGGATATTCATTCATTTGAAAGTTGCATCTTCCTCAACTGAATGGAAAAGGATGAGGGTTGAGCAGAAGTCATTTAGCTTTTAAAATTAAAAAATAAAAAAAAAAAAATTAAAAAAATTATAAAAGCTAAAAGGAAAAAAAGCAAAAATAAATATTAAGGTTGAAAATAATATGAAGGCGACTAAGAAAATGAAAGAGAAAATAAAATGAAAGACAAAATACAATGAAAGAGAAAATAAAATGAAAGAGAAAATAAAATGAAAGACAAAATAAAATGAATGAGAAAATAATATGAATGAGAAAATAAAATGAATGAGAAAATAAAATGAATGAGACAATAAAATGAAAGAGAAAATAAAATGAAAGAGAGAATAAAATGAAAGACAAAATAAAATGTAAGAGAAAATAAAATGAAGAGGAAAATAAAATGAAAGAGAAATTATCATGAAGGAGACAAGAAAATGAAAGAGAGAATAAAATGAAAAGGAAAATAAAATGAAAGAAAAAAAAAATGAAAGAGAGAATAAAATGAAAGAGAAAATAAAAGGAACTAGAAAATAAAATGAAAGGAAAAATAAAATGAAAGAGAGAATAAAATGAAAGAGAAAAGAAAATGAAAGAGAATTAAAGGAAAGGAAAGATAGCTAGAGTAATGGAAGTTAATATGAAGAATAAAAGAAATAAACCATGTAGACCATGGCGGATGATTTCTAACAATGTTAAGAAATTGTTACGATATTAAATGTTACTTTATCCCTCTTAAGAGCTTTAATACCAATACATTTTATGCGGTATTTTGCATATAAATTTGAGGAGATAAAGGGAATTAATGTATGCCTAAACTAGTTAGAAGGAGCTGGAGCATAGTAATTGGTGCACGTTAAAAAATTAATCATCAAAAAAAAGAGAAAACGAACTACAATTTCAATGAAAACACTGTAATTATTCCACGGTTATAGGGTCAATAAAATTACTGAAATTAGTATTTTTCCAAAAATACACTAAGAATATTCGGATCTTCTAATTTTATAATGTATTTTTAGTAAAAAAGTTGCTATTTTTAGGTTCTGTCCCCCATTCTGTGCTCTCCGCTCTCCAAATCTGCGCTCACCGCTCTCCGCTCTGCGCTCTCCGCTCACGTACAAGCTTCCCTCGCTAGTGAGGTAGGAATAACAGTCGACGCACTATCCTACCCCTGAGCTGTGATGTGATAAGATGCAGGACATTCCAAGATGGTTAACAAGTTCCAACATTGAACCCCCAAACCGTGGTTCTCACCACGACTCCACCTTTTTCTATCTGAAAATTCTCGTAATCTTAAAAATTTACGATTGTTGCCTCATTAAAACCTTATCTGGGAAAACCTTGGTTATATTCAAGGATAAAACCACAGATGAAGGAAAAAGAGTACAACTCCTTTATCAATCCATTCTCATAGTAAAACCCAGTGGGAAAAATCTATAGAAAGATATCAAAAGGATCAATAAATTTCATGGTATGAGAATACTGTCATAAATTTAAAGTAACTTAGGATGCCATTTATTCATTTCTTGTGATAGATGTTGTACAAAATAGGTTTCATTAGTGAAAGAATATTAATTGTTTGTGAAAGACCTTTGCATGCTGTTTTTTATGTGGATACGACATGTTTCTAGAAGTCCTTTGACTAAAAATAAAATGAGTATCTAATTGAATTACTTGTCCAACGAGTAAAGTAGAGTATCTTACAAGCTAACCTTAGAATGGTAAAAAAAATAAAAGTATCCTAAAAGTGAGATCTCATATAAAAAGTGCCAATTCTCTTCGTACATGGTCGTCTACGACATCCAATTTAATCTTAAATTTCCAAAATTTTATGATGTTTTACTAATCCTAAAATACAACCTACAGAACAAATTTCAAAAAAATACACATGTATTACTAAAATTTAGTAAGGGGAAGAATCATTAAGTAGTCTGATACAACACCTATGGTATCTTCTACAGAATCTACTTTCTCATCTACAAAGAGCATGCCTAGCCAAACACATAGCTCTAACCAAGACGGATAAATGTTAATATTGGAATCCATGGCACTTAGAATCCTTTAGATACATCATTCATGGGGCTTTGGAATGATGGCATAATGCCATACATTCATAGTTTTATGATGTGTACAACAAAATATATATACCTGAAATCCATGAAATGTACCGCTTGCTATGACTCACTGGAGTGAAGCCATAATGTCCATTTACTCAGCAAAGCTAATCAAAAGTATTGAAATTCACTTAACCCCTTAAGTTCTTACGGTATTTTCCATCAAAACTGGACAATACAGCCCCTATTCAATGCAAGGTGGAATTTGCAAACTTGGTTTCCTTCTTGGTACATCTAACCGTAAGATCTTGTAGCTAACTTCTATGCCTACCTGCCCACCAAATCTTAGACACCAATTCCTTACCGTTTGGGAGATCATAAGGTTCAAAGTTGAAGAAAAAGTTTTTTTCCACTGCGCCCGAGAGGTACAGCAGTGTCTTGGGGGCCCAAAAAACCATTTTCGGACATAGATATGACCTTCTAGAGTTCAAATTCTTGTTCTTAGGTGAGTTAGGTACATGTGTACAAAACCTCATATTCATCCAAGTCGTGGAAGGTTGCCAAAAAATTATTTTCCGCAAAGGGGTATGCAGAAATTCAAACACAGAGGCCGGTTTTTGTCAATAAAAATAGAATATGAAAAGTTCTTGGATTGAAAATCCAAACGGTGGAAACATGCTCCACTGCCTCTTCTACATTTACAAATTTTTATTTCTGAAAACCACTCAAATCATGATTTCTGGTGGAATTTCAAAGTTTCATCTTTGGGCTGATTTTGGCAAATTTTGGCAGTTTTGGGCAGTTTTGGGCCGATTTGGGCAAAATTTGAGAACATGAAGAAGTATCTGTAGGACCTTGAAGTTACCTTGTTGAACATCAACCTCAAAAAATTATAGCCCCTCATTCCATAGGATCTAGGAGATTATAACATTCAAACATCAAAGTTTTGATTTTTTTGGGTATTTTTTAGTGTGAGCTTCTTTACTCCAAAATTAATGAAAACTAGGTAGTCTTCTCTTTTTTTTGGGTCTTTTGCACCTCACTTCTAAATCAAGTTGAGCATACATGGCTCAAATTTCAACTCTACATTTATAAGTATGAGTGAGCTAGAATTAGTTTTGTTGATGGGGGTCTTGACTCCATACTTCAACACTATGGACCTTGTAAAAATTCTTGAAAAAAATCAAAAACTTCATGTTTAAATCGTAGCGGTCACATTGAAGGTGACGTCATGTAGAACCATGAGCAAAAAAAATGAAAAAAAGTGGAAAACCAAGATTTTATGGGCAAAACAAACTATTTTTTTGAGAACCCTGCCCTTCAGTCCTTGGGCAGTTTCAGCCACATGGCTACATGTAGTAGCTCCTTAGAAAATACAAGAAAAATGAGCTTAATACATGTTTTCAACAAATATTTGCCACAGGCTCATACAGAGTCTGAATTGGGCGTGCTTGGTGTTCACGGACAGCTTGTGAAATATGTAGTTCACTTGTCCAAAAGAAAAAATTGAAAAAAAATTATTTTTCTTCACACAAGCTGCCCAAACAGCAATCGACAAGTTTTTTGGTCGCAAGGAATTTTAGGGGTTAATTGAATACATTGGGGATTGAATTTGCTATAAACTCTCTGCTCACAGAAAAAACAAAATCCTTTATTGCGGTCCCACGAAATACAATACACAAAATTTCAACAACATTATTCTGAACATCCTATTACTTCCTAACCACCTTAAATGTTGCATGTGCACAAAATTTCAAAAACTACGGGAACCCTGATATGAAGGATATGTCTTGAAACTAAGCAATTTTTTACAGATAATTATAATATGGCCATAGATTCCATGCATGCAAAGTATTCTCTGTAGATGTACTGCCCTGCCAGCCATGGGATCCGTGGATGTTCTGGTCATCCCTATTTATATCACAGTTGTTCTCTTTGCCACCCCTTCACCTCATGTTATCATCATCGTCCAAGGTCCGTGTACGGAGCCTCCTCTCATCATCCCATCCACTAGTGCGGAAAGGAGGGGACATTGGATAGTGTTCCACGCGGTTGTAAACATTGTCATAATTGGATGGATATTGAGGGACACGATTGTCCTCCTCTTGCACATCTTGAAAATCTTCTTCCTGGACAGTGTCATCCACGGCTTCCCTCCATGCATTTGGGTAACGGTCCTCGTCAATATAGCCTTCCCTACCTTCCCACATACTTCTCACGTCCGTGTATTCTGCCGCTCTGCCTTGGTTGTGATCATCCCATGCTCTATACTGATCTTCCCCCACACTGCCTTGTGGATTCCATGAATCCCAGCCCCCATATTGTTCTTCACCGGTTGTAAAATTCCATGCACTGTCTTCCCTACCTGTATGCACTTGTGGACTACGTGGGATTTCCTGTGCTGCAACGTATCTCTGCCTGAGGAGCCCGTTCGCTATGGTGTGTTCCATAAGCCCCCCATTCCAATCAACCTCCGTGGGAATATCAAGTTCATCCACAAGGATGTGAGAACGGCTATGTGCTGTCATCGTGATCCAGTTCACACGCTTCCCGAGCATCACCTCTGCATATACCATCAAGAGGTTGCTATAAGTGCATGTGGGAAGGTTTTGATCCCCCCTGGTACACCGAATCACCTCTTCATACCGTTGAGCAAACTGTGGAATTGCACATGCTGTCTTGCGAAATTCCCAACGAGCCACCCAACCCCGGATTGCATCCATGTCATCACAATACCACAATCTTGCAATATGAGATTGAGTGATGTACTTCTTACACTGTTTCAGTGTCCAAAGTCGATCCTTGTGAGCAGGCAACATATCCCACCCAGTCGATGCATACTCGACACCTTCAAAGATCACTATGTCTAATGGATCGGCTACACCCCTATGGTGTCTTCTTCCTAACATTGTCAATATCGTCTCCACCTGCGAAACAAAGAATAGAAATATTAACTAAATGGTAGATGTGAAGAAAATGAAGTACTGAATTCATAGCACTTTGAATTTCAAACCGTTGAAAACAACCATGACTCCCTACCAAAAAAACTTTTTCTTTCCCCTTCAATTATTATAATCTTGCAATCCTTGTGGTCACCATCCTTTCATTTTGATCATTGGCCCACATGTCATTAAGTACATATTTCAGGCCCAATATTCACCAAAATGGCCCGGAAATTTTAGGGGTTAAAAACTTAGGAGCACAAATTGTGTTATGTTATCCATCTTATCATTATAATGGAGTTTTTGAAAATTTTGTCAATTAGGCGCAATTTATATTTCAAGAGCAGTTGAGCTTTCAACTGAAGTGTCCATAGCGAATGATATCGTATCTGCTGCTTGCTTACGAATTTGTCTGCGCAGGTTTTTTCTTATTTTCCTGATCCAAATTCCACGTTTGATATTCATCTACCGTACAATCAGGTCCAGTTCATTTACGAATTGCCCATTGGAGGCTTTCAAATTGTTGTGTACAATGTGTAGTGTAATTGGTAGATTTTGGTAGATATAATTATCATTGCATCCTTATGCAATCGCACTCAAGTCTACCAAATTTCAGCTTCAACAAACCAAAAGATAATTTTTGGTGAATTTTTATAGTCAATTTTCATGGTTTTACAAGATATTTTATTGCAAGTAATTGGTGTTAAATTTTTTAAGTTTGATTATGGGTATATGTAGAGAACATCCATACGCACAACTTTCCCTAGGCAAGTTTCTTCAAAAAAGTTTGATAGTTCTTTTTATAGAGTTTTAAGTGTTAGGAATTTTGTTGTTCAAAAATCATAGCTCATAATCCACATAGTTCATGAAAAAATTCAGAAAAAATTCAAACTATTATCATCAATATCATTAAAAAAAACAAAATTGCATAAAAGAAGAAGGAAGCAGGAAGGGAGAACTGACCCCCTTATTGCTCCGGTCAACAATGGTTTGAAAAAATAAAACCTATGTTGTGTCAATTTTTTGGTAATCCATGCATAAACAAAAGGTAATTTGGGGCCTCTAATTGCAAATATGAATTCAGAATTTCAAAAAAAAAAATTAAGCTTTGCAAATAAAAAAATTCCAGGATTTGCCCCCCAGGGCAATAAAGGGGTCAATTCACCCTAGCCTAGAAGAAACAGTCTTCTATAATTTTGTTTCTTTTAATTCCATAAAAACTTTGAAAATCTATTACCTTTCCATCGTAGACCACAAAACAAAGCATGTACACTTCTCCTTGCACTGCTAGAAGATGTTTAGTCTAGGAGATCTCAATGTAAAAAAAATTTGAAGAGAGATTGAGAGAAAAGGTTAAGCAAATTAAGGTTAAGCAAATTGATCATCTCCAAGGGAAGGTGCAAGATTCTTCAACAAGTAAACAATGTGGAATATGTATTGTGATTCCCCCTATTAGGAATCAGGCATATGCCTTTGATTTCGACATCCTCTGATGCCTTTCTAAGCTCCCAGTTGTTCCGTTGCTCGGCGCACTTTCCTCATTCAAAAGATCCAGTAAGTTACTCAAAAGTCGAGGCATTGCTGGCTGCACTCAGTTTCTCAGATTTCCCAAAAGAGAGAATTTTTTCGAGAAAGAAAAATAGATGTATGGTAACAGGCTCTTGAATGGAGCATCTAAGGGTTGATCTGCCTTTTTAATGTATTTTATGAAATGGGAATATTTTTCGCTCATTTTTCAGTGAAGGAGAAATAGATGAGGAATCTAACCCAAGTCGTTTCATAATTTTATGAGCATTTATGAATTACTTATGAATTCTCAAATGAAATGTGGTATAGGGCTCTATTTGTGATCACTAGGCCTTGAAAACCCACACACATAGTTGGAAAAAAATCTGGCTTTGTTAAAAAACTGAGCATTACAACATGTAGAAAGTAACAGAAGTGGTTTGTAAATGTGGCCATTTCTAAAACTAGAATGAATACTTGTATCATTCGTTTTTTCAGATTTTCTAACATTTGTAAAAAGATATGTTGGCTAACTCTTACTTTAAATTAAACTAGTTGACACCTATCCACTTAATGAGGAAAGAAGCAATTGTCGCTCTTAAACCATCCACTGAAGAAGTGTAAAGCAAGTCTTATCATGTGTTAATAAAGTGAAGAGTTCATTTTTCCATAGTGAAGGCTCCATTTCACTACCACCTGAAAATGATTGCTCAATTACAGAGCCCACTCCTATAGAATGTAATGTAAGTGATTTTTCTCAGCAATTTTGATTTACTTATGGATTTTTGAAGTTTTGGATAGTAGACACTCTATGTGATTGTAGGACTCCCAAAATTCATATTCCAACAAATTTGTAGGTAATATTTGAGGAAATGAAGAACATAGATTGCCCTTGTAATACATACATATACATACATACATACATATACACACAGAGATAAATTCACTTGATGACATTTAAGGACCACTTAATAACCATTCTATAGGTATCTAGTGAGAAATATGAAGAACTTCGTTGTAAATACAACTAGTCACCTTATTCTCAAAAACTTTGACACCGAATACTCTCATGAGATTCTAAGACAATATTTTTTAGAGATTTTGCATCAACTTATATAATTAATAAAATGATGAATAAGATCTTCTTGAATTTCTTTTATGTGTTCATTTTGTAGATTTTTAAATCTAAATTTCATTATGTATAGACTGGGGAACCAAATTAGAAAGGCTAGCTAATTAGGCTATTTAGTATTGCTGAAATCATATAAAGCTTTTTTAGCTGTTAGTGCTAGACTCAAAGTCACGCAGATATTTGGAGAATTTTACCGAGTGATTGATCGTTTCTTTCTTGTTCTTGGAGTTGTGCTGTATCTGGAAATGGTGTTCGCATCAGTGAAGGACATGCAGGCTGGATTTGCGTCAGAGTGATTTGATCTGAGCTCGGTGAGCAGATCAAGATGAATCGGGTACTGTATGAGGGATTATTTAATCCGCAGTCGTGTCACGGCTTCTCACGTAGGCATTCACCTTTGAAGCATCGGGGTTGTGAATTTATTCCTGCGTGTGGTCGGAAATTCTATAGCAAAATTTCAGATTCGTAGAAAATTGGACACGTTTCCTTGTCACCAGGTCCGTTGTCATGGTCATTGCCGTTCAAACCTGCTGCAGCCTTGTCGTCGTCTCTCAAGTTTCTCCGATTCACTGGAGAGGACAGTAGAAAATCTTTGCAGATAGGTTTCCAGGAAAATGGAGACGTTAACCGCAGCACGGAAGAATCGATCAGGTGATGAAGACGACGTTGATAGTTCTATGGACGATTCACAATCAGTGGACATGTCTGGTTTTATAAGTTTAGCTGTAGAAGAAGCCAGTGGAGGGAGTCGCATAGGGATGTTCCGATCCGCCAAACATTTGTCGAGGCCTTTGATACACAATTTCGCGAAGCTAAGTTCTTTTTGGAAGAAGGAAAACGTAATTCACGAGGCATCCAAAATATCTGAAGCAGAAACTGCGGAGGACCTATCCGAGAGTCGCCAATTCATTCCTCCATCTTTCAGACGCCACAGCTGTGCATGTGGAGACTGTTGTAGCGAGTCGGAGTTAAACGACGCAAGCATGCAAGTAACACCGCATTCTCAAATAGCTCGCAACAAAGAGTATTTTTCAAGATTTTTGTTCCGCGTCATGTCTGCGGAGAGAGAGCGCATCACACTGATGGCACTCCTCAGTAACTTAGCGTACAGGATCCCTACCATCGAGGTTCGATTTTCCATTTGCAAGTTTGCTGTTCTGCTCCCTTGATGTTGTGGCAATCATTTTGTTTCAGAATTTATCATCCAAGATTGTTCACATTTTCCTTTTTCTTTTTCTTCTATTGCACCGGAAATTGAGGAAGATGAGCTTGTCTTGAGAAGTTTACCGTGTAATTTAAAGCAGGAAGATAAGCTGCTCAGTGATCATCACTTCCGTGTGATCTCCTCCTCCTTCGAGCTGAAGGCATCAGCTGCATCTGCGGGCGACGTCGAGGATTCTGTAACTGAGGAAGTGATGAATGGGATTTGTGAAAGTGTGCTTGACCTAGAAGGAACTGATACAAGTTCACAAATGATTGATGAAGGGACATTTGTATCCTTGAATCCGGCTGAGCTGGTTATGTAATGGCCGCCACAGCGGCGTCCTGTAATAATCAGGCGTTTGTTTGTTGTTTTGCGTTTTCTGACTTGGTTTGGCTTGAAAATCTACAGGTCTTTTTCTCTGCACTGCGGCATCTCTTCATCGCCAAGTGGTGTGTCTGCGTAATTCTGAAAAGTTGCCTTTGCATGGTATTGAGTGTACACGAGTCTTGAGTAGTACGTCAACTCTACCCCCCTTCAACACGTACATATATATATTTTTATTATTCTTTAAGGTGAACCTGATATATAACCCCAAGTATGCGCCACGAGGTGGACAGTAAAATGTTATACAATTTCTTGCTTCCGATTGAACAAATGAGAACTAATTTCCCGTACCAGTTGAACCGCTAATTGCAGACGCTAAGTCTTGGAGTGGTTGATGTGTGGCAGCCTGATCCAGTAGAGGCCGGTGCTAAAGATAGAATGGGATTAATACGAGTGAAAGCATGCAATTAGTGGTGCATGCAAGGGAGAGGATTAGTAAGTTGGTCAGACGTAAGAATCTATTCAAGAACGACTTACACTTAGGGGACCGCATTGATTCATGGTAGTGTCATGTTAGTCACCATTGAGCAGTCTATTTGTGGGACAGACACAGGGCATGTCGACTCAGATTGAATGAGCACATACAGTTTCAACTTCTAAAATGCAATTAACGGTTGGGAGCGCATAATATTGAACTGTTACAATTCGACTGATCAATGTTGTTCATAGTGTTGCAGATCTCGAGCTATGAGAGTGGAGGACTGGGGTCGGAGACGATCGAGGCGTCATGTCAGCAAGGAGCATTGCAAGGTTGTCATACTGGAAGCCATCGTGGAGTGCCGCCGTCCATCACAACCTACTCCATGTAAGCATGCAATTCCACTCCAGGGAACTCGATCACCTCGATCTTTGCAAGTTTTCTTATAACAACTACATATATACGTGTGCTCATGTTTAATATACTCCGTCACGAGTAAGGACTACGATTGAATGATTCGAGGTGGAGTAGTGATTGATTAGAAACGTACGGGAGCTATTGGCTCCTCTGAAGCCAAGTGCACCTCCCTTATATTTCATGTATATATTTTCCTTTGATTGTGTCGTTCTGACGACGATGGTGTAAATTTGTTCTAACATGGGAATGTTTAGATTTGGTGATTCTTGACATTCAATTCGTAATCATTATGAATTGCCCTTACACTTCTTGTTTCTTCTACAGGCATTGTAGTCATTGAACTGCAACCTTCAATAATAAGATAAATGTAAGTGTTGTAACAGGTGTCGTGGCCTCGTGTGATTTATTCCAGCCATTTTAGCACACACATCAATCAACAAGCCGAAGAAAATTAATAGTGCTCCAGACACCAGCTTCAAGTACTTGCCAGGCTAAACATTGAGGTAATCATCTTCTTTACAACAAGCATGAGGTTTGTCCGAAGGCTCATACTTCTTACTGGCCTTGGAAGTCGAGTATCTGGCGAATTTATAGTTCCTGTCCAGAATTAAAGTCAAAAAGTTCCCAGGGTTACGGATGTGTGACAGTGCTCAAACGGAATGAAAGCCAGAGTGACAGTCTTACTAGATTGCAACCTGAGTGTAGTACGTATGAGGAGTTCATTTGTGCTTGCTTGAATTTTTATTGTGGAATTCCATCACATCACTTGCTGGCATCGTATTTTATTATGGAGCTGCATCTCATCATTGATCTGCGTCGATTCGTATCCGAAAGACGATTTGGTCTCAAGGAATTTTAGGCGTTAAAACCAAAGCTTACTTGTGGCATCAAAATGAAACTAATGCATGTGTGTCAGTGAAGAAATGGACATGAGTCTTTAAAATAGAAACTACAATATAGTGCAATGTTAGCATTTTGATACAAGGACCAAACGATTACTCAAACATGGTTGGGAGAGTTCAAGAATGTTATAATTGGGTCACTATAAATATTATGCCTTTGTAATAGTTCTTTTTTACATTTATGGAGTGTTAAATTTTAAACAATTATAGAAGTTGAATTTTGGATATACATCATATATAAATTCTCAACAATTTTTTCATTTTTTTTGGTCCAAATTATGAATGTAGTTCATTCATTAATACTTATAAGTGCCAAAACAACAAAAGAGGAAGTAAAATCTTATTAACATTTAACAAGTTTAACATTTTTAGTTTGCACAACCTTGGGAGTAGACTTTCTTAATAAAAATGAGAATTTAACGTTTATGAGTGTAACATTTATAGAGACCCAACAGTATTGATTATTTTGTTTTATTTTATGCTGATATAATAGGTTAAAGGTATATTAATCCCTAAAATTCCTTAATATCCAAAACGGATATTTTAGCTTTTAATGAACTATTGTGATTTGGTTTTGAATTTTACTTAGCATGCAATTATTTTTCTCAAATGAGAAAATTAATTATGTATCAATTGCATGCTAATTGGAATTGGGATGCAAAAATTATGAATTATTTCATTTTTCTTGTGATTTTTCAAGAGCTCCTAGATTCAGCCATGTGGCTAAAATTGCCCAGGGATTGAAAGGCAAAGTATCCAAAAAGATAATTGTTTTATCCATAAAATCTTAGATATTCTATTTTATTTTTATTTTAAAAATGGACGTGGTTTTACATGATGTTCCCAAACATATGTCGGTCGCAAATCATCACGGGCCGGGCTGCGGAGCGGAGAACTCAGAAAGTGGGACCCGGAGAGAGGGAAACTCCCTTTTAGGGTTTAGTGGAGCTCACTCTCACTCTCGCTCTGTTTCATCGAAGCTATTTGGCATTCCCTCGCACGGTACTGAACCGCACTCTGCCTCGCTCTGCTTTCCCTCGCGCGAGCATGGAATCTGACATCACGTGTTAGCCTTTTGGTAGCTTCACATTGAGCTCATGCCTTGGCTCTTCGAGTGGCGGTGGAGCTCATTCCAATTCCAGGCGATTGAGCATATCCAAACATGGTGAGTGCTTCTTTCTCCAATCTGGCATTTCAGGTTACTGTGTTTGTGGCGAGTTCGTTAGGACGGTTCAGTTGATCGGAACTACTGCGGTTTCGAGTAGTTGATGAACTCGTTTGTTGTGTGACGTGACATTGAATGTTGAATGTGCGTTGGTTCTCGCTTTTTTTTGTACGCGTGGTTGCCCCATTGTGCGTTGAGCATCGATCTTCGACGTGTTTGAGAGTGTTTGGCCCCTTAATTTTGGCTTTCTTATGGCCTGAGTCCGGCAGTGGTCGTATTAGGTCTCTTAGTGGCCACAGAAGCTGGAATCATGATTTGCAGTCCGTTGTGCTGGCTGTAGTGTGAGGATCTCAGGTTACCGTTACGGTCTGAATGTTTGTAGCAATGCGTCGTGAGATTCTGGTTACACGTATGGTCAGTCCTAGCTGTGGTTTTTAATGAATTGGTAGACCTTTTTCTTTTCGTCTAGTATTTAGTTTGATTTTTTGGCAAGGATGGTTACGGCACGAATGACAACTCGTATTAAGGCCTGTGGAGATTGATGGTTGTCCTGAGCAGAAGCCATTCTCTCTTTTTCTTTTGGTGTGTGACTTCATCTACATCTGCTATGAGGCACTGCAATTGTAATCTGTTATTGTTATTGGTTTAGTTCAGGTTCGATTATATGTGACAAATGTTTAGGGTTTTAATCACTGTTGTACATTTTCTTGCAGGCTAACACTTGAGACCGTACTTGACATGCATTCGCAACACCCTTACAGCAGCCGTGTGCCTTCAGGTTTATTTATGTCCTTTGTCATGCTAAGACTTGTGAATTTTTAATAGCAATAGCTTTACAGGAGTTTTTTTATGTCCGAGGATGATCCACTGATTCCTTTGGATTGGGAATCAGTCAGTTGTGTCAAGTTTACTGGAAGGACGACTAATGTATGCGGCTTTACTGCTTTTATGATTCTGAATCAATCAGCAGACCTGAACTCTATTGTGTCCGTTTCTTATGTTCTAACCTTGAAATACTCTCTTCGATCTACAGAACTTTCCTTGTCAAGAAGTGGAGAGGCACAACAAACCTGAAGTTGAATTCAAGTGCGTCTTTTGTAATGTCCTTTGGCACAGGGCGAATCAGTATATAGCATATCATGAAGTTGCATTTCTTTCCTTTAGAGCTTCACTAGATCGGAGCATCTATTTCTGAGCAACTTTTTGGATATTGCTGAGTTCTTTTGACGTACACTCACTTGACCTATGTGTGATCACAGGACAAGCAAAGAGCTTCTTCTGAACCCAGTAAGTGTGTACTCAACCTTCCTCCACCGTAATCTAATTTCTATCGTAATCTCTAAATTTTGTGATTCTCTTTTGTTTTCTTCTGTTACAGTTGGTTGTTTTATAATTAGTCTTTGGAGACGTATTTTCTGTATAGCCTGAAAGAATTGAGGTATCTGAATGCTTTAACCATGTTAAGTATGTTTATTCGCCCGGATTTGGGATTTGTCGTTCCTCGAAGTAGCAGACATCGATTGAGGGTCCGCACTTGTCGCCTTTCCGCTGTCGGTGACCAATTTCATAAGTTCTGCGACTTAGTTGCGGGTTCCACTAGTACATAGCACTTACTTCAGATTGCCCTTGTAACATTCTGCACATGGCTAACGCGTTGTCTCCCTACTGTAGATGTGAGTCAGCGATGAAGTCAGTTGGAGGCATCAATTTTAAAATGTAAAAGACAGGAGCCCTTTTACTTTACTATGGAGGGGCATAAAGAGGATAAAAAGAGAAGACAGGAGCCCTTTTACTTTACTATGGAGGGGCATAAAGAGGATAAAAAGGGGAAGATTCAAGTGAAGAAGAAACATAAAGTTTCTAGGTTGGTGGAAGGTGCCCTTGGCACAGTGGAGACACTCGATTCGTCTGAGGTTCGACAGGCTCTTTCCGAAATTTCTCCCAACAAGAGTAGGGTAAGACCATTAGGCAGAGACACCATTTTTTCCTCCCAACAGTCATCATATGTTGAGTTGGAATGTGGATCCAATCCAATGTCAGAAATGAAGGAAACCTTGGACACTTTCATGGCTACGTATGACAAGAAGCTTAAAGAGGTTGGTACCGATGCTGACAAGAAACTGAAGCATGCTTTGAGGGTTCAAGAAGAGCTCTTTGAGGCGAAATTTGAGAAAGAGATGGCTTCTTTCAAAGCAAGCCAGCAAGACATGTATTCCAGGGTGATTGAGAATGTGAAGACCCAAAGGATCAAATTGGAAGCGGAACAAGCCTCTTTAGAGAATAGGCTCCGGAAGGTTTTTGGGCTACTGGCAGATTCTTCATTCAACATTGCTTTAAGGGCCTTCTTCGACAAATTCTTGGAGGCCTTTTATATCGCAGCCGGCGTTCAACATTTCGACACTAAGCAAAAGTCGTTATGGTTGGCGTCTCCAGAACCACAATCTTATGTTTCAAATGGATTGGTTATGTTTCCTTTTGGGCGGAGGATGGAGGTGACAACAACCTTATTGGAGACTATGAAGAACTTCAAGCGTCTTTCCAGCGATGTCTCACGAAACACAGCTCATACTTCAAACCCTGTGAAAGTAGCTTATTGCATGGCACTTGATCCGTCCTTGAAAGGATATTGGGGCATTTTCCAACACTGTTTTTTGTTGGACCCAAAACATATGGTAGACTTGTATGAGAGCAATTCATTGGACCAGAGCTACTTGGCCAACTTTTCTCTTAACCAGTAGGGTAGCAAAGGGAGCAATTCATTTTACCAGTTAGATTGACCATTTTACGTCTTTGGACTGTTTCTTTACTAGTAGAAGCAACTCTGCAATGACCGACCAATTCCAGCGTTGTGATAATTGATCACATTAGCCGATTGAAATCTCATACCCTGCGCACATGTTGTTAAGCTGTCACTCTTGTTGGCTGCAGTAGCAGCAATAGCATGTTTGAAGTTCTTTAACACCTCACTTGTTTTCCTTGTTTTCTTTATATTGAAGTTTAGAATTGCCAGTTCCTGTCATTGTGTTTGAGAAAGCCTTACTTGAACTGGCTTTGTAGATGGTACAACCATCTGGAATTGTGCTTGGTTGTTGTGACTCAATTGTCGGTTTCTGGGGAGAGATCTGATAATCTTGTCTTCAGTATGTTAAGAACGTCTGTCGAGTGATGTCCACGATATAGGCAGCTTTATGTCTTCTAATGTTGGTGGAAGTTCATGCGTTGATTGTACTTTTCTTGCAGGTTTGAAGAAGGTCACTAATGACATGAAGACAAAGAACCGAGGGGACAGAAGTGGTGCTGTACCTGCTAGCTCTGCACCAACTGAAAAGGCTTCTGCTGTATCTATTGCATCACCCAAAACTAGTTGTGGACAACGCTTCTGGAGCGTCTGTATGCTTTAGTTGGAGAATGTGCAAGTCATTGTTGCATGTTAAGGATCACAAGCTCACTTGCATTCGTGCTCAATAATTCTACATCTTTCCGTGCATCGGGGATTGCAGTCTTACACACATGCTCTGGTTGCCCAGGATCACAGATGGTTATGAATGTAGAGTATAATCAACTGGATCCTCTGTTGCGTGCCTCTGGCCATCCAGATGGTGATGTCAACGATCCCGCCACTGGGTATTCCCCATACCCAGGAAACATCAACCAGGTAACAGCTTGCTCCTCATTGGGCTGTTTTCTTTCTGTTCGTGTCATTGGTGAATTGTATGGAAAGTCCACAACCATAGCATATCTTTGAACCATAGTCGGTTTTATTTCAGTCTAAGCTTGCCCTCCCTAATTCGGTTATAGTTTGGACAGCTGAGAGCCAGCTTGCCAATAAGTTTCTGTTGTAATGGAACAACTGTCAATATGGAGTTGAAAGTCGAAGAAACATTAAGTCGTTTTTGGAATTGAATATAATAGTGCAATTCCTCTCCTAAGCTTGGGCTTTCTCCATTGGCATGTGCAGCTGGTGATGAAGATTGGACCATGTATAGAAGAGCTTTCGAGGACAAAGGGAGCCATTGTTGAGTTTGTGAATCCCAAGTAAGTGACATCGCTAATCTGAAATGAACCAGGGTTGGATGGATCATACAACAGTAGAAAAATGTGATTGCATGACTGCTCGCATGGTGAATGTCGCCTCTGTCCACACCAGCATTTTGTAAACTTGTACTGAAGCTGCCCCATCTACTCTGAGTCTTGAAACGCATTGAAATAGAAGTTTGGTTCCATAGGTACAGAGATGCAAGCAAGACAACGTTCAAGTCGTCAACAAGGCTGGAATGTATGATGCAAGACTATCCCAGGACCCTCTCACCCTCAGCCAAGGTGGGGTTTTTCGGTAAGTTCAATTCCTAAAGATGATGGCTTATACAGCAACATATGTTATTTTGATTTAGTCTACTGATCTGCCTAAATACATGAAGAAGAATTTTTGGGTGTTCCTTGGATGTTTTCTTCCTTACGAAGCATCTACAGTAGTTATCGAGGCAATCTGCAAGGAACTGAGATCTTGAAAGGTGATACTATTTTCACATACTTAAATATGATGTGCAGGTACTGGATACCTGGTTGGCATATGCTCCAGTTAAAAACAATCCCGAGGATGCGGCGAAGGCAAGCTTTCACACCTCTTCCTACTCTCACTTACCTGCAATTCCAAACACTCTTGGAATCATATTTTTTACTACTTCCTTTCTGTGCTGGGAACTCCTCACTTTTGGATGCTTATTGTGGTCAGATGTTTGGTGTGCAGATACCTGAAGCACAAAGCACAGCTCCACTTCTGGAGAAATGGCCATCTATAACTCACTGTCTAATGCTTCGAAAGGTAGTATCCAACCCATTTCCTTCCTTTGTATTTACACAAAAAATATTTGTTGGCAGATACTCCGCATGTTGTTGAACATTGGTAGTTCAGGGCCACTAATAGAAACGGTTGATGTTTACACAATGATTAGGCTGGAGCACAAGTTGAAGATCCAAAGCAAGAGGCATTCAATGGACAGACAGTTGAAGTGTGGCCCCGAGTGATTTGGAGCCCCAAGTGGGCTCTGACCTACGCAGATATCTGCAAGCAGCTGATAGGGCAGTTAGAAATCTCACAATTTTCGACTCTTGTTCTTAACGGCGCACACATAGCACTGGAGAATGTCTCAGTAGACGGCACTCTTCTGCTTCGTGCTATTCCAGAGTCCGAGGTGAGAACAAGAAGCTCTACCGTTTTAAGCCAGATTTGTGAATGCTACCAGTTGCTGTGCATTTGTTTATCGGCTGCCTGATTCGTGTATGGTGCTTTGCAGGGATAGCTCTCCAATGTACGGGTCTGGAACAGGGGATGGAGTTTTAAATCCTTGGATTACAAAGATACTGCGTATCCTGAAGTCAGGATCCGTGGCTTTGAACTTGAAAAGCTTGAGCAGTGTTCTGTAGCTTTTGATCAGCCGGGTTTATGTTTGATACAGAATGTGCACTTTCCATTGAAGTAGTATCTCTTACATTTAGTTCATTTTTTTGCACATGATCGTTCAATGTGCACTTTCCTGTTAGGAAGCCATTGTGCATGTATTTGCTTGTAAACTTCTAAAGATAAAACACTTTCTTCTTTTTTCTCTCATTGCCAGGATCGGGTACTGTTTACCTTTTTTCTTTGCTCTATGGATTTGCAAGAAGCTTGGAAACACAAACAATGTCTGTGTGAGATCAAGAGAATAATTGGACTGGAACATTCTGGAGTCACCATAACATTCTAGAACCAGTGCTGGGGTAGCCAAAAGGCTACAGTGCAAAACATTGTAGCAAATCACTATTGAAAAAAGATTTTATCCCTTTTCTAAGTACACTATTTTTTGCGTTTAGTGTTGTGTTACATTTAATGTTGTTACTACTCATTTTACCTGCAACTCTATCTACCAACCACTTGAAACATGTAGAGTCTAGCTACATTGTTCTACAGGTTGACATTTAGTGTTTGCAACATTAGTGGTTTTGTTGACATTTAGTGTTGTAGTTCGTAATTAGTGTTGCAAACACTAAATGCAAAAAACAGTGTAGTTATGAAGTTATGCTCACTCCTTTATTGGTACATGTCTACTTTAGTGACATATGTAATCTTGGTTCTAATGGTTTTACCAAATTCTTGAAATCACTATTGTCTTTGATTCCTTTTTAGAGGGCTGGCCCAACACTGGTTCTACACTGAATTGTGCAAATGGATGGACCCATACTAATTTCCTGACATTTCATACTATTCAAATACTTAATGTGGTAGTAAAAAAATTGATGTAAACTTTTTACTTCCATGCAGTTTTTAATTAATAAATATTCACTAAATTACACATGGTGACCCAGCAATGATTGAGCCTCTTGGCACTGAAGCCACTCACTCCTCAACATCACCTGCGTTCGGGAAGATTTTCGTGCTCCCAAAGTTGCTTCTTCGAAGTGGACCGAGCCAGGGGACCGTGGGATCACTGGGCGTTTGTTGAAAATGCAGAGAAAAGGAAGACTTCGTATCTTCATGACCGATCCTCCATGCAATGATATACGGAACTCGTATGTGCACTTACCCGTGCCACTTGGGCTGGTGCGCCATATTATACTGTCAAGAATCTTAAAATCCAAGCGATTTGCGCATGCGCGGACCAAGCCAGAGGAGAGATGCTCGTTGGACTCTGATCTCACGGAGCCGATTTCCACTCTCGGTGCCTGTTCCACTGCACAGTTACTGTAGACACGCGTTTCCTCTCAGCTGAAGCACGTGAGCGACGACAACTTTGATGCGACAATGGTCTACTACGTCCCAAGCTCGGTGACTGGTGCGGCCGGAGGCAGAGTTTGGATTCCAGCCTCGTCATTCGGGGACCTGTGCACGACGCCGTGCTCGTTTGCGTGGCCTTACATTGCAAGAGTGTATGCGGGAGGTGTGCTGGCGTGGTGGTGGCGTTTGAGGAGCTCTTGATGTGAAAATACACATCGCTGTGCGTGTTCGCCACTTTCATGTCGGTTGAGCATTCGGTGTATGGGAGCTCTCCCTATTTTTGCGTAATTCGTAGTACGCAACTTCAATTTCTTAAATACTTCAGGGTGTTTCAAACAGGCAAGGCTTAGTCCAGTTCTACTCTGTGGGTGTCTTAGCCCCTCTCCGCGCCAGATGTCTTCATGTTCTTCCGCGCACCATTAAGGCCACGCTTCAGGGGCGGCTCTGAGCTAGACTGGACCTCGTAAAACGCAGCTGCTGGGTGCAGGTGCCTTTGCTCCCCAGCCCAAAACACGATGGAGACTTGTTTACTCTGCTTCAAACTCATCGCTAGACGTTGAGAGATACCGAGTGTTGTAGTGTGGATTCCACATTGGAATCTACCTTTGTGCGTTGCACTTAGATGAAAATTGTACAATTCTTTTATTATAATGTATAACTGAAGGATTTTATCTCAGTCAAGCGATGTTGCTCATAATGCTCTTACTTATCATGCAGCGTAAAGTTTGAATATCTATACTTGGCGTTGAACAATCTCTGCAGGACCAGCCATGTCTTCAGCTTCAGCTATGAACTTTCGGGGTGTGGAGTTTATTTTGTGTGAGCAATAGATGCACCAGACCCACCTTCTGAAAAGATCCCACCTTCTGAAAAGATCTGTAAGTCATGTAGTTGGCTGCTTTTGAGTATGAGGTGTGATGAGTACAAAAGGGGTTCCAATGTAGGATGCATAGTGGGAAATTGTGGACCAATTTGAAAACAAAGAGTGGATGTGGTATACAGAGTTGGTTTGCCTCTTGCATGGATCATAAGGGTAGAATTGATGGTGTATTCTTCAAAAATTGATTTCCATTGGAGTATTTCCATGAGGTGCGTCCTAGCAGTATTTGAAGCTGACCGCTCGATGAGTTTGAAATGTAGGGAAAAATCTGGAAATACAAACAGGGATGTACATGCGATTGGAGATGATTTGATGTTTACTATGCTGATTTTCCAGGTTGAAGACAGCATAGAACAATGGCCCTTGAAAGTGTAGCAATTTCTATTGCTTTGGGAAGTGTGAAATTGCTATTGAATGAGGTTCTTCTTGTAGAGGTTGGCAAACCATTGTGGGAGAGTGATAAGAATGCCAAAGTCCTTTGTCGTTTGTTACAATGCATTGAGCTTGTGATTTCTACCATGTACGTTCCAGGGGCCATTCTGGAACAATTAAAATGGCTGCGGGAGGTTGAACCTTGCTTAGAATTCATACAAATGGTGTTGTACAGTCTAAATATATAGGCAAGCTTGGGACCTCAAGGGAACTTATAAAGAAGATGGAATGGCTTCGTGAACTATCCCAAACAGAAGTCCCAATCATGACTATGCATAATTCTAATGTAACTATGCATAACTCTTATGCGTAACTCTAATGAGATACTTAGAAAGATGTCATCCATGTAGGAACTCTTAAAAAAGATGAAAGCGCAAATAAAAGATTTGGAGCTTGAACGTGAGAGCGGCTTTTAAGAGTCACAAAAAGTGGTAGGGATGACTACATCATGTAGGCATCAAGATACCTACACAACTTTTGGAAGAGACCATGACATTGTTGTGGAGGCAGACAATTCAAAAATTGTTGTTGGATTCAAAAGCCTCAAAGAATGATGTTGAGTGTATTGGAATCTGGGGGTTGGGTGGATCAAGGAAGACACTTACTGCAACACATGTATTCAACAAAGAGAAAATCCAAGCTTATTTCATAGGTGGGTGCTATTGGCTGACAGTGGGAAATTCAAAGACCAGTGTACCAAAACTACTTTGTGAAATGCGCCAAAAAATGGTTTCTTCACTCCCTACCCATTCCAAAGATGAGGATATCAAGAATGATCTTTTCAGAAATCTTAAAGGTTGGGAAAGAATGTTGCTTGTGTTGGATGATGTGTGGAAGATACAAACACTCGAAATTTTGGAAGTGATGCCAAAGGGTGTTCAGTGCAAGATAGTAATTACAACTCGAGATGAAGGTGTTCTAAACAAGAAACATGCTACCAAATTAAAAATGCCCATACTCTCTCCATTAAAGAGTTGGAAGTTGTTTTGTCACCATGCATGTTGTGGTGATGTCAACATGCCATTGGACCTTAAAGAGGTTGATAAGCAAATCACAAGTGAATGTGGTAGACTTCTTTTAGCCCTCAAAGTTATTGGAGGATATCTTACAGGGTCCATTGAGCCATCATATTGGGAGCGGACACTTGATAAGTTAAGGAATGCATCTATGGTGAGCCCTAATCACTATGAACAACTTTATTCAAAGTTGGAATTGAGTGTAGATGAACTTCAGAAAGTCCATCCTCAGTTGAAGTACTAACGTGGTTTTCATTAGAATGAGACAATTTCATAGTCTCATTTTTTAGAGTATGCTTGATTTTCATCTGGAAATATCATATTCATTTCCTATTTTTGTCTTGGGAAGTCCTATCCCTACTTAACACACCAAAAAAATAATAAAAATTTTATTTTTGGGAGGAAGAATTGGACTTGTAAAGTGTGGCTACAAGTCTCAAAATCACTGAAATATCTCATTTTAATGAAAACCACGTTTATTGTTTTTTAAATTTTGCTCTCAGGGGGTTTACTAGCAGTGCAGTAGAAAACTATGTGAGATAAAAGATAGGGTCATTTTAATTCATTGAAAAAAAAAAAACTTTTGTTAAATCTACCATAGCATTGGTAATATGTACTTAGGCATATTATAATAAAAATAGGGTATAGAAAAAAAGGATCGTTTTTCTTTGTAGTAGAAAAAACATAGGGTGCCCCTTGAAATGTGTTTAGTAGGTTCAGTTTCTTAATGACTGGTATTCAGGGGTGGTTGTAATTATTGGCACAAATTTGAATTAAGCGCCTTCATTTGGAGTTCAAAGTGGTGCGAACTGGGAAATGTGGTTTGATTGAGGCTGGCGTGGCACAAATCTGGCGGTCCTTAGAATTTCAACGGCTACTGGTGTAGTCTTCGTGCAGACCTCGCTGGCCCGCTCCTGCATCTACTACTTGATCTACTACTAGTACAAATGCTGTGGGAAATTTGTTAATTGCATTCTTGGTTTTGCAGCATGTATTAGTTCAAATGTTGTGGCCAACTTGTTATTCGCATTCTTGGTTTTGCAGAGTGTACTAGTTCAAATGCTATGGAAAACTTGTTATTTGCATTCTCAATTTTGCAGCCTGTACACATTTGTCTTCATATTAGTATTTCTAGTTCAAATGCCATGGAAAACTTCTTATTTGCATGCTTGGTTTTGCAACGTGTACACATCCTTCTCAGAATTCTTTAGTTCTAGAATGTACAAAAAAAATAGGGTGCCAATAAATAGTTCTTCTACTAATTTCTAAAAAAAAATAGGGTGTTGAAAAATACGTGCTGATAGCTTTTTATTTACCAATAGGGAGGGAAAAAAAAATGGGAAGGAGATAAATACCCCTCCATTAAATACCCCGTTATTGCACGTGGTTACAAAACTTTTAGGGGAGTGAACCCCCTGAGATTTTGCTGCATTTCTGGAGGATTTTGAGGTGGGTGCAAGGAGGGATTTACTCGGGGGATTTACTTCCCTTTACATTTAATAACCATGTGCGCTATGGGTTTTTTTTATGAGGGGGTATTTATGTGTTTTTAAGCATTTTTTCCCTCCCTATTGGTAGAAAAAAAAAAAGCTACTGGGAGATATGTTTCAACTTCCTATTTTTTTTTCTAAAATTCTTGGTAGACTAATTTTTTGCACCCTATTTTTTTTATAAGTTGTAGACATACAACATACAAAATTCATGCTCCATTCTACTTACAAGTCTTGCAATGATAGAATTAAAAAAAATGTTTTGTCTATGCCCATTCATTAAACAAGATTGAAGTAGTTGCATTCCAAGAATTTGCACAGTTTTGGTTCAATTCCAAAAACAAAAACCATTGCCACATATGCCACAATAAAACACAACAAAATCCATTACAAAAATTGTGTTCACAAACACATGCCAAGCAATCTAACTACTTGGAACTCCAAATGAAGGCACTTAATTCAAATTCGTGTCAGTAATTACAACCACCCCTGAATACCAGTCATTAAGAAACTAAACCTACTAAACACATTTCAAGGGATCCCAAGTTTGGCACCCTATGTTTTTTCTACTACAAAGAAAAATGATCCCTTTTTTCTATACCCTATTTTTTTAATAATTGGCCTAAGTACATATTACCAATGCTATGGTAGATTTAACAAAAGTGGAAATTATTTTTTTCAATGAATTAAAATGACCCTATTTTTTATCTCACATAGTTTTCTACTGCACCGCTAGTGAACCCCTCAAGGTTGCCCTTGTGGTTGGGAGATCATATAATGGGAACAAAAGATGCAGTGGGAGAGATAAAGGACTTATTAAGTAAGCTTGTCTAATGATCATTAGTTGAAATTCGAATTTGGGACAATCTTAACATGTAGTTCATGATGTGTTGCGAGACTTGATATGCCATATGCTCCAGAAAACTCCTTTTGTCACAAGAGATTGTTTATATGAAGCACGCCAAGATCTAGAATGCCTCCCTAAAGAATATCATAAGATCTCCAATTCAATTCAAGATACTCTCTCTTCTCGAGGCTTGTCAATTATGTCATGCAAGGTGAAGGAACTTCCTCCAAGGCTGCTGAATGCTCCCAAGCTGCAAGTGATGATATTACGAGACAATGCTATTCAGGCCATTCCTGTTGGGTTTTTTTGTGGCAACTTTAGGAACTTGAGAGTATTAGATCCGAGTGACACCAAAATTTCAAGCCTACCTATAAGTGTTAAGAACCTCAAGCAGCTGGTGGTCCTCAACCTTTGTAGATCATGTGTGAGAAACTGTCATCCAGTTTTGTGAAGGCCATGACCAACCTACAGATGCTTAATGTGGGCCAGTGTAGTTTGGAGTATCTCCCAAGCTCCATCGCTTTGCTGAGCAAGCTACAATACTTGTATGCTTACAGTCACTGGCAATGATATGTGGAAAGAGGGAGGGTGGTTGAGGAATTCGTTGCACACTAGAGCATCTTTGACGGACCTCATGAAGCTGGTTTTGTTGAGATAAGTAGCCAGTCCCAAGAGGTTTTGCCAAATGGCATGTTTAAGGCACTGAAGCATCTTGAAAGTCTAACCAGCCTGCCCAACGCGTTCGGAATTGTCTTGAAGAATCTCCATACCTTGAATCTCCATAGGTGTGAGGGCTTGGGGTGCTCGCCAGAGGGCCTCGTTGGCCTCCCAAAGCTCAAGAAGCTGGTCCTTTCCTACTGTAGCAGACTTGAGTGCTTGCCAGGTACGTTCTTTCAGCAGGCCAGGTGCATTTCCAGCCTTGAAGGAACTCCAAATGAGCTATGGCCTAGTAGCAGAGTAAGCTTTCCAGACTTACAGCCTGGAGCAATGCCACGACTTGAGCACCTTCATTTGCACGGGTGGGAACAGCTGGTGGATTTCCCTAAGTCTATCGCCAACCTGATCATGTTACTCTACCTGGATCTAAGTGCGTGCAGAAGCTTGAGAAGCTTGGAACATGACGGGGTTGGTGTTCAAAGCCTTGCTAATCTTGAGGAATTGAATTTGTCTGAATCGGAGAAGATATTGACGTTGCCTGGTGGCCTGGAAGCATTACCTAAATTGCGGAGAATATTTATGTCAGAAACGAAGATAACATTCTCTCAGGAAGCGCCACACTTGGTGAGAAGATGATAATGGGCGAGTTCATGGGCTGGAATAGTAATCGAACCTCAGAGTATGAGCATTAGATACCGGAGCTACTTCTTTGAAAGAGTCGGCGAGCTGTCAGAGGGGAATTTTGAGTGGCGTTCGGGTTTTTGGGATTTCACCTTCACATTGTCTCCAGTCTTGTACGCCGTACCTCTGCATCTGCCATCACAAACCTCTGCAAACAGGGTAGAACCACAAAATATGTGTTCAAAGCATTTGAGAACGGGATTTTGAAGACCTGTTCAGGGCTTTTGGTGCTTCACGTCTTACTTCTTCAAGCCGATAAGTAACAGATGTGTGAAGCTCCTCCGAGTCTTTAATCACACTTAGCCTCTTCGAATCTCTAGTACAAATAGGCTCACCGACACAGATGTACGTGATATTGACACTGCTACCAACAATTCAGTAATGTCATTTGTCATTTCTCTAGGATAATGTCTTTGATGATTGCTGAGTAGATTTGAGGACCTCGGGAGCTCACTATGTCGGATGCAGTGATATCAAGCTAAAGCTACAGAATGTGCATACGCTGGGATCGCAGCCTGCTCTTGCATAAAATCACGTGCAATTCGGATTGAATTGAAAGTTAAGAACAGAGTATAATCCGGTGGACAGTCAAGAATGTAGTGCGCAATGAACATACTACCATTTATTATCAGATGAAGAATACAATATCAAATCAATTTGTGCTATACACACTCTCTGATCAATCTAGCGCCCTTCCTATGCCTTCAGCTTCTCTACCTACGCCAGCAACCGGACAACTACAAAAGATAAAAGACGTTGAACTGCAAACCAGGGCTTACAACTCCCGAGAGAGAGACAAGTTACCAAAAGTTCATCCAAAGTACGTTACCAAAAGTTCATCCAAAGTACGAATGATTCCGTTCATCCAACACTCCCACTAATCATGAGTAAACTACAACTTCAAAAGAAAACTATAACAGAGAATACAATCTAAAAACTAATGTGCAAAACAATGTGATTGGAACCATTCCCATGAAGGTTCTAAGTCGGTTGAAAGACTCTCAAGGGATTCCTTTTGTAAGAATGTAAGTGATCTGATTCTTGGTGTGAAGATATTCCACTTTCACTATCTTGTCATCGATCTTCATTTTAATCCACAGAAAACGAATATTGACGTGTTTGGTAGCAGCATGTTCTCCAGGATTCTTTATCATCTTGATTGAAGGCTGGTTGTTGTCACAGAAAATTAATGTTGGTTCCTCTTATACTACATTGATACTGTTCAGAAAGTTTCGTAACCAGGCTGCTTCACTACATGTCTCATTTGTAGCGATCGATTCGGCTTTAGTAGTAGATTGAGCAATGCATGGCTGTCGTTTTGAACTCCAAATAATTTAGAGATTTAGAGATTCCTTGAGCATTGCACACCTTGCCGCGCGGATTGCGTGTGACTACTGGCTCGGAGGCTCTTGTCCTCAGGGTTTGGTGCTTGAGGTGAGGCACAGTTGTTTTAGATCTCAGATTGTTTCATTGAAGGAATTGAGGTTTTAGGTTGCAAATTTAAGCACTGCGAAATAGAATGATCAAACTTTTGCATATTATTGTTAGCAGAGAAAAGAGGATTTCAATACACCAAAGAATGTGTCGTTTAGATAATATAAAAGTTGTAAGGATTCAAATTTTCACTGGTAGACGAGTTCTAATATGAGTTCTGATGTTTAGGTTCACTTATTGTGTAAGATATTATGGCTTCGTAATTAGGGACGTGTCACAATTATGTCACAATTAGGTACCTCTGCCTGGTGCCGGCAAAATTCGCAGATGTACAAGAGGCGGTGTTCAGGGATCTCAATTTATGCTATCCGTGATTCGTCTAAGATTCATTCCAATGCTAATCAGATGGCGTTTTTATGTTCTTTTGAGGATTGTTCTATTTTTGCAACATTTGGAAGCACACCTTGTTTTGATGATCGGGTCTGTGTTATTTTTTGCAGATACGTGGTTTTGTCCTACCTACAGGACAATTGGTTCGAATTCTTCGAGATTCAGATCTCGTCAGGTCTAGAAATCTGTACTGATTTCCATATTTTATGTTGGTTTTCCATGTTTGCACGGGTAACAGAGTCACTACTGAGAATGTCACTGACCGTGTCGTTGACTGTAGGAGGTCCGTGCATTTCATTAAGAAGTTGTTTCTCAATTTCTTCTCCGATCGTAGTAAAGTTAGGATTTTTAATTCATGTATTACGCTTATACTCTTACCAACAATAAAAATTAAGACACGGGAGTTTTTACTACAGTTTTTCAGTGTATGATCATGTGGTAAGTGTATTTTGAACGCTGTTTGATGGTGATTTACTAAATTGAGCTTGACTAACTGAATGAAGCTTTTGACTATGCGCAGGGTGTGGCGGAAACACGAAAGGGTCTCGAGAGTGCAGTCAAGGGAACTGATCACGAACAGTCTTTTCTTAGACTATGAAGAAATTGACCATGCATACCGTATTGGCCATGGGGGACTTCCGGCAATCGATGAATTCGGAAAGGAGCCTGGCGGTTATCAGGGTGAGCTCTCAAATGGAGATGCCGAGTTCTCATTGAGTTTTGGACAGAAACACGAGAAATAAGCACTTGCAGACCGTGGAAGTAGCCAGATTGTGTCTCTTGAGTTGAGTGTGCTTGAAGGCTTCCTAAGATCAGAACACATTGACAGAGGCGTTTCTGCAAAACCCAAGAAGAAAAAGAAGAAAAAGAACAGAGAATTGTTGAACAGGCTGGGCCAAATGTGAACTGTGCAGGTACGAGTCTAGCAAATGAGGCAAATGAACAGGAAGCAACGTCTGGCAAACGAAGGTGCTGCTCTCTAGTTGGTGCTGCCCGAGGTAGGACCACTTGATTAACATTTCAGCTGTAGATACAAAGGGGCTCAGGCTAGGCTAATAACATGCAGGGCGTGACTTTAATGTGTCAACCCAGATTATGTGCAATATTCTAAACTCAGTCAAACATTCTATAATATGAACTTTATAACAGGTTACTTGCTTGCTTCTGCTCAGAAAAGTCATACCTGTGAAAGAGACAGCAAAGCCAGAGAATCCTGCAGAAATTGAACCAGCGCCACTAAAGTTTTCAACTCATTTGGAATTGAACAAAAAAATAGTTAGTGGAAAGAACTAGATAATGATTCAAAATACTCAATAATTAACAACTTCTTTATGGAGTTGAAAAAATGCCAAACCAATGGACCCATTGTTGCAATATAATATGTACATCTACTGTTATATGTTTTTCTCAAAAAACATTGAAAACTCAATGAAATAAAGGACTATAAAGTTTATTTATAAATATATATTTCATAACTACTAACAAACTTCCTTCAACTAAAACTCATAACATTTAATTCATTGATCCAAGTAGTCTAATGATTCAAATCTTTCCACATAGAAATAAATCTAAATAATCAATCACACTTTTTTCTTTTTAGTTTTTTTTAAAGATGTCTAAAGTGCAATGGAATCAAAATTTATGGTTCAAAATATGTTGTACTAGGGCTAGATGAAATGACATGTGTTGAATAATTTCACGTCAACCTAGACTCCTATGACCCTCACCCCAAAACATGAATTACTCCATATTGAATTGCCCTTGCATGCAAATGATCTCAAATCAATTAAAAATACATTATAATTCAAATGTACACATCTTTTTCATATTTTTTCTGTTATTGATGTATGTTGGTATTTCAGAGAATTTAAGAGTGGCACTTCAGCATGGAAATACATTTAAAGATCTTTAAAGTTTCACATGCAAGTAAAATATTAAAATTAATTATTCATTGTAGTTTGAATATCTGAATAGAACAAAGTCAAAGAATTTGGAACACTGTTTCTGTTAAAAGTGCTCGTGCCATGTAAAAAGTGCTCATGGTTCAAAATTGTGATAATGATATTTTGGAAGGATTGGCGGACGCCAACCCCCTCAAATCCAAAATCCATTGTTTCTTAGTTGGAGGGACTAGCAATTATAGCTTCTATTTCCTTCTAAACTACAATTGAAGTGAAATGTTCTTTAATTGATGAGTATGTGAAAAAGCCAAGTGCTCATGGCATGAGCACTTTTAACGGAAGTAATGTTTGGATTGTGGTCGTATGAAAAGAGACCCTCACAACTTTCAAATATGTGGAATAGCTATAATTCATGAGAACCTTGAATTCTTAATCTTCTTTTAATGTGTTTCAAACGTGACAAGAAAATAAAGTATTTATTTGATGTATTTTGAGGAATTAAATTGACAAAGCTGTAGATTTCGAGTTTAACATTTTCATGAATTCTAAGTAGGTAAAATATTTTTAACTTACTGGGTTTTTTTTTTCCAGCCTTTTCTCTATAAATTTTATTATTTTTAGAGGTTAGGTCCATTATAGTACACATAATGATCAAATGTATTTTTAATGCATATTCTAGACTATACAAAAAAAAGATTTTTTTTTCAAATCACAATTAGAGTCTCCAATGTATTGTTATCCAACCAAATTGAAATAATAAATTTAAGTGTTTTTTCCATTGTAGACCAAATAAATTGATGCAATAGATGGGATTAAGCTATTAAGAGGAATACGGATTGAACTGGCGTGCCAAGTTTTTAATTAGGTAATTGTTGTAAATGTTTATTACTTCTTGGTAATATTGCGCAATATTATCTTATTCAAATGGGAAAAATCTAAAGAGCAATGATTTTGTTGTATTGAAAAGAGACCAAGTCATCAAAGTGATAAAATTTACATCTACGTGTATCAAAAAAATGAATCGTGCACCTCCTAAAGCTTTTTGGGCATCATGCTTTTTTGTTGGAAACATGTTTAATTTGTGCAAATTATGTATGAATATAAAGCCAAAATTTAGGAATAATTTAAAATTAAGGCTCATCTAGATTGCAAAAGAAAAATAATGTAAAAGATATTACCAGAGAATCCAAAGAACAAATCACTTGTTACTTCAGTTGTGAAGGCATGTGAGGTAAACTAGCCCATTGTGGTCAAAATAAGGAGTTTGACAATATGAGGTTACTAAAATTTTTCAATTTTTTTCCCATAGTAATACAACTGTGAAAAACAGTGTGAAATTTGTGTTTCTTGAAAATTATG
>MU104892.1:0-45802 GCA_014871385.1 Ceratodon purpureus | reverse complement strand
AATCAGTGGTTGGCGGTGTAGCACCCGTTGAACGAAGACTTGTATGACCGCCTAGAATTTGCAAACTGCCACGCAGGGCTATTTAGAGAAATTGCGGATGGGCATTCCACATTTCTGGCCTGCCTTTCTTCTACATTCCTGAATTTCCTCCATAGCTCTTGGTCAAACTTCTTCTTCAACCCGTCTATGGAATATTGACTCCGATGTAGTGTGCTTGGAGGACTCTAGCTAAGAATGACTAATGGCTCTGGTTTAGCAAGGACTGGAACTGATAAGGTCACACGTTTTTGAGAGAGATATCCATCTAGAAACCACATGCAGTGCATACATTTAACAAACTTAAGACGTTTTTTAATCCAATAGTTTTTGTATGTAGTAGAGGATTGTAAGCACAAATTGATTTCTACAACATAAGACAAATACAATGACCATAGAAGGTTCATGCTAACGAACTTAAGATTGAGTCCAAGTGTAACATTATATATGGACTTAGGTTCACTAGTACGAAGAAAATTAGTGAAAGTGACACTTGCTATGTGGACTGCATGTTTTGTGGCGGGCAGTTATGAGGACAAAATCAAGTTGAGCACACTTTTTATAAAGAAAAGAAGTATCATCTAGGCAATATTGGTACCTATCAAAGGCATTACAAACCATCTAATTTGCAAAGTTGTAAAACACATGTCTGATGTTAAATGTAGAAATGGACGCAATTTATTATCGTTTATGGAATCAAACTCAATAAGTAGATTGATCAAATCTAATTCCTCCCATCACAAAAATGCTACGCCTATCTAGTATGGAGACCAGTGGAACCAAAAGCAATAGCATTGTGATAGTGCCAATGTCTCCAATCTTGTTCTCACAATCAATTGATATAGATGAACTAATTGGAAGCTTTTGAGAACATTGACATAATTGCTTCTATGTTTATGCCTTATTTCCTTAGTAACTTCTTTTTAATCCTCCATGGCAAATAGTTCTACTACAACATAAACTTTGTAGATACATTATAACTTTATGTGAAGGAAAGCTCTGGAATTTGGTGATTGAAGTTAAATGAAACAAACTCAAGTTCAAAATCTGACAAATTTTATTGTTGAACTATCTATTCACAGTCTAACCCTCTTTTACATGTACAACAACATAAGCACCCATCATAAACTTAGTAGTCAAGCATATAACAAAACTTAACATCCCCATAAATTGGATTTACAATCACCTAGCACAAAATTACTAGGAATTAGAAATGACATATATATTAGGCACCACATTTATTATAGCAAAAATTACAATTCATAATGACTCCCATGGACTAAAGGTTTTGTCCAAATAAATTTAAGGCAATGGTTGATTGAGAACTTCATTAAGTAAAGTCATTGAAGTTTACAGTTTGATAGTAGAGAAATAAAGATTGCATTAAGTCCAAGTTTATTTATAGTTTTATGAAGATAATGATCCGTACAATACAACAATCACTAGTAAAAATGCGGTCCTTTATGACTAGGTCTTCAAAGCCAAAATGTGGCTCGTTTGGGACAGAATTGGTCCCAATCGACTGTGTCGCAAAATGCAAGTCGCTTCGGACTCTGACTCATTCGGACGAGTCCAGTCAGCGTCGTCTAGGACAGTGTCCGAAACCTCGCCCTGTCGCGACGGACCATATTGCGAATGTATTATCTTTGGTATAATCAACATGTTGGAAAACGGAGTTGTACCTATAACGTAGTTAATCTTCCAAGTACGGTCTACGTCTACTGAACATACTCGGAGAATCTTATGTTCGTCATGACCTTCTTGTATCAACATAGAATCACCCAACTTTGTGGATCCATATCTTCCCACGTGGAATTATTGTCGACTTCCATCCGAGGTTTAGGGAGCACTGCAGTTCGAAGTGGACTATTTTGTGGAGTGCGTGAACTGATGGGGTCTGCCGTGTACATTGTAGCGTGTGACACTTGTGATCTTCTGATTGGTTCTGATGGTCAAACTTAAGAAACCCTAAAATCTTTGTCCAGTTTGCATCGGTGTTACATACTGGCACGTGTGCGTTTCATATTGGTTATAATTGCTGGATGGCAAGGAATTGGACTGGGTTTATACTGTTGTCACACTAATTACTGTATAATGAAATATTTAAAAAATGTAAAAAATTAGAGCCTGCAAGCATGTGCTCACATCTATAGTCGCCTTCACATCAACATAATCCCTTTCCAACGCATAATCTGTTCGATAACGCATTTGCAACTTGCAGTAACAATGTGCAAAACGACAAAGTAATTTCGCAATTCCTCTTATGTGACGTTTAAATATTCAAAATGAAGAACAAATGTTCAAATATAACAGTCATGCCGAACTCCAGTACTGTAGAGAACGGACAGTCATTGGTTATATCACATCTTCGCTACCTAGAACTTACCTATTACCCCAACATCTAAAATACAAATATGGGTCCTCATATATATTACCGCACAATGGAAAAAAAATCCGAACCAACATATGTACCTGTCCTACTCGTCTCGTACTTCCGGCGTATCGCCCCTTCTTCCTCTATTTTCCCGAAAAAAAATAAGAATCACTGACCTGTTCATTAAGGCAGCAGTTAGAATTATCAGAGGAACTTATCTCATTCCTATCTAAAATAATTCAGACAAACAACGTGATCCGAATCAAATGTCCACCACCTACAGTGTCGAACCAAACACAACCAAAACAAAAAATAAAAAAATAAAAAAAATAAAAAAAATAAAACGTATAAACGATGACAAATAGAACCTCCTCGTTAAACATCGACTAATGCCAATACCAATGTCCAGATATGTATATGAAATTTCAGAGATTAAAATGATTCCAGTAAGGTAGAATGAGACAAAGATTATGATTCCATCCAACAATTTCAAAGAAAGAGAGTCAACATTCAGTGCGCCGTGAAGCTCAGCTTATTACCTGCTCATTCCACTGCGCTGGTTTTCATCGATCGTTCATAAAACCTACAAAATCAATCATATTACACAGTGAGCAATCAGTTTCAACATATATTTCATTCCTGCGCGAGCAGCACAACAATTTGTACTTACATAAGTTACTCCTCCTTCCGTTACTAGGTTGTAGAATCGCGATTTCTATCAGCCTACAAGCCCTGTAAATTCCCTGTGGTTTAGGAGCATTTCATGTGCAATACACCAGTCATCCAGAACAACGGAATTCTCGGTAATTCTATGATTCATTTCTTATCTATGAGGGTACATCGCATTCTATTTTGTATCAAATTTCATGTCACTATCCCTGCACTCTTGGAGGTGGATAGCATATATCATCAAGGGGATGGATTCATCACTTACCTTGGAGACTAAAGATCAGGACTCTCAACCCCACGCTTATCTGCCATCAGTCACGATCAACGCTTCATAAAAAAATAAATACATATTAAATTACGAGCAAGATAAACTTACTCATCTACCTGAATCGGTGTTCTTATATCAATTATATACTATTGTTTATGCGTAACTTCTTACACTACCAACTGTCCACTAAATTGCACAATCAATGAGTACATGCAGAATAGCCAACGGAAAATCATACAATGCATTGCTAATTGATATGCAAATAAATTGATAGAAATAGAAAAACAACAAGAATCATTGGGTGAAGCAGGGCAACGCATTATACACATGGATTTCTTCGTTATTTAACTATACCTTGGACGAAGTTCCGCCACATGTGACCGCTTCCAAAGGACTACCCCCTTAATCGTATCCCCAAGTACAAACTGATCTGCAGGCTCGTGCGGCAGCATAAGCGGGATTTCTTTATCAAACACCTCCATCACATCAATTCGTAACCAACCGTGAGGTATTGGTTTGAGATGAAACAAGTCCATGTCCATCCCGCTGATTTCGCCAATGCCCACCTTGTGTTTTGGATCTTTTGGATCCAGCAAATAAACTCTGTCGGCTTTCTTAAACTGCGGCTACAAAATCATATCATCCGATGCGGTTTAGAGGACAATCTCATTTGCAATGAGATAAAACAGACACAAAGCATAATATGCACAATGTTTATACCCAGTTTCATACCCTACCTTTTCATGCACCCTCTCCACTGTACGTACTGTTGATCCTTTGTTTCTGGAAGCTCTTTGTGGAATTCCTACATCCGCAACCCAGTCCTTTGCAGTTGTGTCTACTTCCTATGGTCAGCCAGAAAACCACAACTAGAAATCAGTTACAGGCATCGTGAGTCAAATTATTGAGGGGGAGTAGTGACAGTCCCGGTAATCAGTACTACTTGCGTGGAGGCTTTCCAATGGCTTCATTTATTGTAAACAACATCTACACCTCATAACGCTTAATGAGTATTACTCTATAACAAATCTCACTATTAAGGTCGTGCACTCTTCTGAGGCTCCTTGGATTGCCTAATATGCAGCAGATTAAAGTTAAAGAATCCGCACTGAGGATACGGTTGTCGAAACTCACCTGTGATTCTTCTAAAGCCACGTCCACATACCCAACGGAGCCCGGCTTTCTCCGACTACTCTTCTTCACGGTCCCGGTTTTTTTTCGTCCTTGTTTTGAAGTTGTTGTTGCTGCACTCCTGTACTCCAATGGATCCGCAACAGCAGTGGATGTGCGAGTGTTAATTCTTCTTGTGCCACACGTGCGGGTCTGAGTCGTCTCAATGGGCTGCAACGACAATCCCGTTTTCTCCACTGCAGGATTGCCACTCGGGACTCCTGTATGTTCCGACACTCTGCCATGACGTTTCTCTTGTCCGTCAGCGCTTGTCTCTCTCGGCTCCACGTCGACCTCCTTGTTAGCTACTTGGCTGCACAAATCACGCACAGTTTGCACATAGCCGATTTTCTTTTCGATTGTGTTCTTCTTAGTTCTTGTAATCAAAATACTGGGTGGTTCCTCCTCACAAGGTTCTACAGCTCTTTCTTTAACATCATCTGTGTCAATCCCTATGGACTCCGCAGGTGAACTCCCAACGTTGTCTACTGCATGGTCACTGCCGGTCACTGTCACGGGCGGAAACCCGAGACTCTCCGAAGGACTTTCCTCGTTCGCACGCTCTGGAAGATCTGATACTTTATCAATCGGGTTTCGTTCCCCTCCATCCGACGCACCCTCCTTCCCATTGATCTCTGTTGCATCTGCGCATGGCTGCACCACTTCAGGCAAATTCACATTCAGACCTTTCACTATTTGCATCAAGATGTTCTCCATCCTGCTCATGGATGCATGGTTCTTCACTCCTGCCTCAATCGCCATCGACAGTTTCACGTCTATGGCCTTCATCGACTCTCCCTGGTCCTTTGCATTTTTCTCTAGCAACGCCAGTTTTGTTAGTGATGCACGAGTTTCCCCCTGCAAAATTTAGCAAATCACTCAAAAACAAACAATTTGAGAAAGTGTAGTGGTCAATGGAATTACTGTACTGTAATAAGAGTCACGTTCGAGTGCAATCGTTATACAATGCTGTAAATACATGGAATTCAAAGAAAACACATGTAAAAGTAAATTGGACACAGATCAGCACAAACCACTACCATGACAATATATTGGAGTTATAAAAAAATATGTTGAGATGTATTGTGCACTGTATCATTCATCTAGATGACATTGACTGTGAGGCTGCAGTTTCTCTCACCGTGAGGCGCTTGGAACCTGATTGCTCTATGTCTTCCGCCACATCCGATATTCCAGGGCTGCTATTCCTTTTCCTCTTCTAAAAGAAGAGGTCTTATGTTAGTACATAGGTTTAGTTGACATTTGGTACATATTCAATCAATTTTACGACTCTTACTGACATACTGGCCATGCAACAAAATCCTATGAGATCCACAATTTCTAACGCCCCTGTCATGTAAACAAAAGACATTGTCACAATTACCCCTACGTCTTGACACCTGGATTTTGAATACTCACCAACATTGCAGCTTTTCCGGCGTACCCACTTCGGCCGGTGCGGTTGACATTTTTTACCAGCGACCTCGCGTAACGCATCTCCTCTGACTTGTCCTCCGTCGTTGGCATCTCCCAATACTGCTTCAAAGCTTCCCACTGGTCCTCCTGAATGTGAGGAGGGCACTTTATTTCATTCGGGTTTTTCCGATTGTTTACCTTTTCTTTGACGTATAAATCCTTCAAACGCGCTCTCTCCTTTATAATCCAGTTTGCAATATGTTTGTGGTAACCCTCTTCATGGAGAGTGTTGTCTGCAAACTCAAAATCTTCATCCAGTGCGTTCTTCAAGTTCCTCTGACCGTCAGGATCCTGTTTGCCGTAGAATATGCAACTCATGTCAAGCATGTTTGGGATATACTGTCTTAACGCTACTTCCCAGAAAGACTTACCAATTGAAGCTCCATCGATCTCACCGCCTTCGTTCAGTACGACTAAATACGGTTTCAATCCTCTCTCCTTTCGCTCCTTCGCCTGTTGCACAATCTGCTTTCTGTAGGACCTCCTGGAAGCCCGCTTTATCGAGTCCTGTTTCCGGGTCTCCTCCTGTCGGACTTCTCTCTCAACTGCATGCCCTGCTCCATCCATGTTGACTTGGCTATGTGTTGGAGCAACTCCACCGGATTCATGTGTATTTGGCCACTGCGATTCGAAGTTTGGTCGTGTCATGGGAACAAAGCCAGCGTATGAAGTCCCCCCCATGGGAGTTGAGGGACCTCCTGGTGGACGCCCAACTCCTGCGGCAGATGTCCACGGCTGCGAGTTCAGATGTTGCTGATGTTGGAATTGAGGGGGTGGATGAGTAGGTATCCATGGAGGAGGACCCTGCGGAGGGGGAGGCATTGGCCACGGTGCGTCTTGTGGCATAGAAGGTGCTGGGGGGTTCCATGGAACTTGAGTCGGTGGGTAGCTCCAAGACGGGTTCCAACTCCATCCTTGTGGTGTGTATTGCCACTGCCCTGCTAGTGGTTGCTGCCTACGACTGGAATCACTGCCTTGAGAGGCCGCCGGCGCCTGAGATGCAGGAGAGTCTGTGGACCCGCGTCCAGGGGTTGCAAAAGCAGAGTTTGGCGCCCACGGTGATACACCTTCTGGAGACGGTCCAAGCTGTTGCTTCGCCTTTCTGTGTGTGCGATTCAGTTCGGAGTTCGTTCCCCTCGATGCTTCTTCGTATGATTTTTGGTTCTCTTCGAAAACTGCGAACACATAAACATATTGCAACATGGTGAGATGTCAAACACTGCTACAGTGATATGGGAAACAATAAAACTTTACTGATAAAAATGAGAATAACCGAGACGGTCAAGCATCTGCGGTAACCTAAACCCTAACTCCGAACCCATTATCCTATTCCACCACCGGCTCTCCTCATCTAGAAGACATAAACAAAGTTTTGTATTGTATGAATCACCAATTCAGGCATCATACCGTGCACGATTCATTACTCCAGAAACTGCGTTACATGGTAGAATTAAACACATGGTCAACATCACACAGACTTGCACACTGAGCGCCATCAACATCAGTTTAGGGTTTCAATCGCGACATATACATGACCATGCAGTTGACCACATAGAAAACGCAACAAACAGACAAAACTGTCGACTTTCCTGCAAGTTCACGGTACGCTCCATAATACCGAATTGAAAGAAGATATGTTCGAAACGTACCTGGGACGGAGTTGCGATCATGTATTGTTCGCTCTTGGTCCGACGACGCACTAGTCGTGCTCATGCTTCGTATCACTCTTGCATCAGACGGAGTCGTTCCCCCAGCTCCAAGCAACCTCGAGCTTCTACGAGGTGCAGTATCTCCTTTGGGAGACGACGGCTCTGTTTCGCCAATTGTGCTGCGCCTTGGGGGGCGATACGAGTCTCGTCTGCAGGACAGAAACCCTATAAAGTCAGAGTCGCGACACTCCCAATGCCGTGTTCTAGCACATACTATCTAATTACCATGTTCAGAAGCGCTCTAGCTACGGTGCGAACGAGAAAGACTGCAATATGATAAATCTCTGCCGTCTAAAGCGGCACGTGGCACTAGAGTGAACTGATGTTTCGCAATTAGGGTGAGCACTGAAGGAACTTACAAATTTTTGGCAGCCTCCTCGAGGGGAAGCATTCTTGCGCGCAACTCCGCCACCCTCTCGTTCCGCAATCGTAGGTACTCGTTTTCCTCCTCCTCTTCGTGGACATCTTCATCTGAACTTGGGCTGCGGGACGAGTCCCCTCGGTCCTGGTCTGAGTCAGACATGATGGATGCACTTAACGATAGGTTCTAAGGAGGGCAAGCTCCAATTGCGACTGACAGAGACTTTGCTTCTTAAACCCTACATCAATCAGTTCTCCCGAACGAGTCACGTCCTGGCAGTTCAAAATGAATCAACTCGTCACCCACATCATTACTAAGTGAGTGAGCGCCCTCCCCCTATATTTATTACACTATCGCTACCTGGGGACTTACAATCATATACTCTCTTCTTCTACGTTGTTGATGTTGGGCACTGTGCCTTGAACGCATGCATATGAGACGACACTGTGTCTCTCTCTGCGTCTTCTTCCTTTTCACCTTGTCGTCTTCACTTTTTCGTCATACTTTATTATTTTTCACTTCCTTTTCCGTGGTCTTTTTCATAGAGACTCCTTGTTAGCACAGTTTGATTGTAAACATCGTTTGGATTGATTGTCGTCCTTTTTTATTCTGAATTTGTACTCTAAGGCACGCTGTTGGTGAATAATTGGAGAGTTTTACAAAGACCGATTTGGGGGATTGTTGGTGCTACATTGCAAAGGTATGTCGCTGTTCTGATGTTCCATTCTTTTTAAGGATGGTGTTACTCTTGCTCTTGTTGCTGATTAGTCTGAATTGTTTTGATGTATACGGTGCAACTCCGGCTTCCCTTCCGAGAACTCTACTCCTATCATCTCGTATTAACACATCGCACGGTATCTGACAGGGGAATGGAGCATTGCAAGCTCCCCTTGGACCACCCCATCCGACAGAGGCATCGAGACGACCGTCTGTTCCGTCGCGAATGTATGCGATACCGCATGTATGGGCTTCGAAAAATGCCTTGCCCTTGCGTGGATTGCAATGGCAAGGTATCCATGAAGCTCAGGGAAATCCGAACACACCTTCTACGGAACAGACGGCATCCCCGGTACAGAGTCTGGAAGGGACCTGGGGAATACGATTCTTCTGATGCGGAGTGGGAGAGTGCCTCCAGATCACAGCCCATACATCCCGAGCGAGACGAAGGCATTAATTTGAGGCCCATGATCCAAAACCGTTTTCAACGAGAGCATGTCGACATAGAAGACAGAGTGGTCGACATTGTTGTTAATGCACTGGACGATGCAGACGACATTGCTGGAGGGTATGATCCTGAGAATGAGGGCAACATGGAAGACAGTCACCAAACGCGTAATCTGAGGGGACAGTTCCAGCGTTACGACCGTGAAGGTCCAGATTTTCGGGACGAAGAGACATTTGATCCCGCTGCAATGGAGGAGGCTGTCCGCGATCTGTACGACGGTGCACCTTCCACTCAGTTGGGGGCCACTATTTTTTTAAAGAACTTGTTCTCCGTTCACAGCATAACGTCAAGGTTCATCGCCGACTTACTTGCAGGTTTGCACAAGTATTTCTTACCTGCTAACAACTCCCTTCCAAAGACTAACTACGGTCTTACAAACCTGCTAAGCACTTTTGGACTAGATTATATCAACATTGATGCATGCGTAAATGGATGTGTACTTTTCCGGAAAAACAAGGCTGGGGTGGATTTATCGGGACTAGATCGCTGCCCTCGCTGTCAGGAGCCACGGTTCAGGGATATGAAACGCCGGATATGTCCTCGGAAGATTCTCAGGCAGTTCCCAGTTATACCGCATTTGCAGAGGACCTACAGGTCTCCGTCTCTTTCCGAACTTCAACTTTGGCATGAGAAGTATAAGAGCACTGACGGGAAGGTGCGTTTCCCTGCGGATTGCAAGGCTTGGAAGATAGCAGCCGAGAGACTGCCCCGCGTTTTTCCAGATATGCCAGATTTCCATAGTGATCCCAAAAACGTGACTTTGGCTCTAAGTGCAGACGGAATGACACCTTTTAAACTATATAGATCCTCTTGGTCTACCACCCCTGTTCTTCTTTTTAACTATAATATTCCTCCTTGGTTAGCTACAAAAAAATTCTTTGTGATTCTTGCGTTGCTTATTCCGGGAAAAGAGGCTGTGAAGGATGATTGCTTCGATGTCTACCTTGAGCCTTTAGTGGAGGAACTGCTAGATCTGTGGGAGGGAGTTCCAGCGTACAATGCGCACAAAGATGCTATGGAGCAACAGTTCAGACTACGAGCTATGGTTTTATGGACACTTCATGATCTCCCAGGGTACGGCATGGTGGCAGGCACCGCCCACTCAGGTACCATTGCGTGTCCCCCATGTGGTCCACAGATGAAAGGGATATGGGCACATGAGCTTGGTAAATTCGTGTACCCCTGTGCGAGACGCTGGTTAGAAGATGACCACCCCTACCGATCAGCTGCAGCTGCGAAGTTTTTTGATGGAGTGGTGGAAACTCGATCTAGACCAACTCATGTTACGGCTGAAGCTCAGTTAGCAGGTGCAGCAGAGTACGAAGAATGGAAACAACATGGTTATCGAAGTAAACATGACCCTCCAGATCCTTCAAAGAGCCACGGCATGAAAAGAAAAAGCATTCTTTTCAGATTGCCATATTGGAAGGTGAGCCTCCGTCAGCACTTTATTTTTCTACTGTACTCCATGAGGTCACATAATGTATGTAACATCACTTGCATGAAACGCCGTCAACTTCATAATTTAGAAACCGAGTTTACATGTCGTAGCATTCGTCACAGATTCAGCACTACGTGGTTTTATTTGGTACTTCTAATTTGTCTTGAGTAATAGCAAAATTAAATAAAGTTTCGTAACATACGTGGTCATGTTTCATACAGCACCTGGAAATTAGGAATACAATTGATGTAATGCATTCGGAAAAAAACTTGGCCGACAATATAATGCGAACAATATCTGGAGACAAAGACACTGTTCAAGTTCGGAGAGATATGCAGCGGATGGGATTGGAACAGAGGAAACACCTGTTTTTGCAACCGCATCCACGAAGACCAGGTAGGATGATCAAACCCAGTGCCCCTTACGTCTTGACACCTGCAGAATTCGATAAATTCTGTTCAACCTTGGAGGCGCTTAAAACTCCTTCCAAGTACATGGGAGCCAATTTACCAGACAACATCAGGAAGAAAAAATGGGGATCACTGAAATGTCACGACTTCCATAAACTGATGCAAGGTTTGCTCCCGCTTGCGTTGAGGGGCCTCATGCAACCGATTCCGAGGTTGGCCATTATGAGAATATGCAGAGTTTTCCGACGTATATGTTGTAAAATTTGGGATCCTTCACAGATCGATTCACTGAGAAGGGACGTAGCAGTTACCTCTTGTTTGTTGGAGATAGTATTTCCTCGTTCGTTTTTTGATGTTATGACTCATTTCCCATTAGAATTAGTAGAACAACTAGACCTCTGTGGGCCGGTATCTAACAGGTGGATGTACCCGGTAGAACGTTTTAACAAAACACTAAAGAAATATGTGAAGAACATGGCCCGACCGGAAGGCTCTATTGCGCGAGGGTATGTACAAGATCAGTGCAATGGATTCGTCACGGAGTATCTGCACGGCATGAAGGCCGTCACAAACAGACTCTGGGATCCAGACGATGACGACGAAGACACGTATGAAAAGTTAGAAGGAGCATCGTCGCCTTGGGAGTTTTCAGAATCGTTACGACGTGTCGCCCACAACTACGTAATCAGAAATTCCACAATCATGTCATCATTTTTCCGGTGAGTGAGGTGTATGAGATAACGCTGATTGTTATGGTATAAATTCTGACCGGTTAAGAAGGCAACACTCTCATTAGGCTGTCTTAAACACAACTTCTACGGCTCTCTTTTCTCTATTGTACAAGGTTGACTTCTCAGATATATATCTTATGTACAGTCTATTGAACAGTATAATTACCCGACTCTCTAAATGTAATACATGTCACCTTTGGCATATTCGTTCACATATATCACAACCCCCCCCCCCCCTCCACACTGTACTTGTGAGATTTATGTATTCATGCAGTTAAAAGTGTGGTGTGCGCACTTTTCTATCCACATGGAGTGTCATATATTAATTCTAATGATGATCTCCATTTGTTTATTGTAGGCAATGGGAGGACATGCAAAATCAGGACAATACAATTGCACCGTTTGAGAAATGGATTCGGGAGGTTATTTTTAGACGAAATGTTGATAATCCTAGCGGGGACGACTTGGACGCGGTGAAGCTCTGTAGTAAGCCAAGCATGAAAGCAGAGCGATTTTGCAGGATGAAAGCTTTCGGAAACCACTACAGAGTCAAAGACGACCGCACTGAGACATTGGATTCTTATGACTGCGGTGTAGTTTGTCTTCATGAGTGGATCACGGACAACGGTGAGGTTATGAAGAGGTACACAGTCGGTGAGATCACGGATATCCTACGTTTGGATTATGGAAAAATGTTTACACCCATTGTATTATTCAAGTGTAGCTGGGTGAAGGCTACGGACAACCGGGGGAATCCCACATACATGAGGGATAGAGATGGATTTCTCATTGTCAACTTCAAACATAGGGAAAAAAGGGACCACGATCCTTTTATATTTCCAGAACAATGCTCGCAGGTGTTTTTCTCGGATGAAAGAGATCGCAAGGGGTGGAAGGTTGTGATGAGGACAGAGTCTCGATCACGTCGAGTGATGCAGGAAGTACAGGACGAGGAAATAATCACAACGTCTATCGAAGCCCCGGGTCTGAAACCACCATCCATCGATCACATACCTCCCCCCAGGGGGGCGTCTGTTGGAATGGAGCTGACTGATGAGGAAAACAGACTTGCGATGGCAGATTTTCGAGATTCTACTTAAATGTAGTGATCTGTATTGAAGGGATGCGCGAAATATCTTTTATGAAATTTGAAGCATAATTTTCTACAGTTTTTCAATTCATGTTTTTTTGGCAGGAATCAGTACATGGCAAGATTGATTCACTGTCAATAGCCTATGATAGACCACTCCAATGGACGAGTCGGAAAGACTTGAGGTCGGGGTTATTTTTAGGTGAACGTGTTGTGGCGAAGTTTTCTGATCTGTCATTTCGTAGAATTAAGTGACTGTTGTGTTGGAGGCTCTGAGATTAGTAGGAGGGTGATGGAATTCGAGTGCAAATTAATTCACAGTTATGTTTTATGTCTTCTGTTGAACAAGTGGCGAAAATTGGAAACGATTAACTGGGAAATTAGAGTCATGAGAGGGTTAGTGATTTCATTTTATAACTTCTTGAAAAAACGTTTCCCAATGTCTGTAATAGTTTCGTGAGTCAAGTGAAAGGGCGCTCTCTGCTCAGTAAGAGATTTGCTGTATTTGATTACGTATGATTGTGTTGGGTCTTAAATGGCATGTATTTGGTCTTATGGTATGCAGTACTTATGGCATGTGTTGGAAAACCGAGTCCCAAATTTTAAATCTAAGTTATAACTACTCACGATGCTTCTCAAGTACATTAAACAGCTGAAGTAGAAATTTAGGTGGACTGATATAGATTATTTACAATTCTTTTGTTCTTACAATCTCGGTTTTGCACTCTTTGACAGTTGCACACATCTATCCCACATTCCATTCGAGGAAATTATATGAAGAACTGATGAACAATAGCAATAGGAACTGGGATCTCTGATTGTGATATCGAGGCACTGGTGAGGAGAGACTGATATACCATATCGTTTGTTGAAATTCGCCTGGTATGATATATATACACTCTAACTCTAGATGTCTTCCAGATCAGGCCTTGGTGGCTTAGTGCTCGTGGGCTACCGTTCGAAGCTGCCGTGGCAACCTCCGGGTGCTTGTGCCGGGCTTCAAACGGTCCCCACGCCACTCACCCCACCACGCCACTCACCGCCAGCTCCCCCACCATGCCTTTTACGTTTTATTTTTTATTTTTTTTGTTTTCACAATCTCTGTTTTATAAACACCAAGCGTCTTCCATTTCGCAATTGTTAATTCGAATGTAATATTCTCCATTGATTATCATGCCTGGTCTTCGTGTTCATTGTCAGCTGGTGATCTGTGGTGGTTTTGCAGGCCGCGAGGGGCAAACCGAACATCGACCGCATAGGCCTTATAATGGAGTTTTTTGCAGAAATTCGCAGATGAAGGAGTCAAAACTTCAGGTATGATAATATGTTGTTCACAATATTTTATGGATTTCGTGTATACGATACGCAGGGCTTGAGGGTTCAGGGTTTAAGACACGAGCTTCAGATGTAGGGGCTTAGGGTTTAAGATGTGAGATGAGTGTCTTTGGACCCATAACTAAGAGGATTCTGTGGGAACACGGTTGCATTTTTTACCATGTCGAAATATCGCCGAACCACAAGGTACTAATATCTGGCCTTCTCTTTCCCTGTTCTGATCATTTGCTGCATCAGTATATGTCTTTCTTCAACAGTTGTGAACATAAAGAGATTTAGGTGCACACTGAATTGTAAAGAGAGTTAGGTGTGGGAGGGATTTCATTATTTACAGTTCATGTCATGCGTTAGGTTGAGGTGACTCATTTTATTTCTCAAAGAACTCGGCTAGTGCGTGTTCAAAAGCGTTCTGCATCTGAATGGGCGATCAGTCTCTTCAGGTAAGTTTGTTATTTAAAAATTACAATGTTGCTGGTGCATTTATTGAAAACAGTGCGGGCCTTTGGTAAACTACATGCATGGTCTGTGGTAATTTTACGCTATTGCGCTTTAGAAAGCCATGGCGCTTGTTCTGAAGTAAGCGACACCAACAGAGTCGTGGCAGCTTGACGTTGTGGTTTCCTTCTTCTTTGTATTCCTTTATTCTATTTTTTCATTTCTGTAAGTAGCCGTGTTTTACAATCTTGTTTTTTTTTTTTTAAAACTGTTCTTTCCGTGCTTTTTTATTTATTTTATTTTTTAGATCAAGCATGCAACGCCGTAGGAGGGCATGGGCATGCACTGTCCCAACTATGAGTCTATTAGTCATGTTCACGATAGACATTGTGGACTTTCCTTTCGTGGCTTTCGTCGTGCACAGCAATGAACTGTTGAACTATCTCGGTAATAAAGTCTCCGATCACATAGAAGGAGTAGTACAGCATAGAGAGGTGTGAGTTTTTCTGCGAGGTTTTGAAAGATGGACGAGCTGATTGATAGCGTTAGGAAGTTAGAGAACGCCGAAATGGGTTCTCTGATCACGAGACTTGAGCTTCAAAACTTACGGGCCGAGGTTGATTTTATAGATGTCCCTCAACTTAGATCAGACTTCAGGATTAGACAAGAGGCTTACGATGCCAAACTTGATGTCTTGGCAAATCTACTTGTTTTGGTCAAGACGGCACGTTTTAGGCGAGCCCAAGTGGATGTGGACAGATCAGTGGGTAATCAGCTACAAGACGTCATGAACGCACGAGTGGACAAGGACAGATCATTTAACCTGTGGTGGCGGGGTACTCAGCGAGTTCAGCATTTGCGGGGTATGATAAAAAAAACTGAAGAAGAACTTGCGGCTGTGGAAGCACTGGAGCAGAAAGCCCGAGAAGAGTGTCATGCGCCAATTGTTGAATTGGCCCGTGTCTGGACTAGATGTAGGGTAGATGTCAGCGTGGGTTGAAGGGAAACGTATTTGTAAGGCAGTATACTATGTGCACTGCCTTGACATGACTGATAATTTGTTCTACTGATGCTGTAAAAGTTTCGATTTTCCAGAATTTGAGTTTAATGAGCATGGAAAACATACGTGCAATCATGCACAATCTGTTCATATGCTTGAATTATTTTATAAATGGAGCTCCATGTGTTGACAACATTACTATCGTCTGCTGATGTGTGGCGCCGTATGACCACTGTTGGGAAGTTCGGAATTTAGTTTCCATTGCATACCTTTCAATTTTTAAAGAGTGGACGGTTTCACGAAACTAGAGTTATCTTACACTTTTATCATTTAGTTTCCAATGCAGAGCTCTATACTCCTGCATGCTTCACTAAGAGTTGGGAGTTACCGCCATTGGAGTATCACGCAAAAGGCACTCTCGAAGTCTCTGTTTCAGAGGTGACAAGTACTAACCTCTCTCCCATGATTTTTGTGAAATATCTTCCTTCTCTCCTGCATCCATATGGTTCATTGAGGAATGTCTCATAGAATATAGTTTGCCGAAGGATTAGTTTGTTTTTCAATTGTTGGTTTAGTTCTCCAGCGACTCCTGTGAAGAGAGGGAAGGGAGGGGTCAACTAATTCTATGGCTACCGAGGAAGAGAGAAAGCTGAAAGACAATGTAGACAGGGAAACACAACCTTTAGAGGAGCGTCGCCAAGATGTGGCCAGTACATACCAGGGGAGTGACAGGCGAGGGAAAAGGCTAGTATCGGAAGATGACAGCATTCCCAATCTCAGGACAACAGTGTCGAGTTTCAACAGTGGAGATACCCCTTCTACCGTCATGCATGTCCAGAGTGGTGAACCACGTCGAGGATCTTCTGGGGAAAAATCGAAGCCTCGTAGAGGGCTGAAAGGACCTAGGGTAAGAGCTCCTTCGTTCAAGAGGAAGATACGTCAAACCGCACCAGGTTCACCAAGTGACTCTGACTCTTCCGACACGAAGGAGCGTCGCAGACAAAATGTCACTACAGCGGAATGGCCAGTTTGGAAGTCGAAGAAATCGAAATTGGAGGTGGTTACTTCGCGGAAGATTGAAGGAGATGCTCCAGTCGAGGAAAGCGATAGTCCTGGCCGGAAGCAGAATAAGTAACACCGACTGAGTCTGATGATTGGCAGACAGCGCTGTTCTGGTATTGGTTATCCACACGACTATTTGCCTCCGAACAATCCAGGTCGGAACTATGTGATTTTGTAGTGATTCTCTCAAGATATAGCCAGTCTCAAAAGAAATTCATGTAATTCTGGATTTTCCTATGGCGCACGGAAATATAACTTACCGATTCTTCTTCCAGTGTTTTAAATACCGACTTCTGATTATGCACTGCTGGAAACAAGTTTTTTTTACTCATTCTATGTTTTCTCTCCAAATTTCCAAAAAACACGTAGCCGTGGATATAGCTTAGGTGCTTCGTTTTCCTCTCATGTGTCTAGGAAAGGTGAAACTTGGAAGTACATACTGGAAGTGACACAGAGGTCACTCTTGTCACGGTTGTGATCTCGAGGTGATATGACGTTTGCGACCCATTCTGTTAACTAGCTTGGAACTCCTCGCCGGTGTCCACTTGTGCCAGGAGTATTGGACGTTGACGTATTTTATTAGTTTTTTTTATAAGTTGCATGGGTGCACTGTAGACTCGAGTGTCCGTGTCCCTGTCCGTGGCCTCTGTTGTGGTACAATATTGCGAAGAGTTGTAGGTGTGTCACTGTGTTGGTGGCATCGTCTGACAATCGGCTTTTGGGATTGGTTTGGCGCTTGTTTGTTTTCGTGTGGGAGTTTTTGAATCGCACTTAGGATGGTTTTTGTGCACTGGGAGTGAGTTTGGAGACATTCTGGTGCTGTGGTGAGAAGCAGGGACATAGTTTTCGGCTAAAGTGTCGTGGTGTCATCCTCAACGTGAAGTCGGTCAATAGCTGCAAAGTCCTCTAGGAGTTGCGGACCTTGACGTTCTAGCTTAGCAGTTTCGTTTTTTTCAGATTGATGACGGGTCTTCTATGCCGTTTCATTGTAAAAGCTTCCTTCTGGACCCACCTTACCGGAGCTTAGTAGAGGCTTCCTCTATTTCTTGACTAGATTCGTGTTCATCTCTTCACACAGTGTAGCTCTACGAAGGCTGGTTCTCGGCGACAATTTATTGAAGCTTTTGCTTTGAGGTAGCTTCAAGCACCAATTCTTCATCCGCCTACTGCTTGATTTGTACAATTTACAAGATTTTTTGGTTGCTTAACTGGAGTACTCTGTTTTTCCCAGCACATCGAGAAGATGCCTCCATTTAGGGTCAGAGGTTTTGTGCTACAGATCTTATTTCGGGTCCAATCTACTTCTGATATGCGCCAACGCATGTCCAGTTGTTGAACATCAGTTCATGACCCATCTGATTTCTCAATCAATTCCGTGAGAGTTTTTGAGACATTCGTTTTTAACATTTTTGAGTGATTGAGTAATCCCTAACACACTTAAGGCAGTCAAGGAGTATGAACAAGTTGATGACAAGTCTTTTGTTTGCCGTCGATCCTTCTCAATGCGGGGGTTATAACATAATAACCTACACACTCTGGTATTCTTGCATTCAATTGAGGGGGGCTCATCTTGATGCAGACTAAAAAGGTCTAGACAGCACGTAGCAGCAAAATGGTGGGCATCAAAGTGTGCATGGTCAACTTGATTGCTCTCCAGGAGCGTCGGTCTGCTGTTGTGTATGTGGCGTTAACGAAGTTTGTTCGCATCATGCTCCGGCTCATTATTCTCAGCGCCCCAAGATACTTCTGGTGAGTGTTTTCGTACTACTTTCAACTTTTTAAACTGTGTTCTTTTTGTATTTCTTCATGTCGCTACTTACTACACTTGGATACTCATGACAGTGGACACACATAACCTTGTAAGTCTCCAAGTTTTTATCCTTAAGTGTGCCTGTGGAGCATACTGTTTTCCAATTACACTCTTACTTTTTCATTGATTCAACAATCATGTGTTTTAGATGAGGGTATCCTGGTGGACTATTGATCTCTCAGTTGTTAACCCGTTGTTATCCATGTCTCTGGATTGAAGGTCAGCATTGAGCTTTTTGTTCACGAAGGAAGAGGGTGATAATCAATGGCCGACTAGCATCTCAGTTTCTCAACTATGATGCACCTTCGAGCGACTTTGGTTGTACAGCTGCTTCTCAGAAAGGCAACGGCTAGCCTAGTCTTCTCATCAAGATTCTTTCTCAAGAATGATTTCTAGATATGGGATGGTGGTTGCTCGTCTCCTTGCATCACATTTGATAGGAGCTTTTTTGAAACCATTTCATGTACGTCATGAGGGTTGAACACCATTCCACAAGAATTTGTGAGACTACCACGGTTGTAACTTGTTACAGATGACATCAAACCTTCGGGCCTCAATTTCATACAGGGGCAGAACTTGCTTCTGGGAACACCTTCACCTACATGATCTGGAAAGGTATGGTACAAGATCCTGAGTGGTATTTGCATGGATTATCAGCTTCTGTCCGTAGAACCTGGACATGTTTTCAGCCTATGTACATTGGAATGACGAAGGATAGTACTTCTGCTCCAGTGATTGCATCTATGAAGGAGAAGCTATTCAACCATGGACTGTGGATGCAGGGTACAGGATAGTTCAATTACAGGATGTCATGATTCCCTTCGCTGCTTCTTCCACTCTGGCTGAGAAAAAGAACAAGCTTAGTGTATATAAGGCTCTTCTTGTAACAAGATAAACATTCAACAAACGAACTCGAAGAGGAGTGTCTGTACGTTTTATACACAGCATGTGTTAGTTTATTAAAGTGATCCGGATCATCTTCATTAATATGAATTTCATAGCTCTCGTCGAGAGACGGAGTGGCAGGAGTTGCCTTTTTTTTTTTTTTTTTTTCCCAAAATACAAATGGTATGATGTTGAAAACAGTCGATTGTATTGCTGGTTTTATCTCTCAGGTTATGGTTATATTTCTTCTCCGAAAAAAATGATGTGGAAAAGTATTGCTCCATTTGAGGAATGTGATCGCTGACTGAACATGTTGTTCATGGAAATCCGAGGAGCAGTATCAGGCGACAGTATAATGTACATTCAAACGACAATTCTGTGTTGGTCTACAAGTATTCAATTTTTTTTTTAGTTATTCTCCACTTACTGGCTGGTTTCTACATATGTCAATGTTATGAGTGGGAGCCACGGTTATCAGTAACGAGTGAGACTGTGACGCGCGGTTAAGGGCCAGATTGGACAGACGACTTGACATCTATGTGGCAAAATGGTGGCAAAAGAAATCATGGTACTTAGTTGCCCATTTCGCCTGGCATGATGTCTTTCGGAGTTGTCCTGTCCGCAGTCGGGGTTGTCAACTCATGCCTTGCGTCTCCATGATCATCTCTCTCAGAACACATTGCCAATGTGGCCTGCAGAGGATTCCCATTTTGTGTTGCATAGTAGGTGTGAGTTTTCATTTTGTATTCACTCTCTATTCGAAAGTCGGTGCACACGGATTTCTCACAATATGGACATTGAGAAAGGGTGTCTACTGGCATGGATGTCCGTCGTTTTCTTCAATCGGAACGCGAAGGACAGATGGGCGAAGAAGCGTTGGCTCCCAAATGTCCCTCACCTTGCCAACCTTGTTCGAATTTCTAACGCGTTTCCATTCACAGAGAAATGCTACCAGGAGGTCGTGTATCTTGGACGTGTAGCCGGATACACATATGACGAATTTCTGCGGCACTTGGACGTACCAGGGGAGACTCGAGGTTTTTGCGCAGCAAATCCAATCAACCTTGATGAATCTTCCGATGACACCTCCGACCTTTCTGCAACGAAGTACAGTAGCTCGGACATTGGGTCTGATCGCCGAAGCCTTGATGTCGGACTATCTATGTCCGATGCATCCGATGGGGTGACCACCAATGTTCAGGGAGGCGCGGAGAGTGGAAGCGTCGAGGATGGAGGACACAGCGGAGACCACTGCGTCTGTGATGTGGCGGAGAGCGTGGAGTACTGTTCGTGCGAGTAAAACTTGTTTCCACCGTGTTCAGAGGAAGTTGTGAGGAACGCACTGTTTAGTGTTTGCAGAATTTTTTTTTGGGACTATTTCGGTTTTCTGCGGCAGGATGGAAGAGTCATCTTTTTTGGGTTTTCACGTACTGTTTCCTACATAGTGGTGCTGCAGCGACGTGATTGATATTGTTCTGAGGACGCCGTATGAGAGTGGAGGGATTTCAGAGTTTTACGTTCATTACTATGATAGAAATATTACAATAGCTCGAGCATTGAATTTGTATTCCAATTCCGAGACGTTCAGCACACAGTCACATTTTTGTTACATAGAGACTGACCACATACAAGAACATAGATAACGCTTTATCCGGATTTACACACTGACAGAGCAACTGATGTTGTTTAAATTTTTTTGTTGTTGGTTGTAGAATTTCGATGCATACTCTGTGAACACATAGCTGTGAAGGTGTGGTTTGGTCTTCACAGTCCTGTTGTATAATTACCTTGCAGGGAAAGCGTAATGATGTAGTGTTCCAGATAACCCTTTGTGAGAATGTAATGGATTACTAAAACGTATCCAATGTGTTGATTACTGCCTCGTTTATGTCATAGTCGATGAGTTTGTGTCGTCAAATAGTCTGTGGAGGTTGTCGAGACAATGATGGGATGTTAGCTTATCTATTATCTGTGTTGTCTTCTTTGATTATTGTACCACGCCAAGCTAGGATTTCTCCTGACTTTGAGTTTGACGTCTTCTTTGTTGCCGATCATTGTATGCTATTAACCCGAATATGGGGATTGGACATCTTGGGGTAATCAAGGGCGGCTTCTGATGGTTCTGGGAGATGCAGGACGACAAAGGTTATGAATGCTGACCTAATTTTTTTTGTGCTACTTCGCATAGAATGTGGGAGTCAGGTGTATTAGTAGCCAACTAATAGAGAAATCCAGTGGGGTTGGGAGTTATGTGTTTTGTGGAGTTAGATTTTGGGAGTTTGCTGTTGCTGCGGGGTTTTCAGTAAGGTAGCTTGTACGTAGAAATGGATTCGGAAAAAGGGGCACTGCTAGCATGGATGGGGTTGGTCTTTATGCGTCGAGGTGCCGTAGGTGGTGAAGTTCTTAAACCATGGCTGCCGGATTTGCCTCACCTTGGACGTCTCCTAGAGAATTCTGATAACTATGTCCTAACAGAGCAGTGCAATCGCGAGATTCGCATGTTGGGCAGTGCCGCGAACTTCACATTTGCAGAGTATTTGGCACATTATCATACACCTGTACAGGCGATTGGGAGCTCAGCGGCTAATCCTATCGTCGTTGACGAGTACACTGATGCTACGTCTGTTCTAGACTCGTCCCCTCTTTCCTTGTGTTGGACGAAAGGGTCTTCATGGTGTTCAGAGGTTGTTTCGCAGGGGGCGATGGTCGATCAAGACGGAGCAACGAGCTGTGGCAGCGCTCCAAGTTGCTCAATATGTGCCACTGCGATTGCCTCACCGTGCGTGGTCGAAGCGTTGGAGGAGTTGACTCTCGATGATCTGGTGTTGGCGGACATGGCCGAGGAGCTGCTGGAAAGGAATGCTCCGCAACCTGAGGTCAATGGAGCGGTTGGGGGAGTTGGAGGTAGTGAAGACGTTGCCTCCAATTTGCTCTTTATGTTGGCGAACGTGACAATCCAGAACTCTACCAAGAGTGATCGCGGTGAGAAAAGTTCAAATGGTGAAGACTCTGATTCTCAAATGTATTCCCCTCCTCGTCGAGACTAAGTGGTACTGCGTCTGGTACAAGCTTTGTGATTATACTCTCAATATCTTACACCTACAGGGAGTAGTTCATAGTATGCACGATATTCAATGAGATAGCTCTAAGGTTTTGAAGACGATCAGTATTGAATCAGTTTTTGAAGACTATCAGTTTTGAAGACGTTTTTATTTTGGTTTTGATCCGCTGATACCGGATAGGGAGACGTTTAAATGCAACATTTTGGGAGTTTACAGTCATTGATCAAGGGCCAGGATAATCTGAAACGCCATTTTAAAATTGATAACTATGTATCCCTGATTTGTACTTTGAGAATGTGTACTGGTTGGATGTGTGATCTGTGGTTAATATGCAGTTTGAAAATAGGTGATCTATCGTTGTATTGAAGTTGTTCCGGGTGCGGTAACATGGAGAGTTGCCTAAGATGTGAGAGAGATAGAGTGTGGAATCGCTCCTGCTATGCTTGGTCAAAGCTAGCATCTTTCTCGCCCACACTATGAACACCTATCTATGTCTCTCTCCTCTTACCCAGTGAAAGCGGTCGCAGAAAATAGAGTGGATTGTTTTCTTTCTTGTTTCTCATTCTCGACCTGGAAGTTGCTCTAAGTGTATCCTGGTTGAGCTCGATATTCTAGTTCACATTTTTCGATATTCTGCTTTTGGTTAGGCTGTTGTAATTTGTTCTTCCAGCTCTTAAGTTTAGGATACAGCTTGTGGATATGTTCTGACGTTGAGTATTTAGTTCCAATAAAACTGAAAGTTTACAAAGAATTCCTTGATGCTAAGTGTATTTTGAGTTTACGAGGTTGCAACTTCTGGTGCTGTAGGTGGGAATTGGTGTTAACATTGGTCTGAATTGTGGTGAACATGTATTGTTGTGGCAAATGAACTAACTGGTTATCAAAAAATTTATCATTTATTTCTAAGATGAAGCACTATAGAAACAATCACCTGAACCAGTTCCCACGTGAAAATGTTGACAACTCCGCAAACCGTGTAAAATCTATATCCTGTGGAAGTTATAAAAATCAGTATGAGCAGAACATGTCCCAATAATTACTAATAGATTTGTTAATGCGGCTAGGATGAACATATCACAAAAATCTACGAGTTTTGAATTGTGCACATGACGGTGCAGTCCATTATGATGAGTGAATTGACTATTTGTCCGAAATGACTGAGTCACCATGGACGACAATTGCCACGTGAGTCAACATTGTGCCCTAAAACTCCCTGGCGCCATTTTCTTGTCATATGGGACCAAATCGAAATCGCCTGCTCATCATCCCGGACCGGGATTTCTACTAGTGAATGATATGAAACATGTACAAAACAAAATCAAGACACTATCCTGTCAATTTCATAGTTATTACAACATCTAATTTGATAGGTCTAAGTAACTTTCAGCCTAATCATCTTCAATTATATTTTCATAATATATAAAATGATTCATTTTTCATGTAGTACTATGAAGATGCTCATAACTACTTGGAGTGCGTAAAGGTTCATTAATATAATTCGTCAAAGATTTCATGAAATTATGATCTCCAACAAATGAATCAAAGGAGTGGTTTTGTAGAAGACTTACCTATTCAATAACATCTTCTTCACTTTCACTCTATGAGTGATATTGAGCACTTCAAACTCTGGAGACTATACTTCATCCCTACCAATTGAACAACTTGGAGATTCAAGCAAGTTTAAAAAGCTCATGTTTTACAGAAAGATGAACCTAGTGCTCTAGTAAACCAAAATTTGCAACGCAATGAATTAAATTTTACCCGAATCATGTTGACCAGAAACAGAAGAGGAAATTCTCCAACCAGTCCAACTTTACTCAAAATTCAACAAATGACGAACTTAAGCTTGTAGGCTATAAAGTTGTGAGCTAGAGTTCTTAGTGTGCTTGTTGCAAATAAGTACAATGTGTTGGAGACATAAGAAAATCCCAATTGAAGATTATATCTCACAGCTTGAAGGAAGGTAAGATTGTTGAATAGAGCCCAAGTAAGAAGAAGACAAAAGTCAATATTGTGATCAAATCCGCCGGCTAATAAACAAAAATGCAACAAACTGAAGTTTGTATCTAGTGCACTACATCTAGTAATCAACTTGCACTTATAACCAATTAAGAACTTGAACACAAGTTCGTTTGCTGCTTACAATAGCAAGTTCGTATCTTGAACTTGTGCTCACACACTCTAGGATTTGGAGTTAAGTTCTTAGCCTGCTCACAACACTAAGCAACAACCTTGTGCACGTAAGCAACAACCTTGTGCACGTAAGCAACAACCTTGTGCACATAACCAATTAGGAATCAAACTCAAGTTGGCATCCTACTCTCTACAGTAAATAACAAACTAACACTTGTAACTTGTAAGATTCGAAAAAAAGTTCGTATCCTACTCACTACAACAAGTAACAAACTTGCACTTGTAACCTGAGTTAAATAACTTGCATGATTCGAACTTGAGTACTTGAGTTAATTAACTTGCAAGTTGAGCTCGTCTGCTTAATAAACTAGCACCGGGAAGTGATGCGGATCAGCCCTTGTAGTCCATATCACCCGCCTCATCAAAAGTTTGTCCTCTTCAACTTTGCCTTCCTTAAGCGTTTTCTCTTCGGCTCTTATAACCTCCACACTGCACAAACCCGAATCATTATTAGTACTCATTTCAGGAGAGAGATTTGCAATACAAATCTTGTGCCAACTTATTTCATAACACACGTAAATATTTTGTCAACAAAAATACAGTGAATCGTCTGAAGTACACCTTGACAATTGTACCTAGCAATAACAATGCCCTCCAAGGCGATATTCATTTGTTCCTGGATACACAAGTCGGCTGTTGTTCCAAACGCTTTATCACCATCATTATACATCAACTGCAACAACAGCACATGGAAACATCCCTCACTAAATGTTGCTTCTTCATTGCTTACAGATCCAAACCCCAATTTAGCAATGATTGCTAAAACAAAATATAAAATAGCCAATGCTTTTCCAAGGAAGCAGCACCTTTGCGTCAAAGAATAACTCACCAGCACGTACATACAAACTAGAGAAATAAGTCCAAAAATTACAAGCCTAGGACGTCATAAGGCTTTCTAGTTTGATCCCAAGACTTGCGATTCTTAACAAAACAAATGAAGCGACAACCGCTACTAACCTTCAACTTCTCTCTTCCAAGCTGGGAGAACCCGCTAGAAAGCACTCGACTGTTCCTTAACGGAGCTACTCCCTACATCTCACCATTTATAATAACCTGAACAATCATTCACAACAAAATAAAGATTTTAGAAGTTTATGTGCAAGTCAAATCTCAACGTAACATGATAATTAATTAATACCCTAGGCTACACGAAACAAATACACCACAAGTACAACTCCCTGGAGTATCCAGCATCGAAAGCAGTAAAACTAAACAAGAGCGATAGCATAATCAACAACTGATGAGTAATGACATGCTGCTGGTATTGCTGCTGGTGTTGCCGATGACACGGCCTGCGCTCCAGACGAACTTACAGGCTAGGTACTTCTATTGCTGCAAGTGGTTTCACAAGCACTACCAGAAACCACGTCCTTGGACACTGCCATGGAACGCTTCATCACTGCTTGTTTTATTTGATTTGCAATCCTGACTGATGTGGCATTTCATGCCTGACTGAATCATTTCACATCTCGTTGGATTTTGTTTAGGAGTTACTAACGAGAGTGTGGAACCTCTGCCTCACATCCCAACTTTTAACAAGTCTACTTATTACCCCTCAAGGTCGTTCTTTCGCAGTGTGAGGAAGGACTTACGAACTCCAGTTCGTAAGTTGCGCTTGTAAGATTAGCATTCAGACCTACTGGGTACAAACCAACTTCTCTGTCACTTACTGAGTGGAGTTCTCTAATTAGAAACACTTGCTGAGTGGAGTTCTCTAAGTGGAAACACTTACTGAGTGGAGTTCTCTAACTGGAAAGACAGTCTCTGTCAGTCTCCGACCCTGGGTATTAAGTCAGGGGCTCCGTGCCCTCTAATTACAAACCTCATTCTTTCACAATTCCATGTATGCCAATTTCTTCAATGAGCAGATTATTTGTATGAAGAATTAGAACCGATCCTCAATTAGCAGATTATTTGTAGTTGGACCTTCGCATGCTGTTCAAAATCAGGTGACATACGTCACTCTGCATCAACTAGGAACTTGATCTTGTGTATGAATATTTTCACATAAATGAAATACTCAGATGATCCACTCCTAGTGATGCTTTTGAAATACTCTCAAGTGCCTTCGTAAGCTTTTTGACACTTCAAATAAATTTTGAGTTCTGATTTTAGTGTTTTCATAGCTGAAAATAATGCATGGCTAACACACAAAACAAAAAAAAGTTGAGCTTGCAATTTCAACACCAAGTAAATTGAAAGTAGGATCTTGGCATGGTTTCCCGCTTAAAGGTGGTGGTGAATTAAGTGAAAGTTTCATGTGCTCCCTCGTGACGATCCATCGAATAAACTTATAACTTGCTCACCCTGCCCAAATCAGATTCTCATCATCACTGTAAGATCAATAATGTTCCTATGGAAGGGAAAGGTATGAAGCAACCAATAGATCTGGTGACCAAGACTCAGAACATAACGTTTGTGCAAAATACACAAAGCCTAACGATGAAGTAATTAAGAGGCCTGCAAGAGTTCCGGCCTTGCAATGGCCGGAAAAACCAATACCAATAGACTTTGAGATAGAGATGAACCTTAAGCGTGCTCCTTGCCTCTGTGAAGAGGTTATCTCCCTATGATCACCGAGAGACACCTCCTTTCATATCAATTAAAGAAGGGAGCGCCAAGAAAAAGCTGGTGGAAACGGCTTCAACGACGGAACCAAGTTTTATTTTGAATGCAATTGATACCTGTGTGGAGCCACCTCACCGAAGCTTGAACTGTGATGGTTCATCGTATATGTTTTAAAGTAGTACCTGAACTGAAGAACAAAGATTAGAAGAACGTGTGTCAAGGTTAGGACATCAATCAAATGATTAGAAGGATTGAGCTGCAAACATTGCATTAGTATGCTAAGAAATATTCTCTCAGTCCACCTAACAAGCTTCAAATCTGTACTTAAGTTCTGTTACTAGAGCCTAATCTTGAAATTCGTGGGTTGGGGTTTGTGTACTTCTATACGTTTCGTATGGCTAATGAGGCAGCCGAGGTTTAGTACTTTCAGAGCGTTGTTTGCATAGAGCACCTCACATTGGAGTTACAATGTTGGAGCTGCAATGTGTGAACTATTCGCGACTTCAGAGTTCAAAACACTGATATGATGATTGGTGTCTTCAAAACCTGGAAACGCCGTCAATGAAGTCTGGATCGACTCCACTAATTTGTAGGGAATTTTCTCAAACATTACTAATGTTTGAGGAGTTCTTTTCAAATATCCTAGCTACGTGCAGCTCTGGACTGCGTCACTGCAGCACCATTCTCCCACTAAAAACTCGCACCATGATCCTGTTGCCATATGGTGAACAAATGGCCTTGAATATCCTGTCAAATGAATGATTGTGGAATAGATAAGTAATTATCAATTCCATGAACTGTGGAATTGTGATATGCTGAGATCCTGACCTCCAAAGGATTCATCTAAATCAACCTCGGAGATTTGTAAGAATTCCTGACCTGCAAGTTCATTGTCCGTCGGAAGTAGCAGCACCTGTCTATGCAGTTCTGGTACGACACATAGCTGTAACTTCTGAAGGACATCACGAGCCTCACGCAGACGGACAAGTGTCTCCTTGTTGACAATATCCTAGTTTCTGAGCCCTTCGATATACCAGGCTCAGTTAGAAGCAAGGATGTCTTCAATCCCGTTTATCCATCTCATGGGGAAGATTGTCGCTGCAGCTTACAGACTTAAGTTCGTAACTGGGAAGGAAATTAACGGTGGAAAGAGAAGATTGTTGCTGCAGCTTACGAACTTAAGTTCGTAACTGGGAAGGAAATTAACGGTGGAAAGAGAAGACTGTCGCTGCAGCTTACAAACTTAAGTTCGTAACTGGGAAGGAAATTAACGGTTGAATAAAGAAAATATATAATTTTTGCCACATGTAACTTTGCCACGTGTAATTTTGCCATGGTGAAGAAAAGAGCAGCCCACCTCTTCATGCCCATCACCATGCCCATCGCGTGCCTACCATGCCCATTGCCGTGCCCGCCATGCCCATCGCCGTGCCCGCCATGCCCATCGCCGTGCCCGCCATGCCCATCGCCGTGCCCGCCATGCCCATCGCCGTGCCCGCCATGCCCATCACCGTGCCCGCCATGCATCACCACCTAAAGAACACTTCAACGTCTACTTAGCAGAATCAAAAGTAAAGAAAATTCAGACAAAAAATCAGTGAAGAGAATTCATCAAACATACCATCAACACTGCACCGTAACCAGCAACCCTAACCTGCATCTCACAACAAAAGAAACCTGAAACTAACCACGCCTCACCCAGCTGCCGAATTACGCAGAATTGGCCGGAACTAAACCTAGAAGAAACTGACTCCCATCAGCACGGCAATTGACGTAGTGTTCAGGACCAAATAGGTCGTTGAAAACCAGAAGCCGTTCAAGGCCAGACCAAGACGGTACACTAACAGAACCCTATCGACATGTCCTTACAGACTTGCATATTTAGAGGATGGAAACTCCCGCACAAAAACACATCCAAATTCCATCAACCACCTGAGGATTCTTTAGAAGCTGATAAAATGCGAGTTGTGCACATTTGTGCGTAAGAAGCAATCTATTTAAGAAGCTTCTACCAGTCCATTGGCACAGCAGTACCATATTCACAACTACATAGAAATCTCTATCGAAATTGAATGAAACCCTTAGAATACTAAACCCTCAAGCCTGGCTGCTGTGAAAACGTCTAAAGACATAACCAAAGCTCAAGAAGCCAAGAGCCCAATCGCGAGGCCATTCCTTACACTATCACCTACACTCAGATGCACATTCACCAGAAAAAGCATAAACAGCACGAAGTGAACTAACGAGAAACAGTCACAACAATTAACACACCAGCTGCACAGGCTTCAAAATTCAACTACAATCGCGACACCATTCCAATGAACCGTCCATTAAACATACCGAATTTCTGCATATTCTAGTGATCACCATATCTTACGATCACAAAGAAAACTGTACATGCTTCGAGGTTAAAACGCGCAAAGGTCACTGGAAGGTGACGATGGAAGCTAGGCTCTCCTCGACGAGAAATGGAACACGATTGCAGAATGATCACAGCACAGAAAAAATTGAAACAAGAGAGCAGTCATCGCAACGAACCTGGTGGTGACGTAGAGTGTCCCCGGTCCCTCGGCGTGGCCTTCCCCGAGCACAATTGAGACGTCCGGCTGAATGTGCGCGATGCTCTCGTCGCTCTCAGAACACTAACCCTCGAATCACAAACCCTTCATAACAACCCTCAATTCCACTAGATCCAATTCTCCGACAGTAACACAACTACCCACAAACCCTAAAATCACCACGTCGAAAATAAACTCTCATGGTGGGTGATGTTGTGCGCACCGTGCCCGCCTCCCGATCCAAACCCTGCTCTCAACTGCACTTGCTGCCATGTTTGTGAGAGAGACGCTTCCTGCTTCGAGAGAGACGCTGCTCGCGTGAAACTTTTTCACGGCTGCCCGGGAAAATTCTTTCTGAAGCTTGGTTACTTTTTTCTTTTCGGGTAGCAGGAGCTGCACCTTTTTCGTCCCCGGTTGTGACTTTTGACTTTATTGTGAATGACCCAATGTTGAAGAAGATTTGATAGCCAATGAAAGAAAGAGAAGTATGATATAAGCGTGGGAAAAGTGTATGTTAGTCCCATTACTAAGCGCAAGTCCATGGGACATAGGTTTAAAGTGGTATAGAATTATTCCCCTTTAACCTATAATAATGATAGAAAAATGGAAAAAATTTAAGCGAAAGTTTGTTTTTGTAATTTAAAAATATAATAATTAATACTTTTGTGCGGTGTTTGCCAATTGTTGTCGATGACATTTGTTGTGAAGGACTAAAGTAGACATTACAATGGAAGGTAAAAGAATTTATAATAGATGATATTAGTTTTTTTAGGTTATATACAATGATAACATTAGTGAAAATTTGTTTTTTTCCTAGTAAAGAAATCAAGGTTTGTGAAGTATGAAGGTGTTTTTAATATTATCTTAAATATTAAGATTACCTTTAATGCAATTGAATAAAAAAACTATGTGGATTTACAAATAAACAACTATTTTGGATATATTTGATATGTGAAAATCTTTTAATAATAAATAGTACAAAAATTCCATAGATTAGTACCAAGCAACTTCAATGTACTATAAAGAATGTAAATAATTTGAAGAATCTAACTATGTTGGTTTAGACGTGGTGATGCTTATCAATTTTTGATGGCCAATGACTCAATATGTCATTTAATAAATCTTCCAAGGATAGAGAAGGTTTCATAGTGCAAAATAAGCCATATTTTTTCAACCAACAATAAAAATAATCCTTTTAAAATAATTATTAACATACCATTGTAGATATTGAAGTAAGACAGTGCAAAGTGCTACTCTCGAGTAATTTTCTAAATTATATATATATATATATATATATATATATATATATATATATATATATATATATATATATTCAACTACTATGATAACCTGATGTCTACTAATGTGGAGTGGTATATGATTTAAGGAGGAAGAATCCACAACAAAACTAAATTCACTTGAGATGACTTGTGTACTATTCTTAGTTTTTAATTAGATTCATTTGATTACTTTCATGTACACTTGTATCATGTATAGTATATGGAGCAGAAATCTATGAAATGGATGAGAATTTGATGTAAAGAGCTGTCAATATATACAAAACTGGCAATATGTATTGCCATTAGGGGAAGTTTGGGGTCTCCAACGGGCCTTTGGTCGGAATCTGTGCCTGAAAATTAGGCCATGCCCGTGCACTTTACCTGCTGGCACCAACTGTGCCAGCAGGTCGCCAAATGCTGCCAGCAGTGCCAGCAGTTGGCATTTGGGGGGTCCAGCCAATCGCTTCCCTTCCCCACGCCACCCCACCCCACCTCCCCATTGGACAATACAAGCAGTAATGACACTGTCACCGACCGTGTGCCCACTGCTGTCACCCCATTGGACAGTACCGGATCTTGTTGTCAGCGGATCCTGTTGTCAGCAAATCTTGTTGTCAGTGGGCCGAATTTTGTTGTCAGCGGGCAGGATATCGACCAATGAGATTTTGAAGAGAAGTGTCAGCGGGCAGGAAGCTCACCTAATCCGGGCTGTCTTACAAGGCCCATTGGAGACCTGATTTTTCCCCTAATGATTGGCAGATGTTAAGGGCTCTTTTGGATTTAGAGGAGGTAAAGGGTTGGGAGAGGATGAGAGATGGAGTAGATGGATGGGGTGGTTAGTTTTAGATGAAACTACTTTCTACAATGCATTTATAAAAATTAATGTATTATATAATCATTTTGGAAAAAAATTGAAATTATTTGAGTTATTTTTGGTTATTTTAACCCCTAAAGAGCCTTGGTGTTTTTGGAGCGAAAGCTGCCAAAAACATACCCCTACTGATCAAAATCTACTAATTTCTATATTTATTCATCAAATTAAGTATTTAACTGTAGGATCTTGTAATTAACTAATTCAAAAAGTTGTATACCAATTTTGAAGACAATCCACCATACAAATTGCGGAATTATAACATTTGAAGTCACTGCAAAAGTTTTATTTGACATTGCCTCGTGAGTATACCAAAGTTTTGATGCCCAAAAAACTGTACTTTGCAAACACATTTGATCCATGAATAATCATGAGTTCCTTTAGGTATAGAAGTTAGGTATAAGCTCACAAAGTTTGAGGCTCATACGGGCTTGGAAAGGCAAAAAAATCCTTGATTTTGTGAAAGGGGGTGTGCTGAAATTCCCTTACATTTTCCGAAATTAAAACTACTTAAAGGGTAGTCAGAAAATGTCCAATTGAAAATCCAAACAATACATATGTTGGAGTCAATGACGAAAAAAACCACAAAAAAATTCAATGCAATCGGAGTAGATCTCAAATTTCTAGAATTTTTTGAAGTGTAAATTGTATATTTCCCTTTTATTTCAAAGGGTAGTTTTGATAAAAGGGGGTCTTGTGGATGGATTCCTGCCACATCATAGATACAAGATGAAATTTATTAAGTTTGGATGAAAATTGAAGATTGCATGAAATATTTTACATAGATAAAAAATGGATTATGAATGAAAACTAGGCTTTGGATGATAATTTTCATTTGGATGAAAAAATTAGAAATATCTTTAGATGGAAATGTTTAATTAGATGAAAAAATTATATTGGATGAAAACCATCATAAATTTGTATTGATGAACAATTATTGGGCTCATCATTTTGCAAGTGCCCATCTTTTGAAATTTTTCCTTGTCACTTTCTGCCCTTGGGAATGACGGGCAACTTGGGCAAAAGATGGGAGATTTCCATTGGTTATTGGCTGCCTAGATTTAGAGCAGATTCTTCTAAAATTCATAACTTTTGCATAGTAACTCCAAATGCTTTAAAATTTGCGCCATTGGAAAGTTATCGTTGCAAGCTACATGGTGTAATAATTTCAGAAAATAATAAAATTCAAAAACTTTAGAATAGCTTGCCCAAAAGTACTGCGACTTGACTTGGGTCTCAAGGGCCTTTAGGGGTCAAGTATTATATGATTTGAACCATATACTGTACATTATCTATATTCAATATTCATGTTATCAAAACATTGGTTTCAAAGTTGAATAGAATCTTCTTTGAAATCTGATCAATATCCGTACATTAAAATTCAATTTTTTTGTTTGATTCAGAGTTTCATTATGTTCTTCAAAGATAATTAGATGGTTGCAACAATTATTGCATATGTCAATAAATTAATTATCATTGTATGCTAGATCTCTCAATTTAAATTAATTTTTAAATTTCTTTAAATTTAAAATAAACCAATGAATAAACTTATATTCTTTACTTCAATACCAATAAGTCTATAACTTGACATTTCAACCACATTATTCATTCATTTATGTCTCAAATCACTGGAAGTCAAATTAGTCAAATTTATGATCATGTTTGATAGAATGTTTTATTTCTTAGAACAAAATATTATTTAGAAAAAAATGTTTCTTGGAACAAAATGATTTTTGGAACATTATGTTTTATGTACAAAAGTTGAAAGTTTAAAGAGGTAATACCACTCTAGGTATAAAAGCAAAAGTACTAAAAGAGGTAAGGCCACTCTATATTTAATGAAAGAGATAAGGCCACTCTATATTTAATGAAAGAGATAAGGCCACTCTATATTTAAAAATAAAATAATCTAAAAATATAATTCCACTCTAAATATAAAAGTAAAAGAACTTCAAGAAATAAAGCAATTCTAGATATAGAAGTAAAAGGACTTATAAAATCTATAAATTAAATATAATATTAGAATATATACAAATTCTATAATATATTCAAATATTAAAAAAGTAAAAAATATATATGATTCATGTCTGTGATTAGTTATTATTACTATGATTTTATTATATTCAATTCATTATTGTCTTGGTTGTTCATTATTGTGAATTATTGGTGAGACTATACAATATAAAGAGTTGCTAATTTAGGGGAATAGCTCCTTTCATATTTCAATGGATTCCCAGAGAATTTATAGTATAGAGGAAGAGCAATTTCAAAAGAGTCGTGGTATCCATGGAGAAGGGAGAATAGAGATGAAATTCCATGAGATACTCGTGAATTACAATCATCTTCATCGTCTCCTGCCAACTCTCCATCTACCTCCCCCAATTAAGAATTCAGAAATTACTACTGAATCTCAAATAGAAACTTTTCAAGGTATTTCTTCACATGATAGTCTTCATAAAGATATTCTGGATTTTGCACCCGAAATACAACCTGAATTTGACATGTGGGAAACTACAAGATTTGTAAATCAAGATAGTCTTAAAACTTGTATCTCTCATAGGGATAGAGAATAATTATTTTTCCAAATGGTTTATTTAACTGGATCCTTATTATAGCCTTCTAGATGTTGTTCAAAACCACTTTACACTACTTAGTTTATCTAATATTGTGGATAACCTTTTTTAACCTTTGAAACATCAAATAAATAACAATAAATATCCTAGGTTCTTTCAATTTTTATAACAAAAAATCATAATATATCCATTAATACCCATGGGTTCAAAAAAATAATCGTTTGCATGAAATAAATAAGTTCAGACAAATTCAATAATTAAAAAAACATGCTGGTGGATGGTGATCGCTAAATAGTTGCTTGCAAACCTTCAAAATTGATTGTTGTGGAAGGTACAAGTTATCTCTATCTTATTCAATATGTTCTCGTATTCTTGTGAAAGCAAGTGTGCTCTTATATTTTGCATATATTACCTTGCTTAATTCTTTATTGGTTTTAATGTTTTTGTTAGCTTTCACATATTTCTCAAATTTGTAACAAAAATGTAGATTGTGAGGACCATATTGAATCACGTCATCGAATAATTCACCATTTCATAAATGACAAAAATTATTGCACTAATAATGTTCATCCATTATAAATCAAACATTACTTATTCAAACTCCTTCTTTTGAATTATAACTTCTTTATCGTATTTAAAAATTTGAAAAATAATACTAATAATTCACTTTACTTTCTTTTATAAAAATTATAAAGATATTCAATCTTCTACAACTCATGTATCTTTAACATGATTGTTTTTCAACACTTATGATTTACATAAAACTTTAAACTCAACTTGCCAATGTTTTGAATCAGAAAACGATACTCAATTACTCTAATACTGCGGGGTTTTATTTTTTTTTCAACTTCTCTATATATAAAACAAGCAAAATTGATTACCCTCGGATAGTATATTTCATACTTACAAACATTCTATATCTTAAGTTGCCCAAATATTAAGAAAGTAACACAAAGTATACATAATTTCAATATCTACAATGGTATGTTAATAATTATTTTAAAAGGATTATTTTTATTGTTGGTTGAAAAAATATGGCTTATTTTGCACTATGAAACCTTCTCTATCCTTGGAAGATTTATTAAATGACATATTGAGTCATTGGCCATCAAAAATTGATAAGCATCACCACGTCTAAACCAACATAGTTAGATTCTTCAAATTATTTACATTCTTTATAGTACATTGAAGTTGCTTGGTACTAATCTATGGAATTTTTGTACTATTTATTATTAAAAGATTTTCACATATCAAATATATCCAAAATAGTTGTTTATTTGTAAATCCACATAGTTTTTTTATTCAATTGCATTAAAGGTAATCTTAATATTTAAGATAATATTAAAAACACCTTCATACTTCACAAACCTTGATTTCTTTACTAGGAAAAAAACAAATTTTCACTAATGTTATCATTGTATATAACCTAAAAAAACTAATATCATCTATTATAAATTCTTTTACCTTCCATTGTAATGTCTACTTTAGTCCTTCACAACAAATGTCATCGACAACAATTGGCAAACACCGCACAAAAGTATTAATTATTATATTTTTAAATTACAAAAACAAACTTTCGCTTAAATTTTTTCCATTTTTCTATCATTATTATAGGTTAAAGGGGAATAATTCTATACCACTTTAAACCTATGTCCCATGGACTTGCGCTTAGTAATGGGACTAACATACACTTTTCCCACGCTTATATCATACTTCTCTTTCTTTCATTGGCTATCAAATCTTCTTCAACATTGGGTCATTCACAATAAAGTCAAAAGTCACAACCGGGGACGAAAAAGGTGCAGCTCCTGCTACCCGAAAAGAAAAAAGTAACCAAGCTTCAGAAAGAATTTTCCCGGGCAGCCGTGAAAAAGTTTCACGCGAGCAGCGTCTCTCTCGAAGCAGGAAGCGTCTCTCTCACAAACATGGCAGCAAGTGCAGTTGAGAGCAGGGTTTGGATCGGGAGGCGGGCACGGTGCGCACAACATCACCCACCATGAGAGTTTATTTTCGACGTGGTGATTTTAGGGTTTGTGGGTAGTTGTGTTACTGTCGGAGAATTGGATCTAGTGGAATTGAGGGTTGTTATGAAGGGTTTGTGATTCGAGGGTTAGTGTTCTGAGAGCGACGAGAGCATCGCGCACATTCAGCCGGACGTCTCAATTGTGCTCGGGGAAGGCCACGCCGAGGGACCGGGGACACTCTACGTCACCACCAGGTTCGTTGCGATGACTGCTCTCTTGTTTCAATTTTTTCTGTGCTGTGATCATTCTGCAATCGTGTTCCATTTCTCGTCGAGGAGAGCCTAGCTTCCATCGTCACCTTCCAGTGACCTTTGCGCGTTTTAACCTCGAAGCATGTACAGTTTTCTTTGTGATCGTAAGATATGGTGATCACTAGAATATGCAGAAATTCGGTATGTTTAATGGACGGTTCATTGGAATGGTGTCGCGATTGTAGTTGAATTTTGAAGCCTGTGCAGCTGGTGTGTTAATTGTTGTGACTGTTTCTCGTTAGTTCACTTCGTGCTGTTTATGCTTTTTCTGGTGAATGTGCATCTGAGTGTAGGTGATAGTGTAAGGAATGGCCTCGCGATTGGGCTCTTGGCTTCTTGAGCTTTGGTTATGTCTTTAGACGTTTTCACAGCAGCCAGGCTTGAGGGTTTAGTATTCTAAGGGTTTCATTCAATTTCGATAGAGATTTCTATGTAGTTGTGAATATGGTACTGCTGTGCCAATGGACTGGTAGAAGCTTCTTAAATAGATTGCTTCTTACGCACAAATGTGCACAACTCGCATTTTATCAGCTTCTAAAGAATCCTCAGGTGGTTGATGGAATTTGGATGTGTTTTTGTGCGGGAGTTTCCATCCTCTAAATATGCAAGTCTGTAAGGACATGTCGATAGGGTTCTGTTAGTGTACCGTCTTGGTCTGGCCTTGAACGGCTTCTGGTTTTCAACGACCTATTTGGTCCTGAACACTACGTCAATTGCCGTGCTGATGGGAGTCAGTTTCTTCTAGGTTTAGTTCCGGCCAATTCTGCGTAATTCGGCAGCTGGGTGAGGCGTGGTTAGTTTCAGGTTTCTTTTGTTGTGAGATGCAGGTTAGGGTTGCTGGTTACGGTGCAGTGTTGATGGTATGTTTGATGAATTCTCTTCACTGATTTTTTGTCTGAATTTTCTTTACTTTTGATTCTGCTAAGTAGACGTTGAAGTGTTCTTTAGGTGGTGATGCATGGCGGGCACGGTGATGGGCATGGCGGGCACGGCGATGGGCATGGCGGGCACGGCGATGGGCATGGCGGGCACGGCGATGGGCATGGCGGGCACGGCGATGGGCATGGCGGGCACGGCAATGGGCATGGTAGGCACGCGATGGGCATGGTGATGGGCATGAAGAGGTGGGCTGCTCTTTTCTTCACCATGGCAAAATTACACGTGGCAAAGTTACATGTGGCAAAAATTATATATTTTCTTTATTCAACCGTTAATTTCCTTCCCAGTTACGAACTTAAGTTTGTAAGCTGCAGCGACAGTCTTCTCTTTCCACCGTTAATTTCCTTCCCAGTTACGAACTTAAGTTCGTAAGCTGCAGCAACAATCTTCTCTTTCCACCGTTAATTTCCTTCCCAGTTACGAACTTAAGTCTGTAAGCTGCAGCGACAATCTTCCCCATGAGATGGATAAACGGGATTGAAGACATCCTTGCTTCTAACTGAGCCTGGTATATCGAAGGGCTCAGAAACTAGGATATTGTCAACAAGGAGACACTTGTCCGTCTGCGTGAGGCTCGTGATGTCCTTCAGAAGTTACAGCTATGTGTCGTACCAGAACTGCATAGACAGGTGCTGCTACTTCCGACGGACAATGAACTTGCAGGTCAGGAATTCTTACAAATCTCCGAGGTTGATTTAGATGAATCCTTTGGAGGTCAGGATCTCAGCATATCACAATTCCACAGTTCATGGAATTGATAATTACTTATCTATTCCACAATCATTCATTTGACAGGATATTCAAGGCCATTTGTTCACCATATGGCAACAGGATCATGGTGCGAGTTTTTAGTGGGAGAATGGTGCTGCAGTGACGCAGTCCAGAGCTGCACGTAGCTAGGATATTTGAAAAGAACTCCTCAAACATTAGTAATGTTTGAGAAAATTCCCTACAAATTAGTGGAGTCGATCCAGACTTCATTGACGGCGTTTCCAGGTTTTGAAGACACCAATCATCATATCAGTGTTTTGAACTCTGAAGTCGCGAATAGTTCACACATTGCAGCTCCAACATTGTAACTCCAATGTGAGGTGCTCTATGCAAACAACGCTCTGAAAGTACTAAACCTCGGCTGCCTCATTAGCCATTGGAAACGTATAGAAGTACACAAACCCCAACCCACGAATTTCAAGATTAGGCTCTAGTAACAGAACTTAAGTACAGATTTGAAGCTTGTTAGGTGGACTGAGAGAATATTTCTTAGCATACTAATGCAATGTTTGCAGCTCAATCCTTCTAATCATTTGATTGATGTCCTAACCTTGACACACGTTCTTCTAATCTTTGTTCTTCAGTTCAGGTACTACTTTAAAACATATACGATGAACCATCACAGTTCAAGCTTCGGTGAGGTGGCTCCACACAGGTATCAATTGCATTCAAAATAAAACTTGGTTCCGTCGTTGAAGCCGTTTCCACCAGCTTTTTCTTGGCGCTCCCTTCTTTAATTGATATGAAAGGAGGTGTCTCTCGGTGATCATAGGGAGATAACCTCTTCACAGAGGCAAGGAGCACGCTTAAGGTTCATCTCTATCTCAAAGTCTATTGGTATTGGTTTTTCCGGCCATTGCAAGGCCGGAACTCTTGCAGGCCTCTTAATTACTTCATCGTTAGGCTTTGTGTATTTTGCACAAACGTTATGTTCTGAGTCTTGGTCACCAGATCTATTGGTTGCTTCATACCTTTCCCTTCCATAGGAACATTATTGATCTTACAGTGATGATGAGAATCTGATTTGGGCAGGGTGAGCAAGTTATAAGTTTATTCGATGGATCGTCACGAGGGAGCACATGAAACTTTCACTTAATTCACCACCACCTTTAAGCGGGAAACCATGCCAAGATCCTACTTTCAATTTACTTGGTGTTGAAATTGCAAGCTCAACTTTTTTTTGTTTTGTGTGTTAGCCATGCATTATTTTCAGCTATGAAAACACTAAAATCAGAACTCAAAATTTATTTGAAGTGTCAAAAAGCTTACGAAGGCACTTGAGAGTATTTCAAAAGCATCACTAGGAGTGGATCATCTGAGTATTTCATTTATGTGAAAATATTCATACACAAGATCAAGTTCCTAGTTGATGCAGAGTGACGTATGTCACCTGATTTTGAACAGCATGCGAAGGTCCAACTACAAATAATCTGCTAATTGAGGATCGGTTCTAATTCTTCATACAAATAATCTGCTCATTGAAGAAATTGGCATACATGGAATTGTGAAAGAATGAGGTTTGTAATTAGAGGGCACGGAGCCCCTGACTTAATACCCAGGGTCGGAGACTGACAGAGACTGTCTTTCCAGTTAGAGAACTCCACTCAGTAAGTGTTTCCACTTAGAGAACTCCACTCAGCAAGTGTTTCTAATTAGAGAACTCCACTCAGTAAGTGACAGAGAAGTTGGTTTGTACCCAGTAGGTCTGAATGCTAATCTTACAAGCGCAACTTACGAACTGGAGTTCGTAAGTCCTTCCTCACACTGCGAAAGAACGACCTTGAGGGGTAATAAGTAGACTTGTTAAAAGTTGGGATGTGAGGCAGAGGTTCCACACTCTCGTTAGTAACTCCTAAACAAAATCCAACGAGATGTGAAATGATTCAGTCAGGCATGAAATGCCACATCAGTCAGGATTGCAAATCAAATAAAACAAGCAGTGATGAAGCGTTCCATGGCAGTGTCCAAGGACGTGGTTTCTGGTAGTGCTTGTGAAACCACTTGCAGCAATAGAAGTACCTAGCCTGTAAGTTCGTCTGGAGCGCAGGCCGTGTCATCGGCAACACCAGCAGCAATACCAGCAGCATGTCATTACTCATCAGTTGTTGATTATGCTATCGCTCTTGTTTAGTTTTACTGCTTTCGATGCTGGATACTCCAGGGAGTTGTACTTGTGGTGTATTTGTTTCGTGTAGCCTAGGGTATTAATTAATTATCATGTTACGTTGAGATTTGACTTGCACATAAACTTCTAAAATCTTTATTTTGTTGTGAATGATTGTTCAGGTTATTATAAATGGTGAGATGTAGGGAGTAGCTCCGTTAAGGAACAGTCGAGTGCTTTCTAGCGGGTTCTCCCAGCTTGGAAGAGAGAAGTTGAAGGTTAGTAGCGGTTGTCGCTTCATTTGTTTTGTTAAGAATCGCAAGTCTTGGGATCAAACTAGAAAGCCTTATGACGTCCTAGGCTTGTAATTTTTGGACTTATTTCTCTAGTTTGTATGTACGTGCTGGTGAGTTATTCTTTGACGCAAAGGTGCTGCTTCCTTGGAAAAGCATTGGCTATTTTATATTTTGTTTTAGCAATCATTGCTAAATTGGGGTTTGGATCTGTAAGCAATGAAGAAGCAACATTTAGTGAGGGATGTTTCCATGTGCTGTTGTTGCAGTTGATGTATAATGATGGTGATAAAGCGTTTGGAACAACAGCCGACTTGTGTATCCAGGAACAAATGAATATCGCCTTGGAGGGCATTGTTATTGCTAGGTACAATTGTCAAGGTGTACTTCAGACGATTCACTGTATTTTTGTTGACAAAATATTTACGTGTGTTATGAAATAAGTTGGCACAAGATTTGTATTGCAAATCTCTCTCCTGAAATGAGTACTAATAATGATTCGGGTTTGTGCAGTGTGGAGGTTATAAGAGCCGAAGAGAAAACGCTTAAGGAAGGCAAAGTTGAAGAGGACAAACTTTTGATGAGGCGGGTGATATGGACTACAAGGGCTGATCCGCATCACTTCCCGGTGCTAGTTTATTAAGCAGACGAGCTCAACTTGCAAGTTAATTAACTCAAGTACTCAAGTTCGAATCATGCAAGTTATTTAACTCAGGTTACAAGTGCAAGTTTGTTACTTGTTGTAGTGAGTAGGATACGAACTTTTTTTCGAATCTTACAAGTTACAAGTGTTAGTTTGTTATTTACTGTAGAGAGTAGGATGCCAACTTGAGTTTGATTCCTAATTGGTTATGTGCACAAGGTTGTTGCTTACGTGCACAAGGTTGTTGCTTACGTGCACAAGGTTGTTGCTTAGTGTTGTGAGCAGGCTAAGAACTTAACTCCAAATCCTAGAGTGTGTGAGCACAAGTTCAAGATACGAACTTGCTATTGTAAGCAGCAAACGAACTTGTGTTCAAGTTCTTAATTGGTTATAAGTGCAAGTTGATTACTAGATGTAGTGCACTAGATACAAACTTCAGTTTGTTGCATTTTTGTTTATTAGCCGGCGGATTTGATCACAATATTGACTTTTGTCTTCTTCTTACTTGGGCTCTATTCAACAATCTTACCTTCCTTCAAGCTGTGAGATATAATCTTCAATTGGGATTTTCTTATGTCTCCAACACATTGTACTTATTTGCAACAAGCACACTAAGAACTCTAGCTCACAACTTTATAGCCTACAAGCTTAAGTTCGTCATTTGTTGAATTTTGAGTAAAGTTGGACTGGTTGGAGAATTTCCTCTTCTGTTTCTGGTCAACATGATTCGGGTAAAATTTAATTCATTGCGTTGCAAATTTGGTTTACTAGAGCACTAGGTTCATCTTTCTGTAAAACATGAGCTTTTTAAACTTGCTTGAATCTCCAAGTTGTTCAATTGGTAGGGATGAAGTATAGTCTCCAGAGTTTGAAGTGCTCAATATCACTCATAGAGTGAAAGTGAAGAAGATGTTATTGAATAGGTAAGTCTTCTACAAAACCACTCCTTTGATTCATTTGTTGGAGATCATAATTTCATGAAATCTTTGACGAATTATATTAATGAACCTTTACGCACTCCAAGTAGTTATGAGCATCTTCATAGTACTACATGAAAAATGAATCATTTTATATATTATGAAAATATAATTGAAGATGATTAGGCTGAAAGTTACTTAGACCTATCAAATTAGATGTTGTAATAACTATGAAATTGACAGGATAGTGTCTTGATTTTGTTTTGTACATGTTTCATATCATTGTTGTATTGTACGGATCATTATCTTCATAAACTATAAATAAACTTGGACTTAATGCAATCTTTATTTCTCTACTATCAAACTGTAAACTTCAATGACTTTACTTAATGAAGTTCTCAATCAACCATTGCCTTAAATTTATTTGGACAAAACCTTTAGTCCATGGGAGTCATTTATGAATTGTAATTTTTTGCTATAATAAATGTGGTGCCTAATATATATGTCATTTCTAATTCCTAGTAATTTTGTGCTAGGTGATTGTAAATCCAATTTATGGGGATGTTAAGTTTGTTATATGCTTGACTACTAAGTTGTTATGATGGGTGCTTATGTTGTTGTACATGTAAAAGAGGGTTAGACTGTGAATAGATAGTTCAACAATAAAATTTGTCAGATTTTGAACTTGAGTTTGTTTCATTTAACTTCAATCACCAAATTTCAGAGCTTTCCTTCACATAAAGTTATAATGTATCTACAAGTTTATATTGTAGTAGAACTATTTGCCATGGAGGATTAAAAAGAAGTTACTAAGGAAATAAGGCATAAACATAGAAGCAATTATGTCAATGTTCTCAAAAGCTTCCAATTAGTTCATCTATATCAATTGATTGTGAGAACAAGATTGGAGACATTGGCACTATCACAATGCTATTGCTTTTGGTTCCACTCGTCTCCTTTACTGTTGCCTCCAGTTTACAGAGGCAACGTTTACTTGATAGCATTATTGTTTATTGGAGACCACCAAAAGGGTTGATTCTTATATCCCTCGTCAATACAAATTTAATATGGAGAAGAAAATACCCGCCAAATCATTGAGTTCTAGAGCCTGGAGTCTTCTTTAGATTTTCACTATATTAGTGTGTACACAATAGGTTTATATGGAAACACCTTAGTTTAATGGATGGGTTATAGGAATGAAGATTTTCTCTACAATATAAAGATACAACAATAATTCTTTTCCATTGCAATATAGTATTTAGTCTATAGATTCTAGAAACAATAGTATTGAGTAAATTTTTGTACACAAATAGCATAATTTAGGCACGGATCTTCACGTCCCATCACTTAGACAAAGACTATGTTTTTGTACCTCACTCCTAGCTATCATGTGTTTATTCCAAACTATTGATATTAATACATGATTGAATATAATGTTTTAATTTTGAAGCCGTCGTATATCCATCATGTTATGATGGTAGAGTATTAAGAATGTTGTTCACGTGTTTCTTTGTTCTAACGTGAAAATTTCATCAAAAGTACTAAATGGTAGTCTCAAAACTCATATGCAATTTACTACACTATAAAAGCAGGATCTTTTGCATAAAGAGTTGTAGCAACTATAAGACAACTGTCAAAATTTTACTCCCTATAGTAATAAGGAGAAAGTAAAATCAACAAATCTCTTGAATTCAACTTGGAATGCTACAAAGTGTGATTGTGATTCTCTAATTCCTACAATAGGTTCAAAGTCATATACGAACTAAAGTCCGTAAACATTGCAAAGGTTGTAGATACTTTCAATATATTAGTATGTCATCCACTTTTGTTATTGTATGTTTAGTTCCGCTTCTACTTTAGGTTCTTTACTATTTATTATCTGAATCAAAATGCAACCTCCATTTTCTCTTTCACACCAATTGTACACTATTCCATTCTTGCCTACTATATTTTGAATGATGTTATCCTTTGACATGGTCTTCTTCATCTCTCACTAAAAATTCTCTTCTCTACAGGCTCACTATAAACTTTCTTTCTATAAGCTCATTGCTTTTCTATCTTTCTTTTTCTTTCAATATTTTTCTTTATACATAAAATACTTTTCTTTGAATAAAATACTTTTTCTTTATACTTTAAATTACTTTTCTTTTACTGTCACTACCTTTTCTTTAATATATTTACTTTTCTTTTATTTTAATTGATTCTCTTTCTTATTTACCTTTCTTTTAATATATTTACTTTTCTTTTACTTTAATTGCTTTCTTTCTTGTGTTCCTTTCTTTTAGTTTATGCTCATTTCTTTTTAAATTGTATTATTTCTTTTATTGTGACGTCTTCTCTTTTCCACTATTTTCCAATTTTTCAATTTTCATTTTCATCACTTCTCTCATTAATCCACCATGGCAGCACCATTATATCACTAATTTCCATTTTCCACACTATTAGTGACCCCCACTAAGGATTACATTATTTTTGTAGCAAAATAGTGTGACACTCCATATAACGTGAAGTGGCCATTTTAATGAATATGAGGTTAGTCCGAGAATGTGAGGAATGCTAGGATTGCAGAGGTTCATGTCGAGGAGGGCAACTTGTTTCCCAAGATCGGCCAACATAATGGACAAGTGCGCACTTAGAGTGCTACGGCCCACACCTCCTTTTCCAGAGAGGAATATGATTTTATGCTTGACATCAATCATCTGCTCCTGTACAGCTTCTGCAACTGACGTTAGGTCCTCCGATGCAGCCCTCGAACATTCTCCGCAATTCGCAGCCATGATCAAGTAATCGAATCGCTTACTAGCTGTTGGTGAGTTTATCTCACTCAATCTGCAACAAAACAACGTAGTGGCCGCTCGACAAAAAAACAATAATTAGAAATGCCCGCAATGAATGTGCGATCCTGAGATAAGTTCGATCGAAGGTGGATCGACGGGTGTGATCACCGAGGAATGAAACAACGACTGAGGTGCCTGTTAAAGCTTGCTGTGAAAAATAACAAAGTATGATGAACTGAAAATGATCGGGCTGGTGATATAAGAACTGAGAATGATCGCACTAGTAATATAAGAATGTACGATGTAATATCACGTAATGTTAGAAGCCAATGAAATGATTGCTCATATGTTTTTTCAATAGGTATTACCCATTTACAATCAGTCTTACAGAAACTCTCGGTTGGAGTCTAGACAATTTATTCTCATTTACAATCATGACAACTTTATTTGAACGCACTACTCTAATATTTTTGAACTAAAACTCAATCATG
>MU104891.1:0-45910 GCA_014871385.1 Ceratodon purpureus | reverse complement strand
TCAAGACCACATGTTCATCATTATGACACGAGAGACGACCCTAAGCCATTCGGTGACATTGCACGTCTGGACACTAATGCTATTCACATGTCACGGGTAAACATTAGCCCAGGTCGTTCAGACAGAAACTGCGATTACAGAACGAAGAGCGTGCAGCAGGAGATTGGAAACTAATTCCAGGCATCTGAATTTCATAGTGTGCCTCCCCGGCCACTTTTGTCGCACGGTCCGAGCTCCAACTGCACACCTTCACACAGCGTGAATCCTAAACCCCCGAAACCCCATTTGGCCATGGCGGAGGTTCTTCGGATTAGGAAATGCAAGAAATTAGAGAACGACGCCAATTCCAAGCCTCGGATTAAACTCGTGATCGAACGCCACAAAGACGTGATGAAGAACTCCATTCAAACCAGCATTTTCATCGGTGAATACTTGCAAGCGGAACACATCGCGACCCTCCGAACCGAACTTCACGACTCCATGCCAAGGACAACTTCCACTACCTAGGGCTGAGTCCCTCAAAACATAACCCAGAAACGACGCTCCAGGACTATCGAGTCGTCGCCATGTTCTTTTGAAACACCACACTCGTTTCTCCCGGATTTACATAAGAACCACCGCTATAAGAGGCAGACAAAGTGTAGGCTGTCAAATTACCTGGCGAAGGGGTATACTTGTACGTCGGGCGTCGAAGCGCAGAGCACCAAGCTTCCCAGACCCCTTGTCCTCTTAGCTCCGTCGACGACCGAACGTGAATGAACCTGCACAGAGACAACACAGGAGCATTGTCAAATCCGAAACACGACGGAGAAGGCGATGCGAGGATGCGTTCTGCCCGCAGATCACGGTGAGCTTCATGTACGGAGGGTTTCGAGTTCACGACCGAGATAACCTAGGACCGCAATATCCCGAGCGTGGACACCAACATCGATAGCTTCACCTACACGACGAGCGTGCATCAGGCACCGCGACGAAGGAAAACCCTATCACCGGAATGCCCTCTTGCACGATAATGCGGCCGGCGAGATTGAAGTGTGAAAGGCTTCATCTGTCGACCCCAACCTCCCGAGGCCCCAAAGACACAGACAGCAAACCTCCGATCGAACAAGGCGGTACTGGCGCGTGATTCACGATAAGCGTACCTTGGCCACCGCAACGCAGCTCGTCCCCGTTCACCGGAATGTCGTCCCGAATCATAATGCGCCCGGCGTGAATGGAGGGTGGGAGAAGGTAGAGGATGGACGAGGGAATTCGCAATTGCAATAAAGGCAACCGCGACTACGAATTGGGAGGATTGAAATTCACGCTCACAGACCCCACGCAAACCAGGGGATGGAGAGGGGAGGTATATGCCGCTCCGGGAGGTCGGGGCGTCCGAGGCGGCAGGGTACGATGTTCTACTCACGCACATTATCCAGGAAGGCCCCTGAACACGCCAACTAAATCCTTGCACGATACGCTTCAACCACAGCACTCCCTCCCACTCAGGGTAACTTGATGAAAAACAAATGGACCTTTTCGATACACCAAAAAAAATCAAACACATTGCCCCCTCCAAAGCTCCACCCTGGAGTTTACAATACTGTGGTACCTCCCGTGCATTACCTGCTCGAAATCCGTGAAAGAAGTCCATTTGGGAGATGAGTCCTCAGTGGGCACGATGATCTTGAGCTCGTCGGCGCCCGAAGTGGCCATCTGGGCTACCTGCACAGTTTGCAAAAAAACAAAACCAATATTATTAAATATTGAACTACACATAAAATAAAATTGCATTCTACAATCAAGAAGCCGGTGGTTGATAACCAATCCAGAGTGGTTAACAACCCCTTGGATGTGAGGGCTCCAGAGGCAGCGGGGGTACGATGTTCCCATAACGCACTCCCATCACAGTCAGATTCGCACCCATGCATGGACGGTACACGTCATGAGTGCGCATTGGGCCTCACAGTCACACCCGGGATGTGATTTCCTGGGCTGAAGTGTGACCTCGATAGCCCTTTTTTTCCGACGACTGGGCTTGTGGTGCAATGAGAGGTTACATCACCTCCGCACTGAGGTTCTCACGTCGAGGGTGTCCACATCCGCAGGTTACCTGTGATAGTAACAGAACCGGTCCAGTCTGGTTCGAAAACATTCCAACGAGGGCGTCCATCTCCTGTACCCTGCGCGAAAGTGATGTCCATTCCCGAATGCCAACAGTTGAGCTGAATTCGTATGTAGCAGCAATCGTCGTCCTTCTATTCACCTGAAAGAGTCGTTACATATTAACAGTATTTAACGGACTGATCAACGAGACATGTTTGCAAGAATAATAGACACATCAAGGTTAACATCCAATTATCGAACAACTTAGGAGCCAATTATCGTCTCTGCTACTCAACAGAGGGGATTTACCTAAGAATCCCATACTAGATGCAAACATACTGGATAGAGAGATATATATTTCGTACCCAGAGTTTGGCGCGAAAACGTATGACGTTGCCCTCTCGTTCGAAAGTTCCAACCAGCATGAACAGCACGAGCAACAAAACGGGTGGACAGTTCGAAGTGGATGCCTCAGGGACTCTCGGTTTCCGACCACTGTCCAACATGTTTGAGACCATCCCAAACCGTGGATGGGGAAGTCCACTTGCGCTCTTCGCAGCCCAGTGGACTACTCGGTCAGATTCCACCCACATGTTCCCCGCAGTCCCCCACATGCTCCATCGTCTAGCTCTCTAATTCCCACAGAGTCTCCCATACGCCGGCTGCTCTGTCAGGTGGTCTTGGAAGCGCCTCCGGAAGCGGTGGAGCTTTGGTAGAAGTTGGAAATCTCAGTGAAAAGACACTTTAGATTTGAGAACTCATAGCTGCGTCTCCTATGGGATCCTTCGGTACCACCAACTCCAGCTGCCATCACTGCGGGGGCCATTGGCGAGAACTGCTTGAAACTTCAGAGAACGTTATTCCAATTTCTTACATTTCAAGCACTATGACGATGTCCTCAACCAAAGAGTAGACAATGATGGAGCAGATTTGGATTCCATATTTCAACCCCAAATCAGAGCTATAGCGAATGGAAAGGAGATAAAAAATATAAAGAGGTAACACGGTAAAATACACTAGCATACAGTACACGACGGACCACACTTCGTGAGTTGACTACCTCCACCAGAGTGCGATCTTCTACAGCGAGAGGGCTTTGGTATCGTTGATCAGTCACTTCTTGTATGCCTGCCACCGAAGTCGCCACCGTCTGGTACGGGCAAGTAAAAGGGGGATACTGGTCTCCATGTATCGCCTGCGAAGCACATCCGCTTTATCGATAACCGAATGCCACAACTACACACTTGAACATCCAATGACAGTATATATTCGACACGGTACGATGGAGCATATCAACACAATACTTGATAAAATCAACGATTGGTCATACGAGGACCAGGACATAACCCTAGTATCGAACACTCATTTACCATTGAAATCTCCGACATTCTTGCCTTTCGGTGGAAGAAAAAATTTATTCTGTTTATTTCCATCCACAATTACTGAATGTACAAAACTTGCGCTCAGGTAAGTCTTCGCCAGTCATGTTCAAAAGTTTAGGCTCACAACAATCATAGCTTGCATCTCTGTAACGGATGAACAATATTACTTCGAAGTACTAGATGAAGGATGCGACGAGAAGTCGCTCCATCCACTCAAGAACATGCATCTTCAGGAGCGGCGACCTATGAACTGCACTAGGGAACCCCCCAGGAATGCCCAACCAGTCCAACACATGCACGGAGTTCCGAAGGGGTCCACGCTCACCACGATATCAACGTCGTCACCCTATCCTCCTCCCCGGACGGTCCTCACCCTCCAGCCAATGCACTCGGGCCGGAATGGTGAGGGCAGTTCCGTGACATGTACGTCAGGGTGACCCTTGGGGGTTCCCCAGTGCAGTTCCCCAGTGCAATTCCTAGCGCGGTTGTGTTTGTGATGCGTCGTGGACCACGGTGAGACGGGTGACACTGACTCGTAGACTCGTCCCATGGATAGCATCCGGCCCCTTGCACAACGAATACATTGCTCAGTGTTGTGTGGTGTTGACACTGACCGGCGTCACCCGGCACGGCCTAACCCAAGTGCCACGAAAGGTGAGGGTGGACCGGTGACACTTAGGTCGGGTCATGCAGGGCGACGCCGGTCAGATGCCAACACCACGCAATGTGTCCGCTGTGCAAGGGACCTAGGTCCTATCCATGGGACGAGTGTACGAGTCAGTGTCACCCGTCTCACCGTGGTCCACGACGCATCACAAACACAACCGCACTTGGTGCGGGCGCGGCACTGAGGAACCCCAGCGAACGCCAAGCATGCGGAGCACATGCACGGTGTTCCAAAGGGGCCCACGCTTACCGCGAGATCCACCTCGTCTACCCAACATCCTCCCCGGACGGACCTCACCCTCCAACACATGCCCGAACAGAGTCACCGGCGTCACACAGCGTTGGACTCAACCCCAAGTGTCACGGATCCACCCTCACCCCTCGAGCCCGGGTGCCAACACCACGCAACACTCTGCAATGTGTCCGCTGGGACGAGACTAGGAGCCAGTGTCTCACCGTGGGCCTCAACGCATCACAAACACAACCGCGCACTAGGTGCGGACTAGCTATGAACTGCGCTGGGGAACCGCCGGGGAACGCCCAAGCATGCGGAGCACATGCACGGTGTTCCAAAGGGGCCCACGTCTACCGCGAGGTCCGCCTCGTCAACCCAACATCCTCCCCGGACGGACGCCTGTGCCTCCTTTCGTATTAAAAAATGGAGTTCTAAGAGCATCCCCAGTAAGCTGTAAACCTGTAAGCCTGTAATTACGAGAACGTCGTTCTCCCAAACCTGAGTGCCTTTCCGAAGCAAAACATTCCAAAACCGTTTACAGATTTACAAGTTTGCCCCAAAAAAAACCTTCCAGAATGAGGTTTCGACCTGTAAATTACAGGCTTGATCTGAACCGCAATTCACGTCTTTCTACATCTTTCCGATTACAGGTTTACGGTTCAGGCCTCACTGGGGATGCTCTAAATATATGCTACATGCAGCAAAAGTACAAGGTGGACGTATTCAGCCATAGGTACGGGAGTCATTCAGAATGTTGTGCAAAAGCATCAGAGAGATGAGGGACGTGACTAATGCAATCCAATTTGCAAACAGCACGATCCAAACCTGAACATCGAGCCGGCTGCATCGCAATGGCGTATGATGTGTTCGAGCGCCGGTTTCAGGTCAGCGCCGGACCATAGCTCACCCCTCCCCTGCCCCTCGAGCACCTCGCCAGCATCCTGCTCGCCCTCCTCCGTATCCCAAATAATTCGAGCTGGTATGGGGTACATTCTAAAATGCTCTGTTACAAACCCTTCAGCCCCCTCGAACATGTAGCCCATTGCCATGGATCCTTCTTCCTAGGGATTTATCACGTGGGAGATGGTGGTGTGAGTGGGGCATATCAATTTCAAATGCCGGAGGAAAACTGAACCTCCAGAAGCGCTCAAGTTTCTGCTACATATGTCGGAAGTGGGTCACTCTCGTAGCCTCTTCACAAATCCTCTTAAAACAATGACCTGGGCGGGTAGCTGCAACACGGGGCCCTTCTGGCATAGATCCACGCAGAGGCGCAGGTAATACCTCCTCCAACAGGACGTGCCAATCGTGGCCCTTCATGTACTAAAGAGACCCTTTCTCCACCTTCGCCGATTTCGCACACTGACTGGATGGAATCTGAACTTGCCACACCCCAAAACCCTAAAACCCTCAACAGTGGACTTCGCCATGGTACTTGGGAGTCGCACCCCGGATGAAATCAGCCATTTCCCTGGGTCTTCTAAAGCCTATCCAAGACAGCGGTAATCGTTTTATCCAAGACAGCGGTAATCGTTTTATCCAAGACAGCGGTAATCGTTTTTTGTTTGATGGCTCTCCGCAACTGCCGCATTCAAGGAGTGCGGAGTCGACTTGTACCCATGCATCGGCACCTTCAAATGCGAGATATATGTGAGGCCTCTTCTCGATAGCCGGGCGAGGCAAGCTTACGGGGTGGACCGCGGTCTCGCCCTCCTCGGAAAATTTTTACTTCCCCCCAACTCTTTTATCTGTAAAACCCACGCTCGCCCGCCTGCACCGACTTCCTCGGCCAAGCGGCACCAAACCCTAAACATTCGAGGGCGAACAAACAATACAACCCCACACCACCGCATCCCTTCCACGGGCGAATCTTTGGGATTGCATTGGTTGAGACGCTTCTCCTCTCCCAATTTAAAAGTCAACGCCAAGTACACGTAACCCTGAAACAAAAGTAATTAATGCAAATTAAAAGTAACTGGTAGTCGTAAGTCCCGTGAGGTACGTAGTACGTTGGGAGTGTGTCATAAATATGGAGTATGCACTCAGCACTGTGCATAGGCTCCCCATGGCGGAAGACACCCTAAACCCTCTTATGCATCACTGCATCGACTATACACACTCGATGAATGAGGAAGGAAACTGCCAAAGCGAAGCCAAAAACCATTAAACTCACTCATTTTATTTTTCAATTTATATTTTGTGTATTGAATGCTCTGGTTAATATATATATATATATATCATTTGTTTAGAAATTTCTCTATTATAGTCATGATTTTCTAATAATCAAAGACTGCTTTGATTGATTGGATCATGTGGCTATTTTTTAAGAAATAAATTTGTATCAATGGTTCTTGCACCATAATTTTGTTGATTATGATAATTCTGAGATTTATTTTTTTCTAGCATTATGTCACTGAATATAGCCTGGGGCTGTAGAACCAAAAGTTCAATGACATCAACCCTGCCTACCTGGCAATCGTTGTTTTGAGTGCACCCTAAACACCTAACGGGCAACGGGTCCTACCGGACCCGTTGCCCTTATTCAAACCCTTCTCGCTCCGCTCGATGGGTTTGAAATTCCTGATTTGTTCTTAATAAACCTTTTCATGATTTACTATAGAATATTATATAATTGAAGGGGCTTAGTAGATATGATCTTTATTTATTGAAGGTAAGTTCAAATGGTGCCCATGAGTTAAGGATGCCTGGATTCGGAGGTGGATTGCTGCCGTGCCGGCTTGTGTGGCAGCCGAGGATAGGTGCAAGTCAATGGAATATAAGTCATAAGAGAAAAACATAAGATGAATATGGAAGTTGTCTTCCACCCTCTACTGTTATGGTGGTTAAATAGCACTATGGCAATATGCTAAATTTTGTCAGTTAACAGGCATGGATGCTATCTTGTGAGCAGTGAGCGGTGAGCGGTGAGCACTAAATTTTTAAATTTTTGACTATTATTTGAATATTTTGAGATGATTTTGCATGACATGGCATGTATGGGACCTATGGCCGTGGAAGGTGGTTTAAGGGGTTTTTCCAAAGATAATGGCTTCTAAATTGATCAATGTAGAAATTTACACCCGATTCATATCCAATGGAGGTGAGGAGCTCCAAAATGCTTTCTCTGATAATCTTGTAAAAATACATTCCTGCTAGAGACATCCACTCACTTCTTAAATCGCTGTGGAGTATCGTTCTTGTCAAAGGCACCCTGAAACACCACCACCTCCGTGCAAGACCGCTTCAGCCTCCGCCATCGCCAAGGCGATCAGCCTCTTATTGTGCATGTAGGAGTAACCCCTAAACCTGAACCGGCATCCACATATCCTCCGCATCCCCGGGGCCACCATTGTCACTACCCCTCTGGACATTTCCAATCGCTATGTCATAACTGAGCACACGCGCACACAATCATGAGACGACGTGCAGCAAGAGCAACTCGAAAACCCGGATGCCCATGGCTGCATCTACACCACTCTAGACAACATGCATGCAAAGATAAGGATGCAAAGTTTCTATCGAATCACATCGCAATGAAGCTCGCCGCGCAGTATCCCACTCGCTCAGAGCACAGAACCACAGCAGCACTGATTGAGCAGGTTGACGCTGGGTTCTGGCCCCGCGCCCCGCATAGCACTGAACTACATCATTTGGGGAGTCTCGTGTGCTTTTGTCTTTGGATAGAGTGAATTGCCTAGAGATGTATTGTGCTGTATGTAGGGTACTAAGCTCAGGATTCGGTGTGTGAACTCTATAATATCGGAGGCGGGAGCCACGTCAGTCAACTTGTGAGTGGGACCTGCAGTCAGTCGGCAAGTGCGACACCGCAGTTTGTCGGCGACCGCCGTGCATCTGGACGCGGATGATGGCATTTGTTAGGGATTTGGCGTTACATTCGGATATGCATCAAGGGGATGGACCGACACTGCCGGATCATACTCGTGCCGAATGATAAACATACACCGGCGATCTTTACTAATCAGAGGCAAGGTGCTAAACACAGATGTGGATGACAGTAGACGTGCTTGTGGGGGAAACACGGCCTAGAGCCATTGCTCACGAAGATGCAGCCGGTATCGTGCGCATGGAATCACATCAGAGCTCAGAAAGTCTTGGGGGAAAAAAGGTCGAGTCCTAGACCCAAAATGTTTTTCGACTCCGCTGCAGAGGTCGCCCAAAAGTCTCGATAAAGCATATGGACCTCCGGTCCTGCTCCCATCGTTCCACACCAACACGCTTAATTCATCCACGGAGTACCTCAATGTCTCTGTATCCCTGAAAAATACACGTCCGTAAGCAGATACAAACAGCGTATATACAAAAGGCTTCCCCCCTTACCCGAATCCGATATCCTATCGTCTCTCAATTTGGTTCCCGCGTCCGTTACATGGTCTCACTGCTCTGCGGGATGCCAACCTCCAAATGCAGGAGGCGAGCCTTCAAATCCTGGGGGAGCTTGGTCTCCACACCTAGGAGGACGGAAGTCTGCCAACTCAGGAGGATGCGAGTGTCCGAACCCACGAGGAGGGAGGTCTCTCAACTCTGGAGGAGGCATGCCTCTATGATCAGTGGGGCGCGAGTGCCCATACCTGGGCGGACGCAACTCTCCAGACTCTGAAGACGTACCTCTACAAACAGGAGGACGGGGGACATGCGAGAACTCTCGAGGATTATTATCGTGAGGCCGGTTCCGGGGATCACCGCAAGCAAACGGACCCGGCTCGAACGGAGGGTCAGGCTCATCCACGGGGTGAAGAGGACGGAGTTCAGGGAGGTGTTGCGGACGGAAACGTGGGGGCACGCGATCACGAGGACTGTCATGAACCTGCGAGGCTCGAAACGGAGGTGGGGGCGGGGGTGGAGGCGGCGGGGGAGGTACATATGGAGTATCAGGTGCAGGAGGAGGCAGAATTCCGGCGTCTTCGGAATGCGATCCTAAACCCGGCGCTCTAGACGTCCTAATTGCCACCATGTGTTGAGGCCGTCTTGGATCCCGGGATCTCTTCCATCCAATGACAAGGTTTGCCGTCGGAACTGATTCAGGTGTGGACGTGGTAGGATTTACACGCTTCTCACTCTTCTGGAGTTTCTGGCTTGGATTTCTTGACAAGGACGAACTGACCGTGACGGGCGGAGTCGCCGTTGAACGCGCATTCGACCCCCCAGAGGTTTCGGCCCGCACAAAAATATAGAGGTGCGGAGCCACGTGGTTGCCTTGCTCCAGATGATTGTCATTCAAGCCATGCACGCTGCCGGGCAGATAGAATGACTTTTCAGCCATGGTCGTCGGATCATCCAACACGCATTCGAAACCAGAATGTGGTAATGGTTTCTTGAGTGGGGGAATGATGAGAACAAGCACTCTCGGATTCATGCTCAGAGCGTGGCTGATGAACACGTCTGTATACGTGAAGGGAGGGTTCAACCCTATCACCAAATCGTCACCGGGTCCACATTCACTAACACCGACGCTTAACCAGTCTCTCCGCTCGAATCCTAAGGTATCCTTTGGTGTGAAGATATCAAAATTCTTGAACTGGCACTTGGACTTCTCGGAGTTGGAGAGTGCGTCGAGTAGCAGCCGGGCAAAAGTATTGCATCCGCAGCTAAAATCCACAATCTGGAACATCCATAGACACGTTTCAAAACACTGGGGATTCGTTCGTGCAAACACTTGGACATGCGCAGTGACATTGCAAGAGAGGGGGATAGAGTTCATACTGTATCTCCATCCCGAATGTGAGGTTCAAGAACTTCCACCACCTGCACAGCGAGAGGGTGACCTTCCATGTAAGCTGTTTGTGCACACATACACTGGCTTCGTACGAAGTGGTCACATTTTAGCGCACATCATTCGTACCTTCTTGAGCTTCTCCACTTTTGTGAAATGTCGCCCGTAAGACGTGTAGCGCTTTCCATGTAAGGTCGGAGCGAGGAAAGTCCTCAAACGACTCTGGAAAACATCCACGGGACAAGATTTAAGTATCATCGCTGGACCGAAAGACGAAATTCATCATTCGGGCACTTGGGTGTGCGGACCTAAGTTCCCGATACCTACACCCCCAACAGTTTCAAAATTAACCTGGTCACCAACGCTCCGTCTCCACTCTGTTGTGCATTCTATGCATCTATAGCGAATACTACGAATTTGGATAATGCGTCTTGCAACTGACACTCGTTTTCATCTGAAATGCTTCACAAATTTATACTCAATCGAACTTGACTCCAACATTTCTGGATTAACGTTTTGTGTTTTTTTTTTTTTTTTTTTTTTCCCGGGGGAGTTCCAGCACATACTTGCCTTCGTATACTACATGTGTACGGTTGAATTTTCCGATGATGAAACCTACTGTAAGATGTATGGCTTGATCCAGGTAAAAGGCAGCCGCGTTTACCTCTTCTGCATGAATAGCAACAACTTGATCTTGAGCACATTTTAACTTTGCATCTTCCCAATTGGCACCTTGCTTCAACCACTCCATCGCAGCCCTTGCGCCGTTCAAAATTGAGTCAAACCTTCCTCGCGGCATCCAATTGAATTCCCTCCGCGAATAAATTGAAGGAAGCGTGAGTTTGGCCTTCACGGATTCTTCTGTGATCGCTCGATGCGACTTACCAACAATGTCACGAACAAGCCTGCACCGCCAGAGGCACATACCAGTTTGTAGGTTAGAGCACGCTAGAAGCACTACTTTAATGACGACCTCACCCGAACTGAGCAAGAGGGAATACATACTATACCTCTTGTAAGCTTGTACGGATGGTTTCTGCGTCGCAGGTCCCGCCGTGTCTGTACCCTGAGACGGCATTTGCGATACTGACGAAGCAGATACTTTGCTTCTAAAGTGAGGTCGTCCCTGCCCTACAATGCTGACTTTCTTCTGAGCCTTTTTAGAGGTCGTTGTTGAATGAGAGCTATTTTCCTTAAACTTCAAGTGATTTCGTGATGGAGTGCCTAGATCTCGCAGGAGTTTATGATCTCTGCAAACAGAGCAGGGGGAGAAAACCGTCAGAAGCGTCCCGACAGATTCTGCGAGAAGACGGGCAGACATTCAGTGCACGGGACATGCAAATTGTGAACGTGAGATATACATCATTTTACACGTGAATGGAAGAAGCAGCCCCACTCACGTGCAGTAAACAATGAAGAGCTTGTCAAGTAACCAAGCTCGAACTTCGAAGCGCGACTCCTCGTCGCCATCAAAACTCAAGGTTCTGGATAACGCGACATGCAGGGATATATATTCAATGGAAAGCACCAGCTGCACAACTGAGTGACAAACTATCCAACGCACTCTTCACTAGTAAGCTAGGGGCTCTGTCGAGGAGGAAGCTCTGAAATACACCTTGGCAGGCATTTCACGTGCCAGGCTGCTGGACACCGTCTGCATGCAGCGAGGTTGAGGTCCCTCTCCTTCTTTTCTTCACCTTTTCCACACTTTGTACACCTGTGCAGTGGGCAGGTGAAGGACTCCCCAGCCCGAATGCCCTTCGCTAATGCTTCCCTTGATTCTCTTTCGTCCGACCCAGGCTTCAGTTTGCTTGCAATACACCGAGGATGATAAAACTTACCACAAGACGCAACATCGCATACAAAAACTTCTCTTTTTCGTCCGAGAGCCGCATCAGAAGTACCAAGCCCCTCACAAACGTAGCATTGGTGCTTTTTGGTCTTGCAGTTCGTGCAGAACCAACCTCTCCTGATATTCTGCACAACCAACATGCTCAAACGACACACAATCGCCGTGCGATGAATTCCGTTCATTTCCTTGGAATATAACTTAACAATGGTACAATAAAATACCTCCATGTCCACCGTGTCGGGGAAGCCGAGGGTCGCGCACTGGGAATTGGTGCCGTCAAGTCCACGAGGATGAAACGATCTCATGCATGGACCATCGCAGCAGAGCAAGTAACCCCCATCGTCACAAAAAATGCACAACGAATCCCCTAGATCACCTTCGGATTCAACGCCTTCGTCGCCCACCCCTTCATCCTCGTAAAACTCTTCTTTGCTCTCATACTCACGCATGCTCAGAGCTTCCGACCTTGTGTGCTCCATCCTGGGCTTCTTCCCCGGTGGATAGTGCTCTTCATCCGACCCTCCATCGTTGAGCCGTAACACCCGCTTGCCGGTTGCTTTCTCTCGAGTAAGGGACAACAAGGTCTTTTGTGCATCGGCCTCTTTCAAGGTGGGATCCAAATCAATATACTGTTCTATCAATGAGCGCCGCTTGCGTAGGCGGCCACGAAACGTCATTGAGGGGACCCCCCTGCGCACAGAGTCGTCAATGTCACCGTGTCACGGGTTCGGAACACGATTTGCAAATTGACATAACATTAACGATTGCGAAACGACAACGCGATATCACTCTGCTAATTAATCTTATACAAGGACTCGAGGCAAGTCCATGTTGATACACTGGTTAATAGCCGAAACCCCGCGGACACTTGAATGTACAGTCATCCAAGTGCCGCCTGCCTCGTCATTTCTCAAAATATATGGATCGGTAACAGCGCAGCATAGCCCGCGCCTAGGTCGTTCACGGCATGACAGCTTCCGGAGGGAAAGGACATTGCATGTTGCGACTCCAATGACGGGGTCTATCACAGGGATCAGACCCTTCGAACAGACGATTCCGCACCATGTCTTCACTCGCGTCCGGCTCCTTCTTCAAGAGAGCGAGAAATCTCGCAATACACGCTACTTCCTCTGCTGGTTCCCTGTAGCTCGACCGAGGTTCGTCGAGCTTCACCCTGCACAACAGAGGTCCAACATTGACGTCTCAACGCAGCGAATGCAACGAGGTAATTGAACAGGCGCTTCTACGCGTGTAATTCCAAGTGTAGAGACCAACCCGTCAACTCAGCAGACCCGTTCAGCACGCTGTAAACGTCGAAGTATGGACTATTCCCTTCCATTACACCCCGTGACATCATTGAGCCCTGACGAGAAACCACTCGCCTTGACTGACCCAGCTTGTACCCCTCCCCTAAACCCTCATCCAAAACAAGGTTCGCTGATGCTTTCAAGGATGGGGCCCAAGTGCTGAGAGAACCGAGCGAAAGCAATGGCAGCTGTTGGGAGTTTACCATCGTTTCACCCCGCTCGTAGGCACGATCTTCACCAGGACACGGAAAGGCTCATGTTCGGGGAATGTCAACTTCCACGCTGTGATCGCGCACTTCACATCCAATCCTCCACTCTTGCCACGTAAAGACACCTCTGACGTGCCAACGGAAACCCCCTCCGGAATCAATTCTCGGTCCTGAAATTCCAGCGGCAGGACACAGAGCGAGACTGGATTACTGTCGTCCCCGTTACAAATAGTGTACTCGTCCACGTCGGTGATCTCGGCTTCGTTCCCCTTCTCACTACGAGAGTCAATATGTCTAAAAAATCAACTGCAAGCTCCGCCGATCTCACATGCTCCCCAGGTACAACCTGCAGGGGCAGACCCGCCAACAACTGGGACCTCCTAGGTGCCTCCTCCACAGAATCCATGGCTGTGCGAGACGAGTTTCCGTTCGGGGCGTGGGACTCGACATTGTGGAGCCCAGCAACGCTCGCAGTAGCTCTGTTCCCTACAGCAGTACCATCAGGTTTCTCCTCCCCGACCGACAGCAAGGGCGGTTTCTCTTCCCCGACTGACACCACAGTCGATTGCAGCCCAGGTGCCTTCAACATCTCTTCAACCATCTCTGTATGTGTTCTCTTACCGAAATAGTACCCTCCTTCCCGAAGCTGGATCGGCACTCTACCCGCATCATCAGGAAACTCAACTCTCATGTAATACTCCCCATGTTTGCTGCCGGTCATAACAAAACTCCCTGCGACTCGAGCCATGGTCCTCGTCCCGCCAACGAGGAATTCCCCGTTCACTCTATTCCTGGCACATGGTCGCTACACTCTTGACCCCCTCCGCGACGGAACACAGCAATCCCGAGTCCCTCCCTCACCATCGCCAATATGCTCCCAGTTTCACTCTCCCACCCACCCCCCCCCCCCCCCTAAAACCCTAAACCCTAAATCCGTGTAGGGAATCGCGTGTACACCATGTAGGGAATCGGGTGAGGAGCACTCATGTACTCTAGTCGGTGTAGACGTTGATAATGAGGTTGGAGCCGTCGCCCACAATTACTCGTCAATGGATTGTACAGCAGCTTTACACCCACAGTACCCATCTACAGCTATTTTCATTTCTGCTGTCATTCCGTTGTGCGTGCAAGCATGTTCTCAGGCTTCGGGTTTGCAGTGGGGTGCGATCACAGACGGGAGCGGCGATTGCAATTTGTTGAAAGGGGTGCATTGGCAGGTGAATTGAAGATAGAGGGAGTGCAGCGCAGTGTCTGGATTGAGTGGAAGGGCAACACTGCTGAGCTTCAAGTACCGGTCCAGCGTCGGCCACATTCTCATGCAAGTTCTGGATCCATTCCGCGCACAACCGAAACACAGTACATGCTTTTTTGGTAGGAACACTCTTGTCGTTCGTGTGTGAACATCTACTTTATATGTGCATTGTTTATCCATTCGTCTGTAAAAAAATCCAGTCTTACAATCCGTAATGGGGTTCGGAAGATGCTCATTGTAGAAAGGAATATCTCCACTGTAAACGAGAACCAAACTGCCTATTCCCGTGATCCGAGCATCACGTGACGGCCTGGGTAACTCCTACATTTAATCCGCAGTTGTGCATGCACCACAAAACTTACAACTGATCTGGGGGCTCACACATTTTTTTACAAATTTCCTTACACTAATACACCCACCAGAAACCGCACCACCGAGAATGTGACTAGGTGCTCGGAGTTCTGCCATGTTTTAGATGACCTCGTCCGGTTGTTGTCGTCGACAACAGGCCTCACCCTGCAAACCGAGTACCAAAAACGCGATACCGCCGTGTCTCTCGTGGACGGGCTTTGTCCAGGTAATAAGACTTCAGGCAACAGGTGACCCAAGGAGGATTTGGAGGACCATGCTCGCTGACCCCGAGGAGCCGATCCACTTTACGCTTCAGGACTACCACCGTGTCTCCTTGCCGTCGTAAATTGGCAGCAGGGCACCCACCGAAGAATTCAACCTGCAGTAAAACGAAGAAGGGGAGTCGCATCATTCACGCACCCTAAACCATGGGAAGGATTTTCAAAGACAAAACTTCTGGACTCCCCTCCAGTAGACGAGACTTACTGCATCCTCGCCATACAGAAATGCGTGAAGACGGGCTGTTGGATCCTCCAGCGTGAGTCGAACAACGAACACAAAGTCTCCCTGGTCCGGGTGATCTATCGGTTGTGCCGCACTGCCATCAGTGGGCTCACAAAAATCAAGCACATCCGATGGCCAGGTGGCCATGACTCGCACCATACATCGGAACTTGTAAGTCACCTGCATAAGAAACATACAGAAGTCAACAATCACGACCACACCTGTCGAAACTCGCAGCGTCCCGCCGAAACATCCGAAGACCGACGAGGCCCAGAGAGAGTACGGAACGAACCGATGTCACACTGCACTACGACCCTGCCTATTCTCAGCAATACAGGCTCTGTGCTGAACTCAAAATTCTCCAGCCGAGAATAAGTGCAGAGAGTGACCTCTGGATATGTGAGAACCTCTCGTAAAGCGGAAAGCTTGACATGGTCGTAGCCCGTGACTGCAAAAGCACGTTGCCTTAATATTCCCACATCTGTAGCTTAATGTTCCATGTAGAGCTGAAGAGACAGACAACAACTCCTATCTGAATGGAGATTCGCACCTCAGTTCCGTAATCCGTGGACGTTACGATGATAGTGTTGAGCGTCAACACCAACACGGGTATGTTTACCGCTCGGATTGTTATTGAAATAGTTCCTTACAAGTTGCATAGCGGAAGGTCAAAAAACCTAGAATCGTCAGGAGTCGCAAAGGAAGGGACAGACAACATACCTAACATAGATTGAGGAGGTTGAGGACACCATTGAGGGAGACGGAGCGCCTCTGAAGCAAGGCGCTCTTCATATGCTCTACAACGACCACAGATGTTTTAACCCAAGTGAAGATCTAAAACCTTGTGCATTGTCCACGGGGATAACGCCGAAGAGTGCGATCTGAATGGGTGAAGGAACGATAAACAGTCGAATACATACAAAATCCATACGATATATCAATTCCAAAAGAACATCCGTGCTCTCATTGCACTCAACAACGTGCATTTAAACATGTTCAATTACTTTCCTACCTTTCACAGTTTTGCACAGTCTGGGTGCTGGGGGAGAGAATGCCAATCTTGCTACAAGGATAGAGGACACCTTCATACAACCCTTTCCGAACCCTAAACCGAATGTTCCGTAACTTCACCCAGTCACCGGCCACAGGTAACAGGGGCCTGGAATCATTTTCAGGCATACCGTCGGGAACCAAGGGTAGGACGGTGCCCAAAGCCGGAAAACCACGCATCACATCAACCGGTACTGCCACCTGTTTTGCAATCCATAAATCTTGTCCGGGATCTCCGTTCTCGCTGTGATCCCTACCACAATAAAAGATTAAGAAACCACAATAAAAGATTGAGAAATCACTGCCTCCCGCTGCTCGCAATATCTGCAACTTGGAAGTACATTACGTTCAACTACGATGCAATTTCCCAATCCGGTTTACGGAGTGAAGAGTATTGGCACACCGCTGCGACCAAGTAAAAATCAAGGAGCGCTATCAGCTTATGGCCAAGAGAAATTTAACCGATTTGTCTACTCACAGCTGCTTGCAAAACATACTCTGCCGCCAGCACCAACTATGGAATCAGATTAACTAATCCCGGAAGACAAAGTCTCTGTTCCTTATAACAGAACCGCCCAACAGGACGGTGACAAGTTCATGAACCCTAACCTCTCAATATGCGCGGTTCGTGAACTTACGAGGGATTTAGGCACGCAGGGCTTGCATCAGTTCCATCCCAAACGTGCATGATAACTTTATTCTCCGCACTTTGCTCGCTCACGAACAATATCTGCAAAATCCAAGTGCCCAATGTTACGGTCCCTGTAGGCCACCACCAATCATTCCAATTTGGTGCGTAAGTAATCATCTCGGGGCTCTAGACGTCCAACACCACTACACCCTAAATCCAAGACTAACTAGGCGTCGGCTTTCCCCGACAATCCCACTTCCGGCACTACACAATATATACAACTTATTACTAGTATATAGATACCAGAACACGCTTTTCCCAAATGTACCACATGTATGAAATATAGTAAGGATGTTCAATTCTGAACCCGAACGAAGACGCGGGGGGGGGGGGGGGGGGGGGGGGGGGGGGGACAACAGAGTATTCACCTTACAGCAAACATCGCAGTAGGAGTCCACGGCAACATCTTTAATCTGCTTCATATATTTGCTAGTCCCTGCAACTGTTGCGAGGCAAAACAGCTTGGTTGTAAAAGAAGCTGCCATTAAACGAATGTTTGCAATAGGGGCAGTCTATAGGAAACGGGAAGAGGAACATCTTGTCATCACAGGCCTGACGTTGATTCATATATCGAAGTGAATTTCACCTCCTCAAACAAATACTGAATTGTTGGGGAGGGCCGGGAAGTGAACGTACGCGTGTCAATGGAGTGACTTGAAGCCCACGTGCGAAGAAGGCCGACGATGTTACGATCACTCGCTTCCATGGTAAAACTGGTGCCAGACGGATTTTGGTACGGTACATAGTCATCTCCTTCACACCCCCGGAACAACACAAATGATGATCTCGATCTCTCGTTTCCGTTTGCCTGAGGAGCATCCGAGTGGGTCTTCATCTGCCAGCAATTTACACTTGGTCACTTCACATTCCCCGTGCTTTCGAAACCATTCATCAACGGAAACCACTTGATGGGACCAGCGCATCAAATGCAACAGACAGCCTAGACTGGCAAGGGGACTAGCGGCAAACGGAATGGATGTCGGAGCCTGCCACCGGCCTGCTCTCACTAGCAGAAGGAACACCCCACGATGCAGCGATTGATAAGCAGCTGGTCTACCTGAAGGCGATGAAACCTGATCACATCACCGAGATCCTTCACGCGTGGCATCTGGTCAAGACGTGGTGCAAAGAAGAGCACCCGTAGCCCCGGGCTGTTGTACGACGTATCTATCACCGTCATTGTACACAAGTAATCTGCCATCACCGAGACATCACCCCAGTCGTGAATATCACACCTCCAACAAAGAAAAGGGCACCACATAGATGTTCATTATATGAGGCAGGAGGCACGGAAACTCAGTCCAAACTCGTTCTCCGGCAAACTGCGTGGAGAGCAAACCTCGTCCTCGGGTGGGCTTTGGCTGCTCATACGCGGCCACAACGCCATAGAAGTGCACCGTCTCCCCTACAAGCTTCACGGCTTCTGCGAGCGTGGCGTAATTGTAACCCTCTCGCTCCCGATTTGACATTGTACTCTGGCAAAACGTGAGCACACGAACATGTTAGAAAATACTCCTCCGAATTGTATGCCGAAATGAACTAAAAACAATCGCTCCTCGCAGCATCCGCACCCCGAAGAACCGCAGCATCCACATCTATCGAAATCCTCTCCCTCCAGACCCTCTCATTCGATCTCATCTTGACGGACACATACACGGTACCATCGAAATGAAGAAATGAATCACTCCAGGGAATGACAGGAACCTTCGGGTGACGAGCAGCGTCAGCTAACCAACGATCCCGCTCCAATGAACACACGAAACCCTAGGCTTCTGTGGATCCCGAATTGCCGAGGCTGGTACGTGTAAGGTGTAGGGTTCAGGGTTCAGCAGTGCAACGATCTTCTCCAATCGATCTGCTCCTCACTCCTCCGGCTTGTCGTCGCTCAGCATCAGCCTTGCAACCCATCATCCCCAAAAGCAGCTTCCGCACCCAGAACCAGTCACCGAACCCACATGAACCCTCCCGAGACCAAACCCTCCCGCCCCTGATGAGATTGCCAACGACGGAACGTGAGCAGGCATCAAATTCTCGGAGAAATGCATGCAAAAAAGAGGATAACAAAAGGTTTTACAAGGAGGAATATCGATCCGGTCCAACACACAATGTTAAACCCTCGGCTTGTGTCTTCAAATTGCGAACCTCAGGAGTGGTGCTCATCGATCATCACGGATGATGTCCCCGTTTGCAGGAGTTTCACCAACATGGATAGGACTGAGTTGGAGATCATGATCATACAACATGTCAGTCCCTGCAACCCTAAACCCTAGAACCAGAATTCATGCCGACACAAATAACTACGACTTATCTTGAGCTTCATGGATACGACATAGTACGTAGATTTCGCGAATCGCAATTGCCCCAGTGTCTGCGAATATACATGTGCGGTCCGATGGGAACAATGTTTTTTACATCTGCAGTGCACACCCCACGTGTCGATTATTAGCGGCAAGATTGGAGAAAGGTTGATTTGAGTGGGAAAAACAGCCTGCGAATGAGGACAACATATAACACAGGCTGCCCTTGTCAGCCGGCCTCGCCGGTCCTGATAAATTGCCAGGGGAGTTGTCACACTTCAAATAGTGATTTTTTATTTATTTTTTTGGAATTTGCATCGTTGGACAAAACTTACACTCGGCAACGACCGGTGATGTGGTATTTGCAGGGGGATCATGATCATACAAAATGACGACGTAACTCCAAATACTATCGACATTCATAAACCTGGGAGAGTGTACTTAGAAATTTATCCACAGAGTATTGAATCCACGACGATGACGAAGTCATTCTCCAACGCGATTCCACCCAGCTGCTGTTATCATCTACAAAAAAAGGACGTTTCATTTCTTCCTGTGGTTTCGAACAGACACAGTGCGGGGAGATGGAGTGACAACATGTTCTCAAATCTTCCAACGTACACATGTCCATGCGATCTCAACCAAGGAACTCGGTAACGTGAACCCGAGAGAGCACGTATTTGTCCCAAACATGACTCTTTCGCAAATATTGATCTACGAAGACCCCACCAGTATTCTGAAGGTACTTGAAGTTTCGGAGTGAACACCCAACCAATTTCAGGTCCAACATCTGAAAACACATAAGTGTGCCCCTATGAGTGCCTTCGCTTTTGCGAGCTCTCGTGTTCAACGTTGCACGTCAATTCTCCCGTTCGTGGATCTTCTGCTTACAAAGAAGCATCGACATATTTGTTCTTCTCCGAGGCCAACATCGCGGAACTCGTCGGCAACCTCCTCTTCCTATCCATCACCGGCCTGATCTCTGTCCTCCATCGTTCAGCCACCCCTGGGCAATCCGCCACTTCCGAACCCGCCTGGGCCTTCGGAGGCGTCATCTTTGTCCTAATCTACAGCAATGTCGGCACCTCGGTGATCTTTGGTGACCAATCATTTTTCAGAACGGTTGGTTTGTTCGAATCATCTCATGAATATTGCAAGAAGGCAATTTCCCAAGCTACAGACGTTTCCCATCGCCCACACAAACTGGAGCACGTGGCTGGGCATCCTTCTGCAATATGTCCCTGACACAGAGGTCCTGGTGTGTTGCCCGATACTGGTACCGTGGATTCGTTTCTCTCAGTGGATGTTCAGGTAAGATGTCCGCAGTGGCGCTCACCACGTTGTATATCATGACCTTTCCTGATGAATTCGAGAATAACACCACCGAGCTGCAGGAGCCATTGAAGTTCAAACGCAATGCCAAACAGGTAATGGCAAGACCACGTTTTCTGATTCGTTCACCAAAAAGATGGGAGAGCGTTGATGCCGGGATTCGGAGGACAATCCTGGATGTTTTCTCTAAAACTTGAATCTCGACCATCTCCAACATCATTGCACCTGAAGTAGATGAGGCAGACCGCCATAACATCACGAACAACTTGCCGCCGCTGACCACGAGTTCCACGAGATCCGCTGCCGGAAGGTTTTCGAAAACCGTGCTCCAAGTATCCTTTTCGATATCATACGACGCAAGAAAGTGCCCCAATGAACCAAACACAGTGAAAACTGCATACAAGCCCTGTTGGAACACTACAGCCGACCTTGCAAAGTTGTTGTCTGAACCTCCCCTCGGCGGCTGACTTGCACAACGCCATTTGTTTGTGGATGATACATACATCCACAGACACGGATGGAAACCTGTTTTTCCAAAACCAGAGTTGTCAAACAGGAAGATTCTAAAGACGCGAGATCCACGGTCTGCAGCCACGACCACTATGGAACGCACCTTGCCTTCATTTGGGCAAGGAACAAGCATCCATCTCATCTTCAATATTGGATCAGACACCTGTATACAACAAACGGATGGACCGCCATGATTGCTGCCCTCGTCCTCGACTGGACAACAAAACTCAGCAACAAGGCCGTCGCCCATAGCCACGTCTCTTGTATCGAACCCTTGGTCGACAGAGCCTTTGATCAAATACCAGCGCCTCTCGTCCAGATCTAGAAAACAAGTCATCCCTCTCACGGAGCGGTCAATTCTGGTGTGAGGATCTGAATGAAATTTGGTAGAGAAACACACTCCGAGGCCACGTCCCACCCAGGTCTGCTCGTAAGAGTCGTGGAACCTAGAACTACAGATACTGTGGTTCCACCCCTTACACACAGTCCGCATCCTACACAACACCGGCAACGGCAAAAAGGCAAGCACGCGTTCCATAACCTCCGATGGCAGAATGCTTTGCCGCACGCCATGGATTGAACGCGAACTAGTTCCAGCCATGACTATCTCTGCACACCATTACATTCCAACAAAATTACGTTATAACACATTGGTGCATAGCGCAAAACATGAGTTAGGGTTCGGGGATCGTTGCTAAAACGAAGTGCCCTACAAAACCCTAAACCTTTACCATCAACCGAACTCATTGCAAACTGAGACAATGAGGAGACGGACATCAAAACAAACTTCCGAAACACCCCTTCCAGCATTCGCAATCATCACATATTAGCACATAGTAGACACCCTTGCAAGTTGCAAGAAAGCCCTCTGCAAAATTTCAGATTCCCTTCGAAAGGAATGCTCCAGGTCCGGTAATACTGACAGGACCAAGTTGAGTACAAGTCTTGATCCGGGACCCGACGCCATACTCTCGATGTCCCGATCACATCTATCACAAATTCTACGTCACCCTGAACCGATTCCCCAAGATAAATTCATAACAACCCAAGCGTCTACGATGTCAATTGGAATTCTGTTCCAGCCACCGTCCACGGACGAAACCCGTTGAGGACGGGCTACTCCGAGAGGCTCAGAACGAACCAAATCAGAGTCCTAGCAATGAAAGGCGGTAAGATCTGCGAGTGATGGAGTACTGCCGTACGGAACCCACTGACTGCAGGACAATGTCACAAATTGTCGATGTCACATGTCCCAAAAACCCCGACAGCATCAGAATGCCCCGAAGCGACAAACAGTAGGGAAACTACAGTCGGAGGACTGAATAACATTGGGTATGGCGGGGCAGCTACGCAGTTCTAGGGTTTCGAGGTACAGAAGAGCAAAATAGAAAGCGGGATTGTGAAGCACGATAGGAACAATCACACGAAATGCACTCCTACTCCAGATACTGACCTTTGAAGCAGAAGTGCCCACCTTCAACAACGACGCTCATCCGCACAAGGACACACGGCCACCGTCCACTTCGTGTTCGCCTGAACCTGCACAGACAGAAAGACGACACACCAACATCAGAAATGGTAGGGAGATTACAATCGGAGAAACGATTAACATGGGAAATGGCGGACCAGGCACGCATTTCTAGGGTTTCCTAATTCAGATGAACGAAGCAGACAGCGGGATTGTGAAGCACGATAGATACAGTCACACGAAACGCACTCCTGCTCAAGAAGACATCGCAAGCAAAACGCAACAAGCAAACAAAACAAGTCCAGCAGACAAAACGCAGCCGGCAAACAAAACGCAAGCACCACACAAAAACCCACCAGCAAACAAAACGCAACCAGCAAACGACAGAAAGCCGGACTCCGAGCTCCGTCTACGCCGCGCTCACCTTCATCGCCCTCCAACACCGAGAACGCGGTTGCCCAGGATCAGTCGAGCACCATAGCTCTCCACCCAGAACGTAAGAATGGTGAAGGTTTAGGGCTTAGGGTACTCGAAGTCCTCCACCCGACAAGATAGCCTTGGTACTGGGGCGCCCACAGACCACGATGCAGTCAGGTTGCGTCAATTCCAGCGTGACGTTCAGGCGTCTCCATTACTGAGCTTCCACTGCACCAGTGGATCCGAGAATCCGGCTGAGAAGTGACAAGTCACCAGTGAGTTTTGCTCTGCTAGGTCATGTCTACTATGCCATCATGTCGTGGGGGAGGAAGATATCTCGTCACTCTTGACAATGATTATCAGCACGTGTCAGATTTAGGGCCAGTCCCCTGTAACCATTCACACAGACGGATCCATAAATCAGATCAATGTACAATCACTGAAGCAACTGCTTCGTGTCTGTCGACACTTGGATTCGGAGAAAACTGAGTTCCTTCCCTTCTTGATACTAACTGTTGTTGAAAAATTGCTTTCTATTTTGAATGACATTGCATTCCGAAGATGCATTCAGGGACAATGTGAAAAACACTGTGGAAGAATGAGAACGTACCAGAACGCCTGCTTCCTCCAGCTGTCTTCTTTCCAAAGGCCTTGTCACTAGTGACACCTCCAGAATGCAAAATCGCTATGGACAACACGTAATCAACGATTTCAGTGGCACGTGCCCAGTTAAGAGAGTAGAGCCCAGTGGACGTACATGGGAAAGACACAAGCGCGTTATTACGGTACCTGAATGCAGGACGCCGTGAATCATGAGCGCTTCAGCAGTTGGATAATCCCGTAACAGAGCTCAGCAATGCCATTCTCCCTCAAGATGTATTATCTAAAACTATTTTCGCATTTGCTACAAAAGCCACTGTAGAATATGATAAATTCGACCACGCATTAGACCTACCACTGAACGTGACCTTTTTGCTAGGTCTCTGCGCTGCTACATATCTGAATCTCTTGGATAAGCTTTCTGCACCCACATTCACAAATAATCCATGAGAAGATAAGCCTCACTTCATAGACTGTAACACTGCACAACTTCGACGGTTGTAGGATAACAACATGAGCAACGACACCACTTTAAACTCGAGGTAAGCCCAACATACAATCGAAAATATCCAATACTGGAACAACACTAGGCAGTTCAAATCATAAACAAAGTATCAACTAACACAGAAAAGCGCACATAACAGAAGACAGTGTTGTTGAACCGACAGACTAAACAATTCAGGGCCAAGGTGAAAGCACGAAGGACGACAGAGGTGAATATAAGAACATCGACAAGGTCGTCAGAATCGCCACATACCAAAGCGAAGGAGTCGGAACTATCGTCTTTGATGTCACGCTCCCTTGTAACCACAGGACACGTGGTCGAACCACTTTCGGTTCGACAAAACATTCGCGTGTCCCTTGGTCTCGTGAGAGCTCCATCAACCCGCATCTGCCCACAAATGAAAGCAGCAACCATCAGTCAAAGGTGCACCAGTACCGGAACCCCCCTGAGAGCTCCCATGTATTATGTTCATGACCGAATAAATATTTCCCACGAAAAGGCAATTCCAAAATGAAGAAATGCATAATAGATTTGGGTGCTACTGGATAGGTGCGATTGCTAAGCACATCTAAAAGCTGAGCCAAGCATGAGACACACATTGTGTAAAATCAGAGAGGGTAAAAAGAATTTCCGTATCCCAACGTTTACGTCCATCGTACACCGCACCTACACGAACTCAAAATTGAACGGAACTGGAAAAAACAATCCCGCTCACGTTGTTCAGGGTCGAACTACGAGGATGAGACTCATCCAAAAGCGCAGCAAAAGGAACCAGCAACTCGGCATTACCCCCCTGTGACAAATGCCCACAATACTCAGTAAGGAAAACCAAACGTGAACCAAATAACAAAGATATGATCAGCGGAGCATTTCCTCGAGAGCTGCGCTATACCCATCATCCAAGAGAAGCTTAAGGCAAGCTACTTCGTGTTGACCACAGAGTAATAACCACAACAACAATCCTGAATGCCCTACAGACAATCATTAAGCCAGAACGATTTCCGGCCACCGCCTACAAATCTCCTAACTCGCCTGTAATTCCACCTTACCATAGACACGAGCGAAACAGATCAGCCAAAGGTATGACAGCGTTTGCGGAAACTGCACTGTGCCAAGTTATCTTCGAAAGACCGTAGTTGCGGCTCCACCTTCGGTTCGAGGATCCACACTAGGCCTAACAGCAGCTGCGGCTGCATCTGGAGTATTCATCCCCAATTAGAGGATGGTGCTTGTGGAGAGGGATACGACTGGCCTTGATGTCCCATCACCTGGCCTCGATGATGTATCGAATACTTATGCCCACCAAAGGTACAACCTTCCGGTCCAGTGGTGCATACTTCGTGACATGTCATCGAGTCCCTGGAATACCAGATGGTAACCCCACCATACAAGACTGCTCAGTGTACGTCATCGCATAGTTGTTCCTGGGCTGCACCGAATCCCTCATCATTAAAAATCAACGATGCAATGCAACCAGTCGTAAAACAAATCAGGGGCTTTGTTGCCTAGTATTAACGGAAATACGTTCCATGACAGGAGGATATTGTAATATTATCAAGTTCAGAACAGTATTGTGCTTCCTACAGGTGAAGAAAAATCCTTGATAGAATCCTTCATTGTCTTACCTCAGCGGCACCGTAGAACCAGGGGTGTCTTGAATGCCAACGAATGCGTCGCCTGTAAGACGCCATGATGAGCTCGGCCTCCCGCATGTGAGTCCGACTCCGGGCGAGGCATCTACGACCACTTCATCCCTACTGCGAAGGCCGCCCCCCCCCCCCCCCCCCCCCCTGTCGCAGTCTCGCGCCCCTCGGCCGAACGCGTCCGTCGTCTGGGGCGCAACGTCGATTTCCGTCCATTGCACAGGCGCCCCACGAAGGCGGGAAGGAAAAAAAACAAAAAGAAACAAAAAAAAAAAAAAAAAAGGAGAAAAACATGCATGGAAACCACACCTCAATCCTGCACCCCCGACGGTCACGGCTGTATGGAGCGGGAGTGGTCCGTCGGCTGGCCGACGAGTAGTCGACCACGCTCGCCGAACCCATGATATCAATGATCACCCACCAAAACCCTAATCCCAAACAGACATGGACATTACTCCCCCTCTCCGGAAAGCATCGGCAACGCTGGTTCTAATCACCGAAACACACAATCCACGCACACGGCCCACCGGGGGGAACCGAGGAGCGGTGGACGGCAATCGCCGAACACAGGATACCAGAGATCACCCACCGATGCCCTGATCCCAAACGGACATGGCCATTACGCTTCCCCCCTCCGGAGAGTATCACCAACGTATGGTAACCGAAACACGCAATCCACGCACGCAGCACACACGCAAAATCGCTTGCAGATCCCTTTATTCATGTATACGGGGTTTACATCGCGTATGAAAGTGCAAATACGCAACACCGCGGCCGCTACTCCACCCTCACCGACACGTTCGAACGTCGGGAAAATCGCGTCGACACTGGTGGACTTGCAATACGAGAGGTTCCGGTGCATTCGAGGACGAGTACCCAAATACCGAGGGGAACACACGAGATGCTAAACTAGGGGCGAAGTGGAAATGGGTCGTCGCGCCAACTCAGGCGGTCAACTGACCTCGGGTAACCATCCAAAACTGACCCTGAAGTAGCCCTAACTCATACCTGTCCCGAAATCAGCAGCGCCGGTACAGCTGAGGACACCATGCATAGGAAACATACACTGGTCGTGATCACTGAACAGTCCCATGATTGTTAAGAATCGCAATCCATACGTGCTCCCCAGGTCCTCCAGAGTCCAGACCACGCCACCCTAAACCCGAAATCCACCAACGTGTACTATAATCTACGAATCTACGAATTACCCTGATCCCGAAATTCATGAATGGGCTCCAAATAGAACCCGTTACTGGGTATATCCCCACCTGGGAAAACCCCCGGAAGCGCTTTCACCGAAGAATAGATTTCGAATGCAGGGATGTACTCTGGTCCCGCCTGGGAATTGGGAATATAATGTGGTCCCGCTCGGGAGTCAGCAACTCCGGGTCCAGTGCGTGTCGTCTGCTCATGCACAAAAATAGAAAGACACCGATCATGGCGATTGTGTAACACGATGAAATTACGAACGCAGTGAATGATCGAACAATCTACTGGCCGTCTATATGCAAGCGCCCACTTCCGTTCGCGTCATAGGAATTAGACCGAGTGGACAGTTCGAAACACTCACCCGCAATACATAACATGCTTGCCATCTTCGAGCAGCCACATCCGCGTCCGGCATTCTCTGTGAGATTCGACAACCGCAATGTTCACACAATCAGTACTACTATGGTTGCAGTCAAATCCGGCAAGCGCATCGTGTCCGATCGCGACACCGGCACCAAACATCCACATGGTTGCAGGGGCGGTGCGTACTCTGGCAAGCAAATGTCATGCCATGCCGCAGGACACCGCCTACATTTGAGGAGGCGTCGACGGGGGTCTGTCTTGTCTTCGTCCATGTTGCAGCTGGCACAGGTATGTAGTGGACAGATGAAGGATTCCGACTTCTCCAGGATGCGGCAAGCGAGGTCATTCCGCTCCGCGACGAGGTCGAGCTTGGGCTCAACATCCTCTGGGAGGAGGAGCTCCGCCACACACGGGGGGTGATAGAACCGCTTGCATCCCCTGGACCCACATTCGAAGACCTGAAGCAGTCCACGCAATCACTGAGTGAGCCTCTTCCCGAGCTTCGCGAAAACCACTTCCGCCCAGCAGGGAATAGTAGACCCAAATGTGGGTGATGTAGTTCTTACTAATTCCAATTGAGAGTGTGTCGACGGGTTGGAATTCCCGAGCTTCCCGCAGGCGAAGCATTGGTGCTGCCCAGCTTCACAGTTCGGGCACATCCAAGTCTCACTCTGTCGTGAAGCACCAAGAGGTCACATAAGATCCAAGAACAGATGTTGGACAAGAAAACGAAGCACACGTGGAGGCAGATTATTATCGTGAAACAGGACAATTCGTGAAATGTCCAAGGAGCTCGGTAGTCGACCACGTGGACACGGCCGACACGAAAGAAACAACACCACCCCATCAACAGGTTTCATACAGCGCCACGCAGGATTCGAGGATACATAGTAAACTTTACAAATCAAATGGAGCTTCTACCGGTTGGTTTATAGGTTCATCGGAGAACGGCAGAATTGAAACTGCGTGAGCTTACGGCGAAAGCTGATGTCGATAGGCCCAGAGATGGGCATTGACCGTCCATCCCAGAACGGACTGTTGGATGGAAAGATCGCATGCACGGACCATCGCAACTGCATGATCACACGGAGAAAGGGTTGAAGACATCAATCACGAGGCACCCGAGTGTTGCATCCTCCGCACTCGGAGTGTGACAAGTCAAGTGCAAATGTCGGAAACACCTTAAGCACTCGACCTTCGACCTGATTCGACGGTAGGGCACTCACCACAGGAGTCTGTCACCTTTCTCCACACCGTCGTCACAGAACGCGCACACGTCAGGCTCGTCGGTCCACTCCTCCTCTCGAGCTGCACTGTGTACGTCACTTCTATCGCCTTCGACGCGTAAACTTCGACGCCCCGGTTTTTCTTGTTTCCTCCTCTGCTTCGATCCCGTGGTATGCGTCCTTGGAAGGGGCGCGTCTGACTCACCTGTGAACTCGATCAGACCGCGCGTCCCTAGGAGGGATTGCGAGCGTCGTCGTGCTCTCAGAATCTCGTGCATGGTTTGCAGGCTCGTTCCTACTTCGAAGTGGAAAGGTATCGAAGGGGTCGTTTCGAATGGAGGCGCTCGTCCATGATGTGCCCTTGGAATCGATGGCGGGCACGTCCCCCCTCTACGAATATCAGCTATTCCAGGCTTGTCTTCGTGGACGGTAGGTATTTGCATCTCCGGGGTGAATCGGGAGCGTGAATTTCCCGAGGAGCTGTGAACCACTCGGTATTCAGCAGGCCTAGTATGCGTATTCGGTGTACAGAATTGCGGGCTTGACGGTCCCTTGGGTACACCAACTGCTGAGCGACACGCCTCGAAGTTAGGCTCTGCCTTGGCAACTCTCTGTACTCCGAACGTGGGATCTTGTGGAGTAGCTGGGAACTGATTGATCACTTGCAGCCACTTCCCGCTCCCGTGGGAATCCTGATGTCACCAATTAGGTCCGGAGTAGTGTTGTTACATATTCAGCATCGAAGAATTTTCCATGCGGGAAAGGAGATAATACACATGCGGTAGATTCGGACAGTTGGCTTCCGCACCCACCTGAGGGACTCGTAGATTCGGCTTCGTATTAAAACTGGGATAAAACTGGCGTATGATCTGCACACAACGGGAACGGGCCAACCTTAGCGAAGGGCAGAGGACACCCGTGACGTCTATGTCTAGCTGACCGCCACGAAGAACCCCATTCGCCAAAGAAAAAGACCGGGCTCGATTGATGCACTCACGGGAGATTTCTGTAGCTCTCGATCGGAACTCGCTACCGACCGGCACAGCAGAAAAGCCTCGATCAGATCCCTCTCATGCGGCCTCGGCTTCAAGTTACTGCAATGAGAAGATTAAATGCGAGGTCAGCGTCGACAACGAAGACAATGACCACGAGCAGAAACTGGCATCCACACAGTCAACCGAGGGCGCGCGGAATACTTTGTTCAATCTGTCCGTACCCGCATTCCTTGCGCAGGTACCGCCAGACGTCACCCTTGGTTGAATTGGGGCTCTGCTTAGCGCGTGTCAAGAAATAAGCTCCCACCAGAACGCTTCTCATCGTCTCCAAGTAAAAGTCACGCGGATCACGAAGTTCCATCCTACAAGCAAGCAAGAGTGGATCAGATTGCGATCCGATTCGCAAGGTGTGAATATTGAGGTCTCTATCGCTCGTCAGGTACATCCGAGCGAGTGTGACCGGAGATATATAACGACTGGGACGGGAACCGCCACCAGGCACATGAAAACCTATATGGTGGCTTTCTCAGGACCCCATGGGAATCTGTGAAGTATGCTGCATGTATCAAAATGTGGTGCATTCTCCATTCAACGTCGGTTCTCGTTGGCAATGGTACGAAGTCTGAAATATATATACGATTAGAATTGCACGTCAAATTCAGGAGCACAACGGGTAATTTGCTAACCATGCACCAGTCGCTCGACGAACGAGGACCGTTGGCCTGCCCTCCGACGGAATCTGTAATCCCCACATGTCGATCTCAAGAGACGCATAGAACTCTCCGTTACACTTGCCATTGACATGTATTGGCCCTGCTCCCGATCTCTCCCACCAGAGTTTTGCATTGGCAAAGGGCACTTCAAGGAGCGAAGGATGTTTGAGGTCAGATAGGAGGAAGAAATCATCAATGAAAGGTATCCCCGCTGCCTCCGCCATCTCCCAGCTCGTCGCCTGGATCAAAGGAAATCAAGATGAGAAGGATGAACCATTGACAAAAAAGGCGCGACGGGCCGACGTACCAGTGTCATCGAGCCGGGAATATCTTTTTCTGCAGCACCTCCTGGACTCCGCGATATGCAAAACTCGAATCCTCCGGAAGGCAAAACCGCCCCAGCCGCCGACAAGATATGAACAACGTGCAGCCCCTTCAGAGAAATGGAAATTCACACCACGACTCTCCAAAACAGAGAATCAGAAGGGAAATTCCAATTGACCATCCACGGATGTCCCTAAACCCCAAACAAGACGTACATGAAAACGCCCCCAGAACTCACCTCGAGTTCACGGCACCGAGATTCACCCCCGCGAGCTGGACCAGCAACGGTCCTGAAACCGAGGGGAAACCGAAGAGTTCAGAGTGCAAACCTCCGGGTACGCGAGGACCCACTTCGGGGGACGCATGAATAAGTGACCGAAACGATCCAGCCCCATGCAAGCCAAAAAAAAAGAAGAAGAAAAGGAAAAAACATACACCAGGACTGATGTAAGCAGGATCATAACACAAACATCGTCTGGAGGGGAGATGGAGCTGGGCGACTGAGGCCCCTCCTGACCTGGTTTGTGCGGTGAATCCTTGCCAGCGTTACTGGCCGTGCCTCTGCATCCGCAATCGACGCAGTGGGGTGCGTCCTCGCAGCGGGTCGGTCGGGATTCCCTTTGTCCAGGGCGAGCGTAGTGCTCGCGTCACGTGCTCCGTCCTTTTGCTAAACCGTCGCCGTCAGAAGCGGCAATATGTAACTTCGTCCTCATAATTGACGGATGGCATCTTTGAGACACTGTTTGTATTTTAACTTGGTGGCGGCTTTGACAGTGTGGGGGTCGGCACCGGACAGGGGGGTTATACGGGTGAGTTATGTCGTGGGAGGTGGAACGTGGCCCGCCCCGATAGATACGCGCGCTGGCAAGCCGCCACTCCATAACGTCTCAACCTCTGACGGGGTGTTCAGAGTGACAAAGGGGGCTGCTTAAATACAAACCATTATCCAATATGAATCGAGGGAGCTACTTGAAGCGTGAGCCACTGTTTTGGGTCCACTAAACCTAGGCAGGCTATCACTCGATTATTGACTTCATCTCCATTGACCCAGTAAGTGAGGAAATTTGACCGGATGAACACTGTGACATTTCGAAATTTCTAACAAGTGTCGTGGCAGGGTGCTAATTTCCACTTCACTTCCTCGTCAAAGTTCTTGATCTCGAGAATTACGGCCTCCACTCCCACTCTGATCACCATGTAAATCTGTAAAATCCAAAGCTGGTAGCTGTCGTCGCGCATGGATATTCCAAACATCTGAACGATTACACGACTATCCTCGACTACTGATTAGCCAGGTGCTCCGAAATCAACTTAGTTTCCTTCTTGCAAATTCCATAAATGTTGCAGTCCCATTACTGATTGAGATTGATTTTTTTGAGATCTCAAAGTTGTTACATATCTCAAAAAAGACACTGGCAACGTACTCCGAGTTACATTTCTTGAAGCTGACATTTTCCCGAGGATCGCTGAACAAATTTGGAGATCGGTTGTATGTTATGACTTGGCTCGTGATGGGTCGTGATTCCAAGTGGGTACGGGCGACTGACCGGGCTTTGAATGGGTTTGGATTATTATGAAGCGTGTGGGCTTGTGACGTCGAGTGGGCTGGCGTGGGAGCAGTTGTATGGCGTTCAGTGGCGACGGTTTTGTGTTCCTCGATTCACACGGAATCCATGCTCTCATGTGCATGGGGTGGTTCGAGCACGCTTGGAAGGCGATTGTTGTTGGATTCTATGTGGGAGGTTATGTTGGACTGGGCTTGATTTCATTGCACTTTCGGGATATCGTGTTTTGGGAGCATTCGCGTGACAGGATTCCTGTTTGGCTAACCAAAGGGGCGAATGTGGGATCGCATATGATATCCAGATTGAGATGGACGGATTGCCACTGTGGCGTTCGAAATGTTGTTGGAACGGTGTGAAGCTGATGAGTGCGTGACTTAGATTAGGTTTCTGCCGCCAAGGATTGGTGTGTGGAGGCTTTGATTTAGAGAGGTGCAACGCATTGGAACGTTCTGGTGCGGGGGCGTTTCCGAGGTGGGGGTTGGGGAATGTGGTATGTGCTCGAGCAGCATTCGATTCTGATCGATGGAGTTGATTAGGGGGGACGCGCTTGAGGGTTTCCTTTTTTCGGGGAATTGAGTATCCTTCAAACGATGAAGCACGAGTTGAGCTCGTAGGTTCTGCGGTATGGTGATGACCGACGTGGTGACTGGGAGGGCGAGGCCTGTGAATGACAGCATCCCCATCGACATCGTGGATGATGATGAATTGGCTGCTATCGAGACGGCCTTCCTTCGGGTCTCTTCGGTTCAGTGCTCCTTGGAGAGGTCGGCGGTGTGCTCTCCTTCTTCTCCAGGTTGTGGCCGGCCGCTGCAGTCGACGCTCTCGTCGGCCGGGTCCGCTGGTTATTGGGTCCGGCAATGTTCGAATGTTCAAGGGCGAGGGGGGAGGCCGGACAGCGGGACACTGTGCGTGCCTATTCTGGAAGTGCACGCAGTCTCATCTGCCTCTTGTTCTTCCCTTGTAACTTCATTACCTTCCAAGGGGGCGGAGGCCGACGCAAAATTCCGGGGTACTTGCTGCAAGGATAGCGTGACCCTTGGGTGTTGTAGAGCACATGAGCACGAAACCTCGGTATCGTCGGTAAGTGCCGCCTGTGCGGACTCGAAAGCGACTCGAGCTTCTGCTCAGAATGGTCATCCTCGGGGACAAACCAACGCGGCGGCAGCAGCGGTAGCCCAGGACATCGAAGATCTACCAAGTGTTAACGAAGCAGCTAAGAGCGAAGGAGAAGAGGCGGTCCCGGAGCAGAAGCCGAGATGCCTCTCCGTTACAGACTTCACAGCATTTGTAAGGAGCCTCCTCTTTGCGGTGTCATATTTGATTTGTCGTCTGATTCGTGAGGCTCCTCTGGTCAGGGGCCTTGCAATACACAATGACGATGGTTGATAACCAGGGAAAGCGGAATGAGCGGGAATTTTCCACCGCGACGCGTTCTCCCATGTGTAGACCGTGCGCTCGAGTTTCCAGGGAAAATACCCGGCTCTTCGGCGTACCCATGTGTTTAGATTGTGCCAACCTCTGACGAGGAGTCCCTTGAGGATATAACTGTGAGTCACATTTTGCATTCTAAAGTCTCGAACTTCGGGGGGTCTGGAGCGGCGGATGCAGGAGTTGATGTGTCATATGACTTGACAGGAATGGTGCGAAAAACAGGTGGATTTCACGAAGCGACTAGGGAAGCCCAAACAGACGGAAGCAATGAAGGCGGGAAGTGCTCGGCATGCAGAGCTGGAAGTGGAGGTGAGAGTTTCTAATATGAGCACGGACAACTTGTCTTTCTGAAGTCCACGTTACAAATTCTCCCGACGTGCACTGTGTACTGACAGACTCTCGTGCTAATGCACGTAGCATCCGATCTACGTCGATGATAAGTTGAGCACCTAGAGCAGGCGTGATTAATGCTCCGAATACACCTGGTGTCCACGTCTTCGATCGGTTCATCTCCGAGTGCACATTGTGTTCCTATTTCCTTCGGAGTCTTGCGTCGGGTGCGCGTCTCTGATACCTTGTCATCTCTGAAACAGGTACTGAAGAAGGTCGAAGTAGAAATCACTTCGAAGGAGGACTCGTGGGCAATGCGATTGGTCAATTTCATAACTGGTGCGAGACAGATGCGAAACGAAGGGATGACTCGAGAGCTGCCTGTGTAAGTGTATAAACCATGGGAGTGTTCCTTACTTTTAGGCACGTGGATTCGAACGACGGCAACTCTCTTTGATGATCCTTCTGTACAAGTACGGAGTGTGATATTCTCCGGAGCGATGTCGCTACAATTTCTCCCCCCCCCCCGGGGGGGGGAGAGGGGGGGGGGGGGGGGGGGGGGGTTGGGGGGGGGTTGGGTGTGGTGGGGTGGTACTAGTCAGTAGTATACATGACATGACTCCGGTACTGTGTTGGCATGTGGATGCAGTGTGGGATTAATTGGAGGGGCATGGGTAATTGGCATTATTGATGAACTTGTGATGTGTGAGCGGGATGGAATGCATCGTCCCCAGTTAATAGACACCAAAACCCGCACGAAGCCTACACCACCGTCACAACCCCAGAAACAGAATGGCAGGTACCGATTTGAGCCGTAGCGTTGAAATGTTGGAATATGTTATTTCATTGTTATATAAGCTTGTTTCATCGTCGCTGTCGGGTAGCCTTGACCGCAGGGTTATCTCTCCGGGCATACTCCGATGTTATAGGGGAGGACGTGGATATTTGCAGGATGCAACTCATGGTATACAAGTGTCTGTGGGACAATATCGTCACGCGTGGGCTCCCTTTCCGCGACTTCTTTGAGCATTTTAGGCTTCGGCCCCAACACCTTCTTTCGGATGATGTTAGGATCCACGCTGCAGAAATATTTCCTGATGCTAAGGTTGGAAAATTGCTTCAAACTCTCGCCCTTATCGGTACTCAACCATGTTTCAATCTAGTGCTCAATCGTCACTCGGTCTGAAACTGTCAACCGTTCACCGCTTCGACGCCACGAACTCAATGTTGCCGTAAATTGATGTGATGCAGGTGGAGAATCTGCAAGACGTTTCTCGAATGTATTCGGAAGAATGTGTTACTTTTCCAGAATCTCACAGTTTGCTTCTCTTGAGGTACGTCCACGACCGGCCATCGCCGGAATGCGCACATCCGCCAAGATGTGGCGTTTCCCTCAAAAACGTTCCGGTTAGGGTTGGCGTCCAACGAAGAGTTTTTGAAACTTGTGTTCATAATTTGCTAGAACAACTTCTCTGAGTCTAACGTACACGGTTGGGCGTTATCAGCGCCGTTCGTGCTGTCTTGACGTAATGGCATGTTTAGGTCGGGACCTCGGGCCTCATTTGACGGAGCGAAGTGGAAAAAGCTGCTTTTGTTCCCATCTCGATAGAATTCAGTACCCTAAACCGTTTTTTTCTGTGGTATTTGGCAGGTACGAGTGGCAAGCGGATCGATCACTGTTAGGCCAGGATGAGTTTGACATTGAGCGCGAATGGTTGGATCTTCGAATAGCTTGGCACCTTGAGTTCTGGCATGGGCTGAGGGAGCCAGCGTATGTGCCGGAAGATGAAACATGGAAATGTCGATACTGCGCCTTCGCAGAATTGTGCCCCCTCGTGGAAGCTCTCAACATACGCATTGAACCTCGGCAAGCACACCAGAATTCACTGGGTCTGAGACCCTAGGAGGCCGAGGACACGTTGGTGACTAGAGTGTACGCATGGTGGTATCCAGCGTTACTAAGATAGGTCGCTAGCGCGCCAAGGTTATTTCCTTGGCGATACGACGCGATCTGTTAGGAACCTGTGGTGAAGCCTATCCAATACTTAGAGAGGACACATGGTTGTATCATATTCCAGGGTGGCCGAAGTTCACCCTGGTGTAATATAGGATTCACTGAGAGATGTTCGGGTTTTGCCCGTTTTATCAATTCAGACCCACCACACCCACCCACACACACCCACCCAACCTGCGATCGCGATTGTTGCAGCACGTGGTCTCACAAGCCATTTCGAGCTGACATGTGGCGTCTCTATGTGGTCAGCTTCCTCGCCTGACGTGGGTACGGTATCGAAGAAAGGAGTGCATGTTTTTCTTTGGTGAAGTCTCTTCATGTTTCTTTGATTTGGAGGATGCAAGAAACCGTTTGTCTAACAATCCGGCTGCCAATGATTCATCCTCCCCACGGCTACGGAAGCCCACAATCAATGGACGTATCGGTAAATTATGGCAGAGTATGTGACCGCGGTGAGGATCTGCTACTGGTCATGTCTCAGATTCTCTTGCAGCGACCAAGCCCCTGCGCGAGCAATGGTCGAGCACCTGTTCATGAAAATGACCTCATTCGACAGGGCGATGTATTGTACGCGAACACCGTATTCGTTGGCCGGGGACGAGTTGTCCGAATCCGGGACTTCTTGGAAGGAGAATGCATGTTGTGAATGGAAGGTCCTCATTCAATTCTGGGGTGACCTTTGGGAGAACCGCACTCTTTTCAACCATACGACAAATAAGGGCTATTGTTTGAAAGATGATAATTTTTTCTCTTTAGTTTTTTTCCTTCACCTTCTTCTGAATGAAGAGACGACGTCGGCACTTGACACAGGAGGTACGGGAAGTGGACGAGAGAGGCCTACAGAAATAGAGCCGTAAATCGCAAAATCTGCAACCGGAATGAACTCAATGTAAGAAAACCATCAGGAAACAAATCAGGATAGTATACCTACTCCTAGCCCCTAGGAAACATTGTCGCTCCAGTGACTGATTCCTCAACGCTCTCACAGTATGTTTGCGTGCGTACCCCGAGGGCATGGACCCCACAATCTTGACTTCGGCGGTCTCTCCGACGACGGTTATGGGATCCGGCTTCCGAGAACACGGACATCACCAATCTACCAACCTGTCCGATTCGAAGAGTTCGGAAGCCGGAACATAAGAAATGTCACTGTTCATGTAGGTTCGTCGCGTCCCGCCGATGAGCCTGCGAGGACCTGGTGTGTACCTACGGTTTTCCTTCGAACTGTGCCGTGCGAGCCACGTTCGATTCTAGGTGATCCCCTAAATCTCATGACCCTGGAAACAGTTCGACAATATCGAACGGGTTATTCCACGATTTTTGGTGAGGCACGGCGACAGACGGAAGGAGGCGGGGACAGGCGCGAGAGGTGTCCGGACCTCGTCGGTCGATGGATAGACCGTTCGTCTAGAGTATGCCCCTTTGTGAGGTGAGATTTGCGAATGACCGCACACGATGTCAACCGAATCACTCGCATTCCACCACAATCGCCGAACAAGATATAGTCACGCGATGAATCAGGAGATCGCCCACATCCGATCAACAACACACCATATCGTCGACCCTTACAATCGTATGGAACACAACCGGGCGAGTCTCGAAGGGTGGAACGAAGTCATTTACGGTACAGATGTTTACAAACTTAGTTCGCGGATTCTGTTCGAGGCACACCCTAACCACGTTCTACCCCTCGCTGCGAACAGCACTACAGATTCATGAGTACGTCCTTGGAGGGTCGGACCCGCTTATGGAAGCCCGAGCGCTTAAGCGCTTTAGTTACGCCACCGACGGAGACGTCTCGCGCTTTCAGAAGGTTCTCGAAGACAGCGTTCACCACATCGGGAGGGGAATCTTCTGCCTGGATTACTGCTTCAACAATGTGGAGGAGGTTCGTCCCCAGATCGGTCTCGGGGTCCTCCGGCCCTCCCCAAGGTTTCGGGAAAATGCAGCTTCCTCGGGGATTGAGGTGACACGCCAAGGGGGAGCTGTCCACGAGCAATGTATTGTGAACTGATGGCACGAACCCGTCTGCGAAAGGTAGACGAAGCTCTCCTCTCCACAATAACTCCAACTCCTTGAAATGCTGCCCCGTAGCCGCAGCCCCGTCGGCACTCATAAACAGCCGCCTCAATTTTACGCTGTACAACTTCGTACAGTGCTGCTGCGACAACAACATCGGAGGTTTCAACGATGTCCCGCACAGCCATGCCACAATTGCAGCTGCGATCTCTTCGGACATGGAAGTCCAGATCACCACGTGGGCTAACGCAGAAACTTTCTCCAAGAACGTCCGAACATCCTCCCGCGCGGTGACTAGTCTACGCCCTTTACCTGACCGGGGAATAATCAAGGCGGGGAACTGAAACTGTAACGCCTCCCGCGCATCGACGTAGTCCCCCCTTCTCAACGGCTCGCCCGATCTCACGTGCACAATATTACAGAGAATGCTGTGCAAATCAAAGATTATCAATCGCGTCTTAGGACGCGAAGGTGCCTTCGGGTTTTCAGGAGCTGATGCAACAACGTTGCGGCCGCGGGTTCGTTTCCCTTGCATTTCCTGCGCAGAGCAGACGACTACGGGCTCAGAGCACATACCGATCACGACGGTTCGCAACTGGTGCACAGAGTGTCATTCAAAGGGTGACACGTTACGCTCGAGCGAATCCAATTCAACAGTAGGGAGGGCATAGCGACAGAAAGCGATGCAAATACCTTCGCAAACAACCTTCATAAAATACCCCCGGATCCAGTCTCTCGACCCCCGGATCCAGTCTCTCGAGCAGTCGTTTCCAAGCACGCAGGTGTTATTCTCGTCACCAAGGTCATGCCTCTTCCCCCGCACCGCAGACCGAGTGTGGCATCGGACCGTAAGAGACCAAGTGACCGATCACTTCATCCACGTGATAGACACTCGACATCAGACTTGGGATAATACTAGTGTATCACAAGTCATTTTCAAGGACTGAATCCGAAACGGAGACCACCGAGTCCTTATGTCTACGATAGGGTGGAAAGATTTTGAATCTTGAAAACAAAAAAAAAAAAAAAACCAAAAAATAGGAGAAAAAAAAAAAAAAAAAAAAAAAAAAAAAACAATTTCAAAAAAAAAAAAAAAAAAAACTGGAGAACAAAAGACACAGAGAACGGAATAATAACCACAATGAACTCCCCTAAACCTAGATTCGAAACAGAAACGAAAAACCAGAGAATTTTCACGAAACTCGATGACTGATTTCGGAGCACCTGGTATGTCAAGCGTCCGGGACTCTACCAACACCCTCCCAATGAATAAGCTACTAGAAGCTCGTATTCACAGACGAAGCATGTTACGAGTAGTATATACCGTACAGACGCGGGCAAAAGTATGACGGGAAGTTAGAAAGAAGATTCTCTACTAATGGTCTGCAGAACAGGGGTTCACTTGAGCCGCTTTCTATCGATCCTCCATCGTCGAAGAGACACATTGACGTGAGCCCCTGGCGGCAGAGGACACATATCCGACACAAGACCTCGGTTTGCCTTGACAAAATCTGGAACGTCCGTCCCTGACTCTGCTAGCTTACTGACGAAAGGGAGGATGTTCCTCTCCAGACACGAGTGCCGACTCTCAGGCGAGGTCCAGGCGGTCGGATACAGTGCATGATCTGGATACATCACGCACACCTCTCGACGAGGATCGACAAGTAATGTGTTCGAATGGTTCGGTGAAACATCAGGAGGGGGCGACGGATGGAAACTATACCGATGGGCATTGGACCAGAGTGTCTTCCTAAGGTCCTTCAAGACGTACGCAGGACCGTCCCTCGTCTTATTCCCCTCCGTTATAGGCATTCGATACTCCTTTCCGGACCTATCCACCATCCGAGTGACGTCCAGGGCACTGAATATTTTGCCCGGTTTCACGGGGCAGGTCCTGAACAGAAAATCACACGCCGCTTTCGCGCGTGTAAATCCCATGCAGCTCCAGATGAGAGGATACACATTTCGTATCTTCGACATCCCAGCCCAGAATTCCAAGAAATGGGTACGGACTCTAATCTTCATGCCGGGCATGAGGAGGGTGAACGCTATATCATCATATACTTCGTCGTTCACACCGAAAGTGGTTCCACGAAGCGGCTCATCGGGTTTGAATTCAATCACGTCGCCTAGGGTACGCCTAATCTCAAACACTACGAAGTAGCACTTTGTAGTCTGGGGAACTAGTGCCCTCTGCACACGACCAAGCTCACTTCGGACTCCGGTTCCATCTGTCGGGGTACCATCCTGTATTCAGAAAGCATCATCATCGTCGTCACCGCTCTACAGAGTCCAGGTTCTAGGTGATCACCACGAACTTTCCACGCAAAAATCACATACAGAAGACGCCCATTCACTTGGACCCCTACACATGCCGTGCCCAATTGCTCATGAAGCAGACCTTTCCCACGGTCGTACCTGTTGGTTCGTCGGCGGTTTACGCCCCTCTGCCGCACGTGAGCTCCTCCCTGCAGTGCCTGCGGTGGTCCGAAGAGGGGCGTTGCGCACCGAAACGTCGGCGGGACCCGACGTTTTCTCCTCGACGTCGGAGCTCGTTCCTCCGGGTCGGTGCCCCCCCTTTCCCGGGTGATGCTCTTTGCGGCCTGCTCCACCCCCGAGGTCCCTTTCTCCGCGGGACGACTGACCGAGCTTTTACGAGCGGGCCGCGGCGTCACTTCCCGAACGTCTGACGGGGGGCAACCCGTCGCTCCATCTCCCCCGCCCCTGTCGCCGTCACTTTCCGTCTCGTCGCTATCGCTAACAACCTTCCTCTTCTGCAGGATGTTCTTGCGTCCACCCGATGACCGTACTTCGCGTTTGAGAACTGCCGGGACTTCGGGCGCTGCGCGGATCGCGGTGTTTGGAGGCGATTCTCTGGGTAAGCTCGACGGGGTACCCTTCCGACCGCCGTGCTCCTTGCCGAAATCGATTGAATACGGATCCAGGGATTCGGCACCCTTTCCGTCGTTGTGGCCGCCGCCCTTGTCGAGAGGAGGAGATCCTCCGACCCGGTGCTCCACGTCCGTACCCTTCCCACACCCCGGTGGTTCGTCACTCTTTCCGTCGTTGTCGCCGGCACCATTATCGATGGCAAGATCTCCGCGTGCACCAGCGTCCGTCTCGACTCCCAATACGTCGTCGGATCGGCCCTGCGTGAGAAGTTGCCCATTATCGAGGGGCAGGGACAGTGCGTCGACGCTGTCTTCACCCGTGCTGCGGTCCTGCGACCTGCAAGGCACCTCGACCGCACCCCCGGGTGGCTCATCCACCTGCACCGCCGACCGGGGGGGAGTCCCTTTGATTTCCGTGAGATCTGCTCCCTCTTGGCTACCCTGGCTCGCGCCGACGTCCGCCGACGTGGGATCCTCCGAAGATCGCCCGTACATGAGCAAGGGGGGGCAGAATCTCGTACCGGACGGGTTTACTTGCTCGGTTCCTGGCGTACGAAATAATGTCTTCCCCTCTCCGAGGGGAAAGTGATCAGGTTGGTCTAGAAACTCTGGATCATCCGTTTGGAGACCCCCGACGAAGGCATTGGCACGGCGAAGCGACTGGCTTCCGGCGTAGTCAAGCTCCCTAGGGTTCCATCCGGGTCCACACTCCGATGTAGATCCATACCTCGCTGCCTCCAACTTCCGCTTCTTCTCCATGATAGCCAGCCTGAGCTCCGATATTCGCAACTCCTCCTCCAGCTGTTGAATTTCCCTACTCTTCGGCAACGCCTGACCATCTGCTCGAATATCCTCCCTTCCTCGTTTACGCCTTGCAAACCGGTGCTCGGGAGGATTGTTACTACCACCGTACGTTGGCGAGCTCCCGTGGCCGAAGGCATTCGTGTGAACGTCCTGCGAACGATCCGGAACCGATTCATCCTCCGGAGCCCGTGTCTCGCTACGATGCGCCGCGAGCTGTGGTACATCGTTGTGATCACCTTCGTCCCCCGATAAGTCTACAGCGGATGGCTTATGCGGGACAATACTGTGTCTTCCTGGTTCAGACGATGAAGACCCACCCGTAACACGACCCCGCATGGGCTGCAAGAAGTCTTCGAAAACCATGTTGTCGGCCTTCGAGGACGTATCATAGTAGCGTGCCAGCTGGCCTTCCTCGATGATATTATACACGTCGATGTTTAGCATCTTCAAACAATTGGATAAACCGCGTTATTTGGGATTATGAACCACAAAGAGAGGGAGACGGAGAGGGAGAGGGAGAGGGAGAGGGGGAGAGAGAGGGGGAGAGAGAGGGGGAGAGAGAGGGGGAGAGAGAGAACATAACAAAGACGAGAACATAACAATCTAACGTGCGTGCAACATCTTGGGAGGGGGGGGGGGGGGGGGGGAGAGGGAGAATAGAAATGCTTTGCTATACCTGACATGCGAGCATCAACTTGCGCCCCCCCAGGATGTTGATGACGGATCGCTTAGCTCCCGTTAAACGTTGGAGGAGGCGCAGATACGTCTCCATCCTGAGCTCGTTTTCATAAATTCCGTACTTCACCTCAGGGTACTGTCTCAGCCTGTCCTCCAGGGCAAACAATCCCGGCAGGGACGGAACTTGCAACCTGCTCTTCACGATGGTGAATATCGTGACAGTTTTGCCCCTGGTATGCCTGTCGTTTCTGAACCCCTCGAGGGGGTCAGGGTGATAGTGGCTCTCCCGAGGCTTCCCGTGAGAGGTCCCCAGCTTCCTATCGTAGAGTGACCGCACCTGCTCCTTCCGATCACCGTCGGCGATCCACACCCAGACATTCGTCTCATGCCAGGTTGGGAATCCGAACTCCTCCAGGCGATCGACGAATCCAAGCCAGAACTGATTGTGGACGGAATCCGTCCCCGCCATGCCGGCCCTGACGTTTCGGAAGTCGATCACCGCTACCCAGTCCCGTCCGGTCTGTCCACGAATTTCAGGTCTAGAACTCACGATGAACTCCTGGAACGTGCCTCTCCTCAGGGTGGGCCGCCGCCCCCCGTAGTCCACGTCCTCTGCCAGGATGGAGGCAAAGTCGACGTGACTTGTCGCAGCGTCCGCGGGCTCGGAGTCCACGACAGCTTGGAGTGCCTGTTGGAATGCCGAGGGGAACTCTCGTGTTGTCCCTTGCTGCCACGGACGGTGACCTCTGAAAAATCCCTGACCCGCCGTCTCAATTATGTTGGACATGGTTTTGGACGAAATCGCGTGCGCCCTTTTGAAGGCCCTCCAGTTCTCTACGTTCACGTCCTTCTCAGCATCGTTGTCGATGAGCCCATGGATCCATTTCGTTGCACGGTCGAACTCGATGACGACATACCGCTTCCACTTCTTCCTCTCCCCCCATAGCAAGGCAGATGTAACGTCGTGTGTCTTGGCGAGCTTCGACGGTGCCCCTGGAATCACCTTGGGGTAGGGGGGGACTGCCTTTCCAAGTCCGCAGTCTTCGGACAGCATGTAGCACACCATCTTCGTCATCTCCTTCTCTGTCAGATTCCGTAGACATATGAACCAATTCTTGCTCAAGGGAGGGATCGACTTTCGCTCCTGCCCTCTCGCGATGGGGATGTCTTTGATCATCTGCCCTGTCTCGGGGCACAATAACTCCCCCTTCTCGTACTTCCCGAAAAACCTCTCCCACCGCGACCAGCACTCGGAGCCCTTTGCTATCAGCGCCACCTCGCTCTGGAGATCGTTGTATGTGTACTTCGTCTGTCCCACGGAGGCGTTATCTGGCTTGTTCGAACCCTTCCCGGTCTTCCCCGTGTCTACGCTGGACAATGTCTGACTCATCGAGTATATGAATGTCTGCAAGATGGAATCAAACACCACCACCCTTTAAGGCCGCGGAAAACGACGGTTCCGTAAATGCATTCCTAATCCGCGTGATCTCCTGAAGTGGATGACTCTTTGGATTCATCAGAGACACCCGACATTGAGGTGACCACCTATGAATTCTTTCTACGGGGCCTTCTGACAAAACCTCATGATATGCACCGAATGTGAAGTGGTCGACAATTGTGCGTGGCGTAGCGGCTGCACGTACCGTCCAGTCGTCCGCTCCCACCTTGCCCCTTGCATTCGCTCGCAGCTTCGTAGGCTGGCCCATCTCTTCCCAAATCCTCCGGCAATGAATCAGGTTCGAGGCCCACGTCGGCTTGAACGGCAGAATTCTGTTTGACTGGTTATAATACTCCGAAATGCTCTGTATCCGCCACGGCTCCTCGGACCAGACAACCTCGGCCTCCCAAGTTCGGAACATGGACTTCCTATCCGGAGGTAGGTCTTTCTCTTCTAAGATTCTCTGGGCTGCCTTCACAGAGTGTTGCCCGTTGATGACCCAGAATCTACCGGACTTGATCTCGTCCCATGACGTTGGAGCCTTCTCTAGACCCTGGGGATATATGCACAGGACTTGCTTCAAGGGGTTCACCTGGGTGAGAAGTGTGTTGAACACGGTGGCGACGCCAGCATCTTCCAATTGACGAACGATGTACCTCGTTGGAGCAAGGTCGATTTGAAGGACGTCTACCTTCACCGTCTTCTTCATGCCTAGCGGATAGAACCGAGAGTACTCCTGCGAGAAATTCTCAAACCTGAATTTTCGCACGGAAGTTCAGAAATTAGTTCCCCCCCACCCACCCCCCCCCCCCCCGACATCGAGGACGGACTTCACCATACACGTGGGATCACACTCCAGGACGAAGCCATCGACGAAGGCGAGAGAGTGTGCGTAAAGGGCAGTGAGTGATTGATTGTCCACGGGAGGATGTAACGGTGACCATACCTCCTGACGCAATCCACGACAGCGACGGTGCCGTCGACATTGCGAATTGACGGAAGGTCGCAGTCCACGGGCTTGTCGATGTCCATGACAGCTCCGAGGTCCGCTGACTCCGCTTTTTTCCGGGCCGACGCGGTGGATCGAGAAGAAGCTCTCCCCGTAGCTACGCTCCTCGGAGCCCCTCGGACGGTGCTGCCCCCTGAACGAGGACTGCACGCGACGGTGAGTGCCGACGCAGGGTCGACGTCTGGCCGAACGTTTTGCCCACTTCTCCTCGGGGCCATCTCCTTCACCCGAGCCATGAGTTTGGCAATTTGCCCGCAGATGACGGAAGGCTTCGAAGTTATCCTGTAAAACACGTCGTTCACAAACGAAGAGTGCATGCCCTGCTCCCACTCCTCCTTGATCCGCGCAAAGTTCAGAGGGTACTCGTGAGGCTTGATGAGAAGCACACCCGCGGTTGAGGCAGGCCCTCTCTAATGTGAGGTAGATGTACTCGTCAAGGTGGTTGACGTGAGAAATTCTGAGCCCGCACACACGCTCGTGAGCATCCTGGGCGCTGAACCTGCGGAGGACGTCGGGGTCACATTTGGTCACAAATGTAACAACATACGAGGTGGGGCCAAGATTAGGGTAGAAACGATCCCTTGCTCAGATAGGGCAATCCGCGACATAAAAAAAAAAAAAAAAAAAGCACGGCGCATTATATCATATAAAATTCGGACGTGGAGAGAACACACGGACGCAAAAGATGATTCGAACGACAAAAACTGTTGCATTCTAGGAATGGTCGGTCGTCGAGCGTACTTGACTTGGAGGAGAAGATCCGCGGGGTTCACCGGATCATTTGAAACAGACCATCCATCCTTCACGTCCAAGA
>MU104890.1:0-45968 GCA_014871385.1 Ceratodon purpureus | reverse complement strand
CAGCGAACACGGGGATGAGTCTCAACCTAAGAAGCGGAAGAGAAATATAATGAATGACAAACAAGTGAATGTGATGGAAGCGGCTCTTCAGTCAATGCCAGAAATGCAACGTTCTCCACTGGCCATCCAACAATGGACGAACCATCTTAATAAAATTGTAAGTCCTTTGCGTCTGCTCCTGGTATTCGTGTGCTATGGCGCTTCCTACATCTTCAGGCTACATCTTAGAATGCTAGTATAAAAAACTTTTGATTTTAGTTCTGATGATCGTCTAATTCATTTCAGGGTCCGGAGGTAGCATACCATCAGCTAAAGAACTGGTATGTCTAATAACATTTGTTCCGGTTCGAGTCTCAGGATAGCCTCCAAATTCTATTTTAGAGTGAAACATTGGTTTGTATGGGTTCCCTTTTAGGCTATCGGAGGATATTCCCATCCTGAGTGGATTTGATTCATCATGTATATCTTCATATCTCTGAAAGTGTATTTGTATTGATGGAAGTTAGTGAGCTTGGTGTGCGGCAGGCTTAACAACCGAAAAGCCCGTATTGCTAGACAAGAGCGTGACAAGCAACGCCAAGCAGAAGGAGATTTCCTGACAACTCGATCTGAGAAGTCCCGCCGATCCGTTGCATCGGATGACATGGATAGTCCTGCAGAGGCCTCACCTCGACTGAACGAGGACGATATAGATCATGGGGAGGTGGGTCCTCTAAAGTTATCACTTCGAACTCCCGGTACACCCTCAAATGCTGGTAGTGAAGGTGACCAAGACAAATCTGATAGTAGTTTGGTTAAAAAATGGACGTTAGGCGATGTTGTGAGTTTACGTGGTGAGGATGATCAAGAAATGGCTGTAGGAACAGTAATCCAAGTAGAAGGTTCCTGGCAGAAATATTCTCTAGAAGAGGAGAAGTTGTGCGTAGTGGAGGTTTCAGACCTTAAGGTAGAGAAGACCACAAAACTTCCATTTCCTCGTCAATGGCAGGTACTTCATTTGAGGAAGCTGAAACCTTAGGTGGTAAATCTTGTGTTACCTGGGCTGTCGACCACATGTACAGGGTGACAACGGCATCCACACCATCTCCGCCGCACTTGAAAGAAGCAGTAAATTCTATATCATGAACACCGATCGTTACCCTTTGTACATGGCTCTGTGTACATGACATGTGCATATTTTATAGGACACAGTTATGCAATGAACTCAGCTCTTAAGTTTTTTGAGCATTCAATGTTTCATAACCTCCAGGTACACGGGCCAAATTTCGAGTTGGCACGTTGTGTCTAATTGGAGGCGATTCTTACGTTGTATGACCCTTTATTATTCATTTCTGAATTCAACCTTCATTACATTGCATGCCGAAGCCTACTTCACTTATACTTTCAGCGAATCTAAGTTGGCTTTCTACTTGCTGTCATGATCTTTATGAGAAAGAGTCTTGATGTTTCTCATGAATGTCATGACACAATAGCAGCAGCAGCAGAGGTGTTTAACGTATATGCAAGTGAATTTTTTAGGCTAGAGTTTGACATGAATTGACCTAACTTTGCTCTGGATCTTAAACCTCATGAACTATTTCGAAGACAACATGGATCACATTCGACCCAAGAAATAAATAATTTCCTTTCGTATCAAGAAAATAAACTAATCTGTGGTACGTTTACAGAGATCAACCATCAACGTAGCCACAAATAATATCCCTACAAGTGGTTTGGCAAGGATTATAACTTAGGTGTGATACTGTAGCGTTCTCTCAACTTCATGACTCGTACAAACCAGCTTATAAATTAAGTGCAAGGGAAGCATACCCCTTCAATTAACTCAGAGCCTAGAAGTTTGTTATAAGTTTGAACGCAAGCTGATTTCTCAATATAATTGGAGGTCAATCTAGTCAGTAACTAAAAAGTACGAAACAAAACTTGTACCTCAATGCAATCCGAACATCTAATTTTCTGCTTGTGTAAAACAGCATGGATCATATATTTTGTCATATCTTCTATGCTTGGAAAAAAGAAATTATTGGGGTGTAGACATCTGCGCTTGCATTGGTGCCCATTACAAAATCTGCATGAGCATACTGTGGGAGGTAAATAACTTGAGGCGTTCCTTGCAATTTTTGTATCAAATCTGCGACATCGTCCGGATCTGCAAGTGAATCGTTGCCACCATGCGCTAGCAAGATGGGCAGTGTTGCTGGAATGGCGGATACATCGTACTCCGGTGGAAAGAAAGTTGTATTTCTTGAGGTTGTTCCAGAAGCCATGGTCATACATGCGAATCTTCCTGAGCGTACCACTGCACAAGCCATGCCCACTCACATGTGTTAGGAAAAGCAATCTACTAGGTCGTTTCGTATCTCTTTAGGTTTAACTCTTTTCGCTGTGCTTGGGCATTGCAAAAATGATAATTCTGAGGAATTTTCGCATGATATAACATTCAAGAAACGTGCAATCCAAGTGTTTTTACAGCAAAGATGGAAGTGGTACTTACTTTGAGCCATTTGTGCCAAATTCCGCATTGAAGTGGATTGAATTGAATATCTGTCATAGAAAGATTTTCGTGACGCGTTGAAACAACAATTTGTACCTGGATGAGAAGAACACCAAAATATGTCATAAAGATTACTATTTTCAACTTGAGTTTTTTCCAAATTCCAAATCTAATATTTGAGATGGTGTCAATTCATAATGTGAAATAAGTACCTGTTATTGACTCATGAATTCATGTCTACAATCGACTTCGGAGGATGTACATGTAATATCCATAAATTTCTTCCCTGTGTCGCTGCTCAGAACAGAAGTCTGTACATTAGAATGTAGTCACTGAAATTATGCATAATGTGGTCTCCATAGAAAGTTCATGTAGTTGGAATTGTGCTGAAAATCATGCTAAAAGAAATATTCTGTTACCCAAATTGATAACCAAAACTTTACCTATATGCGTTAAATTCTGCCACACCCGCAAGTAAAAGAATCTGCACACAGACGTAGCACCAATGTATAATTTATGAAACGATTGAAGTTGAGATTTCAAAAGTTCGGATGCTATGAGTAATGATTCTGCAAAGAAAAAATTACCTCATCAACGAATAGATAAGAAGCAGCTGACGCGATAGGGAGGATATGTGTCCCAAAGAGGCAATAGGACTCAACAAAGCTGCTTTAGATACAAGGTTGACAGTAGGTCCTTCAGAGAATGTTGCAAGTGCCGTCATTGTTCCCTGTGAACTCACACAAAACTTTATTATCGTCTTGAATTTTTGTTACCATCTGCATCCATCACAACTGGGCAAAGGAAATTTGCCAACCGAAACTTGATAAAATTCAACAGCAATTTATTTCTTCTGCTTTATAAATGAATTATGTCAAAACATACGGTCAAAGTGGGATACATTGTCATCCTAGCAACATATTCTAGGCAAGAAAAAGACACCTGAAATATCCAACGTAATTGATTTGTTCTTTGGAGCTGTCGTAAACATGCTGTAACATTGCAGGCAAGTCCGTTTTCACAAGATTGTCCCAGGTCCAATCCCAACTCCTACAGAATCAAGATCAACAATAATGTAATCAGTAACGGTCCTTCAAGATGTCATGAAACTCTGAAATTGTACACAAGAGAGTAGTGCTTCCACCTTGTCGTTTCTGGTGTATTTCAGGTGGCCAAAGGTATAGTTTGAAGACCGAGTGTTTCCGATCCACACTTCATACCCAGAGTTAGCCATCATGAACGCCAAAGAACCATTACTTGGATTGAGCACCCATGTTTCTCCCCCCTAAACCCATGTCCACACCCATAAATTCAGTGCAATGAATGATCATGTATAACCTGAATATGTATAACCCTTGTGGTCACATGTAAGTTACATTTAATTTAGTACATGAGTTCCCTACTATGAACTTCTTACATGAATCATAACAATAAAAAGCGCCCATGGAATGTATTATTTTTGAATACCTCCATAATGCCGTGATAGAGAAATGCAGGGCCTTTGGCCACCGTGAGAGGATTAGTGGTTGATATTCTTTGAACAGCAAGCAAATACCCATCTTCAGTTTGGACCTGAAAAAATGATCCACATATAAAATTCTAAGAATATGAAAAATTTTGCGAAGGATAGGAGGCCAGCAATTTTGAACAATGAAAGCAGAGATTAAACAAATATTTGTAATTTAAATGAAAGAGCTGATTTGTACTTACCACTTCTTCGGTGCACTTGTAAATGGTTGGGCTAACAAAAGACTCACAAAACCCTGTGCTCTGTGATGGGGAGGGTAACTGAGCCCTTACTACTGCATCTTGCAACATGAGGAGGAAGAAAAGTATACTACTCCCAGAACTTCCATTCCAATAACCTGCTTCAGCATCTGTTCTTCACGACAGGTCAGCAGATTGAACAAGTCTTCAAGAAATGCATATATTACATGGGATATTACAAGAGACAAACGTTTTTCCAAGCCTAAGTAATCTTTAGGTCTCATTTTTCTAATAAGCCCTATTATGTATCACAACATTATATTATAATATAGCATGCCACCATTCCAACTGAAGGTCAGGGTTTTGCAGCTAGTTGTAATTGGCTTCGACTGGTGCGTTGCAAAATATTTAAATTAATGACCTAACTGGTTACAGTATTTAAAACAGTGGTCGAGGAAAGTGCTTACGTTGAGGTAGTGCATAGGCAAGTGGAAGCCTGGGCTGATAACCACTTCCAAGAGTAATATTGTCCTGCGATATTGGGGCAGCAGCATTCCAACTCCATTAATTTCATTCAGGGCGTGCTCAACAGGTCTAAGAAGCTCAAATGTGTTAGATTTGGAGATAACTAGTCCTGCAAGTGTGTGATAGTTCACTGCAAGTAGGTTTCCAAAAAAGTAATAGTTCACAGCTCACTTCACCGTCCTTTTGAGGACTCTTTAACAAAACTACATGCCAGGAGTAAATATCCAGAGGCTAAATCAACGAGTTGCGTTAAATTAATGGCGGAGAAGAGTACATATCGCTGCTAATCCCTCGGAACAATGTAAACCGTTCTAGCTAACTCGTACGTGGCTCCTTCAGAACTTTGAGTAGAGATTAAGTGCAGAGGCTAATGAAAATGTAATTAGGGTCGTCGGAAAAGAGGTGACTACTCCTGAATATCATGCGCGATCACAGCCACACTGAGTCATGGTTTAGAAGCTGTCTTGATGAACACGCCCATGGTTACTAAATGAAGGTGCAATTGTATGTTCCTGCAGAACATGGATGCTCGATGTCTACTGCTTTCATTTTACGGTTTCTAATGAGATAGTACTAAGCACATGATAGACAGATACTTCGGGTCAGGTCATGATAACTGTATGTTCAAAATTTCCATAGCCACCTCCAGCCACACCCTTGAAACATATCTAATCCGACAGTTGCAATCTGGAGTTCCTTCAGCTGTTCAATATCATTCAGATTAACCAAGCAAAATATTCCAAATCAACTTCACTCACCCCAAAAATCGCAACGTCGCAGGTACAAATCTTTAGAGTCGGCGATCCACTTCAGACAGCTACTGAGCTGGAATCAGACGAAACAAGGAGGCGAACTTTAATGCGGTGCAACATTGTACCTCAACCTTAACCTGGAAAACCAATTCACCATCTAGTTTATCGATATAATCCACGAAGTTGTCGCAGCTTCCTGAAGTTTCAATGTTCAACTACACAAAACACAATACCATCATATTTCAAGTTCGGAACACACAATGCAATAATCTACAGAGCATCATATCCTTGTTGAAAACATATACCTCACAATGAGCTGAGCAAGACTAAAGCGGTGGATGCACATATAATCAGCTGGAGACTTACAAGAGAGTATGGCGAAGTCCGAATCTCCAGATCTTTGGCCTGTAAGTTTATAGTATCGATGAAACCTGTGTGAGCTATCAGTTAGCTCTGGCCGGTGGTGTAAGATGTGTAAGCTGGCGCGGAAGACGCTTGGGAGCCGAAAGTCGCAGGGGGACACGGAATGGGTGTCAGAGACACAGACTGAGATGGGGATTTGCCACCCACTGTCCAGGTGCGGCGGCATTGATGGGATGAGCAATGCTTGAGTTAACTTGCAGTACTAACTCCACCTTAAGTTAGCTTTACGGCATGCTGATGGGTTGATCATACAGCTTATGCACGAGATCATTACAGTGGTCCAATGATTAAGTCACAGCATTACCCTCAAGCGTGTGAATGCTGTACACAATATCTGAAAATGCGTAATTCTAATATACATGGTCACAAAATGCATGATTTGATTAATACAGGAGTATTACACTAGTTGAGGTGCTGTTGCTGTACAGTTAGTGAATTGAATACAGAGCCTGAGTATCTAGATGAACTTGTCAGGTGTCTTTTCAACATTATGAAGAGTTCAGTGTTAAGTTAATATTAATTGAACGTTGCAAGAGAATTGAGAGTGGTAGAAGCTACTGGAAACTTTGAGTTGGTAACTCAGATCTTAGAGCATCCACACCGGTCCGCAGCAAGCCGGGACTGGGCTTCATATTCAGGGTTGCCATTGGTTGGCACCCCGAATATGAAGCCCAGTCCCGGCTTGCTGCGGACCGGTGTGGATGCTCTTATTCAGCGGAGTATGTGTCCAAATAGGAGGTGAATGTGGAGTATGGGACATTTGGGGATTAAGGAAGTGTGAAAGAATGAAGATGTGTTAGTTAGATACGCAGTGTGAAAAGAGCTAGCATGTTCACTGCAATAATGAGGACACTTGACCAACTCAAGTTGACACCAGGAGTACTCACTTCCACACCTAAGGGTGGCCCCGAAAACCAATCATACCAAAAACCAATCAGTAGGGGCAATCACCTGAAAGTTAGATTCTAGCTTCCTTCCAACTCCAAAATTTAATGTACAAGGGAGCTAGATATTAGGGTGATTGGTTTTGGGAACGCCTACGATTTACATTCAAAATTTTAGAACTAATTCAAAAAGAGTTCAAAAATTATGATTCCATCATCACCAGCCTCCCACAAACTTTGCAGATGCCTCAAAAAATATACACTTCACCACTCCACAATATACTTGCCAAATCTGAAATTTGATTGGTTTTCAGTACCACTACCTTAGTCAAGTTCGTGTATTCGTTAGAACTCACCCACCTGAGCCAGACCTAGAGAAAGATAAATGAGTTGATATATTATAAATTGGAATTATGTAAATCCCCTGGTGAGCGTGGCTCGGAGCCTAGGTTCTGGAGGGGTGGTGCAAATCTCTGCTCTTATTATTGTGTTTGAGTGAGGTCTTTCTTGATCTCAAGAAAAACCTCCATAGAGTAATTTAGACTTGCGGCCTAGCGGTCTTGCCACCTGGAATTTAGCAAAAACAAACCAAAAAAAAAAAACGGGATGCTAAAACAAGAAGGGCTAGAAAAATGGACCCAACCGAGCATGTCATCCAAGCTACACTTCTTGGGGGAGAAATAAAGAGTTTCTTATAAGTTGCTGGAAGTAGGTCAGCAATACAAGTTCTAGAAAGCCATTTTGGACAGACCATACAGTCACCCCACCTGCTCCTGACTCTTGCCTCAAATTTCAATGATATTCACAGTTTCTTAGACAATTTGACAATGTAACCTGCAGTGATCAGATTGTACTCTGGCAACTTGCAAGGTGAGGGGGCCATGGACAACAAGAGTAAGCCAGGGTTTCCATTCTTAATGACCTTGCAGTGTACTGAATGACCAGAGCACTTGAAAATGAACACAATTGTCACAGGGTACAATAGTATGTGTTTGGAGTACTTCGTACTGATATTAGCTAGGAGCGCAAATACGTTGAGTATAAATGTTGATTATGAGTACATGGAAACCTTGATAATGAGAGTAAGATTAAGGTTGAGACACCTAAAACCGATCACTTAAGGATTTAGCAAATGTGTTTGAGGTGTAGTAATTTAAAGAGGACTTTTCATGGTACCAACATAAGGTTCTTGTGAATGCCAAGAAGTTTTGTAATTTATTCTGGATATTGAAATAATTATAATTATTTGAAGTGAAAAGTTGAAATCACACATAGTCGAGATCTAAGGTATGTTAAACCGACCACCATGACACCTGAACTTACTCATGGTGCTATTACCAAAATATTCCTATACAATTCCCTTTCTACCTATCATGTTTGATACCTTCTTCTACATCTTCCAAAATTTTGAATTTTGAAAAAGATTGTGGATGAATTTAAAGCTTCTGAGAAATGGAGAAGTCTTTGATCAATCATGGGTGGTCGGTTGGGTATGAGTGTCTCAACCTTAGTAACCTATACTCAAAATCCTTAGAGAGTACAAACCTTGGACGTCTGTCTACAATAGACTATAGTGACACTGGAATTATGCTAACAACATGAACATTCTAAGTATTAAATAAAATTAGATTGTATGTATGAGTATACTACTGAATAAAAGAATATTTCTAAAACTTAAAAAAATCATTTAAATTCTAAAAGATCACAATGGGATTTATTGTTTGTTACATATTTAGATAAATATGTTGTTTGATATTGTCACATTATAACGGAATTCTTGTATGTCATAATGGACTGTGATAGTAACTGTAAGAAGTAGTTTTGAAATATGCATGACTGTTTTTGAAAAAATTAGATTGTTGTAGAATAAATTTGTCTTAATATAATATCTACAATAAGAAGATATAGAATCTAATGACGTAAAAAGTAGCCGAGATGACATGTTGAGTCTTGACCTAGTAGTTGATGTCATGTACCAAAAGAATGCCACCTAAATTGTTTTTTTAAGCTTCAAGCCTGTAAAGAAGCCATTGCAAATTCAAAACCCTAGACCATGATGGTGATCATTAAGCTCAATCGATAAGGCCACCTACTCGGCAATAAGTTGCCTCTCGTTATAGAACGAGGGTAGTGGCAAACAAGCAAGGGAAGCACAAATTCCAAATGATCAGATTAAATATCACCTTCCGGAAAATCATGGCATTCCACCAAGGCGCCTTTAGACGGCACCTAAAACAAAACGCATATATCCAACTAGGAAAATTGTCCCATTCCAACAACTTTGAGATTGCTATTGGACTCTAGCCACACAATTATCAGAAAAACCAGCTAACTATTCTACAATAACAATTGATGCACGATGGATTGATGCCATGAGCAAGAGATAAACTCAATTTAGACAAACAATACTTCGGATATTGTAGATCTAAGATAGACCACTAGACAAAAAACCCTATTACGGAAAAATGTATATTCAAATTAAAAAATGACCACATAGTGAGGTTTAAAAATTAAAAGCATGGATAGTGGCACAAGGTATTTAACTAAATGCAGGTATTGACTTCTTTAACGCTTTTGCACCAATAGTCAAATTTTTTGCTGCAAGAGCAGTTCTATCAATAGCAACAAGTAAAATGGCATCTTAGGCATATGGATGTTAAAATTGCTTTTCTAAACGGAAAAATTCATCGGGAAGAATGTATGGAAATTCTAGATGGTTTTGAATCACCAACAAATCCGTTCAAAGTTTATCAATTAAATTAGGTATTATATAACCTTAATTGGGCAAAGGCTTGGTAAGCAAGATAGATTCTTGGCATATTGAACAAGGCATGATACGGAGTAGTGCTGACTTCAACAAGCGTTAACCCAATTTAACTTCAAGATAAATATCTCGGCATTGACTTTGTATATTTTCTATCCAGCATCTTTCTATACTAAAGAGCCTATATATGCAAATTACTTCACAAGTACTTGATGGCAGAATACTCATCAAACAAAGTTTCTATGGAACTAAGTTTGGGACTTCAAGAACAATGGGCTCACTAAAGGTAGATCTTGGACTGTACCAATCGATAGTAACAAGCGTTTTTTGAGTTATCAACGCAAGGCAAGATATCAATTATGTAGTTGGCTATGTAAGCAAATATAAAAAATGCTCTACATAGGCATATTTCTGAGCAACAAAACAAATCTTTAAATATCCCAAAGGAACAATCGATCTTGCACTTCACATTTCCAACAATCGCCCTAAAAACATTCATACCTTTGCAAATGCAGACTAAGGCCAAGACTTAGACATACAAAGATCAACATTAGGTATTGTTTGCAAGCTCAATGTGTCAACAATATATTGAATAAGAATAATTTGAAAAGTAATATTCTTCCCGTCAACAGAGGTAGAATGCCATGTACTCTCAAAAGCCATAGCGGGCATCGTACATCTACAAAATATCTTTGCCAAACTTGACAAAAGCCTTCTATACCCAACCCCTCTATAGTGGTAATACTTCCTACATTAGATTAGTTGATATCCTTGTATTACATGAAGAAAAAAATACACAGACTTGAGAGCTCATTTTATTAAAGAGAAACCCAATTGAGCAAAGTAGATGTAGAATATTTTCACACTTGTAAACACAATCAAACTTCTTAACAAAACCCTTAACAAACCACAAATTTTTATTGAACAAAGAAGGATTTGGTGTCAAACCCCTATCTACTAACTCGTTCACGAGAAGAACTAAAGTCAAGGTACAACTTTGCCTCTCCCCTAGATTTGAAAGCTCTATGTTTTGCCCCACTAAACCCTCTTATATGTTTCTCACACTCCTCCTACGTAAGATAAATCCTTGGACAAAGCCCCCTTCTTACTACATAATCCCTTCTTCCTTTCAAAGCCAAAGCACCATCCAAACCTCAAAACTCCATCACAAGACTTAGTTGTTTCACTTCTGCACTCACTTGACTTAACCTTGACTCACTTCTCCCTCTTTCTCCAAATTCTTCTTTGCTTCCACAAAAGTTCAACAATTGAACAACGTCATGTCAAATATGACATCACCTAGTTTTTGAAGAACAATCTACATCAACCAATTTTCCAAAATCAAGCAGATTTCAACCTGCAACGAGTCTACTTCAATCAGAAAATAAAGTTTAAGTTGAAACATCTTCAATTACTCAAAAAAATGGGCCTTCTTCATTTCATCACCAAAACCAAACGACATTGCAAATCAACTTCAACAATGTACATATTCAGAAACCCCACCTATGATATTCACAAACCCCACCTATGATGTTGAATGTATATCAACACTTCTCATGAGTGCGCTCTCTAAATACAATGAGGGCAGGTTTCCACATGGGGATTGGTGTGGGCAGCCGATACTCAAAAAGGAGGAACCTCTACAGAAATGGGTGGAATTATGAGGATTCAAGATGATAAATTTCATTTGTATCAAAGAGGAGGAGCACAATAAAGTGGACCAAAAAAGTGCTTAGCTATTTGTCAATTTCAGCCTTTTTGTAAAAATTGTACAAAAGTGATGGAAAGATGTTATTGAAGTCAATTTTTTTTGCTAATATAGATTTTCAACTTGTTTTTCTACAACTTAGAAAAGTTTTGTGCAAAGCAGACACTCTAAAGTTATTGTATGAGGGCTTCAAATCCAAGCAAAGTGAATGCAGTCATTTGAAAAAGTAGCTAAAAAAGAATAAAAAACTATCTAAAAATCACTTTTGAAGAAGTGGTGCCTTCTATATATTTGAGAGGTATTTTCAAATAGACAATTTATATACTCAATAATTGGTTTAGGGTTCTAAAAGTACCGGAAGGATGTTCTTTAAGAGGGTCACTTTAGCGGTACTTTTTGTGAGTTTCTTTTCACCAAACATTGTTTTTTAAATTGGAAAAAACATCTTTTAAAGACAATGGAGCGCAACAAATGAGGAAATTAAGACTTTGGAAAGGTTCATTTTTATGATTTAGAACTAATGGTCAAATTAAGTTTCAATTGAACATGTTCCTTTAATGTAGATATGTGTGAGATGCCTTTGACATCCTAAAAAGTGACTAAAATGCTGAAAAACTACACCAAAATGCTCAAAATCAACTTTAAGCTTTAAATTCATGTTAATATTCATAAGGTGGGAAATATATATTTCTACAAAATATAAGAGAAGACAAGTGAGATAATATAATTTCAACAAGTCATGTGTCTTTATATACTATACTCAAGCGATAAAAATAGGAAGATGTTTTTGAAAGTAAATTACACCTCATAGTTAGAATTATCTTTTTTCATGTAAACACAAATTGTTTTTAAAAAAAATTTAAAATGAAGACTTGACTTCCAAAATAAAAATAAAAGTTAATAATACTATAGTGAAGCGATAAAAAATAGAAAAGATGTTTCTAAAAGTATAATACACCTTAAATTTAGAATTATCTTTTCTTCATCGACACAAATTGTTTGAAAATAAAGATAAGTGAAGATTTGACTTCCACAATAAAAATAAAAGTTAGTAAAACAAGTCATTTGTCTTGATATACTATAGTCAAGTGATAAAAAATAGAATTGATGATTTTAAAAGTATAATACACCTTCAATTTAGAATTATCTTTTCTTCATGTGGACACAATTTTTTTTTTAAATTAAGATAGGTGAAGATTTGACTTTGAAAATTAAGAAATTAAAATCAAATTAAAAATCTCTTATTTAAAATTTGGAATTTGGAATGTAGAATTTGGAATTTGCAATTTGCAATTTGGAATTTGGAATTTGCAATTTGCAATTTGGAATTTGGAATTTGGAATTTGCAATTTGGAATTTGGAATTTGGAATTTGCAATTTGCAATTTGGAATTTGGAATTTGAAATTTGGAATTTGAAGTTTTACAGATCATGTAACAGAGAGTTTGAAAGTGAGAATAACATAATAGGAAATAACAAAGGTAAATCAAAAATCAATCCAATTTCAAAGAAACATATGAAGAAATCATTTCAAAAATAAAGTTTTATTAAATTATTTAAATATCATTTCTTAAACCTTTTCAATTCAGATGTATTATTGTAAACCATCTTCTATTTTCTATCATTTATCCCCTTTTCTAATACTTTTTTAGCCTCTTTCTCTTCTTTACGTTGTTGTACCAAGACACTCAGTGCAGCCATTTGCCTTTTTAATTTTTCACAAGCTGCTTTAATCACTTTTTCCTTTAAAACTAATGCTATTCCAATTTTCAATTGTAGTTTTACTTTTAGATGTACTTTTATTTTATACTTTTAATTTATTTTTTCAATGTTTGTACATGTTTCTCTATGTTTTATATCTTTAGTATATAGACTTATTCTTTTATATTTCTATATTTTATTTATTTCAATACATATTTATTTTATTGATACTTGTGTTATTGAGATAAATTCATATTATCAATATGACAACCCTTCAATTTCCTAGACTTTGTGAATGTGGAAAATATTTTACGAGTCCTAAAGAGTTTGATGACCACAAGGGAGGTAAGTTTCATGAAAAGTGGGCTTACTTGCTAAGATGCAAAACTTAGCTACTACTAGTAAACCTACGAGTGAAGATGATGTTAAAATTAGTATTCATGAAAGTGAAGTCACTACTGTTATTCCTAAAAATAGTGGTGATGTCTCTAAATCCACTGACAAAATTGGAATATGTTTTTGGGAATTGAAGAATCTTTGAAAATTATAGAATCACTTCGAAATGATGGTGTTTCAATCCCAAATGAAATTCAACATGTGATTAAGGTTGGACCTTACTCAAAATTCAATAGAAAGGATTATGAGGAAAATCTATTACAAATGTCACAAGTTTCTAACTCTTCTATTTTTTATAAAAATAAAAAATTTATAGGCATGGTTCTTTTTAACAGTCTTGAAGAGAATATAAGTAAGGAATCTTATAAGAATTTGAATATAATATATAAAAATAGGGGTATAGTAGCCAGGGGCAATACCATGGGATGATAGGAGGAGCAGACATGGTTTTAATAGGATGGAAGTATATTACTGAAACATATGATTTTGGGGAATACATACATCCAGGAAGATATGCAACACTTATTAATAAATTTCCTCCAGAATTATTAAGTGAAATGGGAACGACTTGGACATCATTGGTATTTAAAATACTACAATCTAAATTTTCTTCATGGATGAATGAATTAGAAGTACTACATCCAAATACAATACCGAACTTTTGGTGTAAAGTTGGATGTAGTCCGTTTTCGCTTTTATCTATAACAAAAAATTATTATGTGACTCCTCATATTGATGTTACAGACACACTCCACGATCTTATAATTTGGTTTGGTTTTATAATTTGGTTTGGTTTTATAATTTGGTTTGGTTTTATAATTTGGTTTCAATCCGATAACAATACACGTCATGGGGGAGAATTTATATTTCCAGAGTGGAATATATATATTAAACCTCAACAAGGCACGATATTAATGTTTGATTCCTCTAAAATATATCATTATACTAGAGAAACTTTGGATTTATCCAAATTGGAATAGCATTAGTTTTAAAGGAAAAAGTGATTAAAGCAGCTTGTGAAAAATTAAAAAGGCAAATGGCTGCACTGAGTGTCTTGGTACAACAACGTAAAGAAGAGAAAGAGGCTAAAAAAGTATTAGAAAAGGGGATAAATGATAGAAAATAGAAGATGGTTTACAATAATACATCTGAATTGAAAAGGTTTAAGAAATGATATTTAAATAATTTAATAAAACTTTATTTTTGAAATGATTTCTTCATATGTTTCTTTGAAATTGGATTGATTTTTGATTTACCTTTGTTATTTCCTATTATGTTATTCTCACTTTCAAACTCTCTGTTACATGATCTGTAAAACTTCAAATTCCAAATTTCAAATTCCAAATTCCAAATTGCAAATTGCAAATTCCAAATTCCAAATTCTACATTCCAAATTCCAAATTCCAAATTCTACATTCCAAATTCCAAATTCCAAATTTTAAATAAGAGATTTTTAATTTGATTTTAATTTCTTAATTTTCAAAGTCAAATCTTCACCTATCTTAATTTAAAAAAAAATTGTGTCCACATGAAGAAAAGATAATTCTAAATTGAAGGTGTATTATACTTTTAAAATCATCAATTCTATTTTTTATCACTTGACTATAGTATATCAAGACAAATGACTTGTTTTACTAACTTTATTTTTATTGTGGAAGTCAAATCTTCACTTATCTTTATTTTCAAACAATTTGTGTCGATGAAGAAAAGATAATTCTAAATTTAAGGTGTATTATACTTTTAGAAACATCTTTTCTATTTTTTATCGCTTCACTATAGTATTTATTAACTTTTATTTTTATTTTGGAAGTCAAGTCTTCATTTTAATTTTTTTTTTAAAAACAATTTGTGTTTACATGAAAAAAGATAATTCTAACTATGAGGTGTAATTTACTTTCAAAAACATCTTTCCTATTTTTATCGCTTGAGTATAGTATATAAAGACACATGACTTGTTGAAATTATATTATCTCACTTGTCTTCTCTTATATTTTGTAGAAATATATATTTCCCACCTTATGAATATATTTTACAAATATATTTCAAATGTTTGATAACTTGTGTTTTTATCAAACCTTTGAAATATATTTGATGATAGGAGGCTTTTTAATGAAGACTTTTTAATGAATATATTTGAAGACTTAAACATATTTGGAGATTGATATGTTTTTTATGAATATATTTGAAGACTTACTTTTACTTATATATATTTCATGAAGATGTATTTTATAAATTCATTTGTGGGTCTTTAATTTTCATTTTTGAATCTTCAATTTTCATTTTTTGAATCGTTATTTTTCATTTTTGGATCTTCAATTTTCATTTTTGGATCTTTAATTTTCATTTTGGATTTTCAAAGATGAGATTTTGGTCTATGTACCTCATATCTATGTATAATCTTTGACTTTCCATTTATGATTTTCAACCTTCCATTTATGATTTATGATTTTCCATTTATGATTTTTAAGCTTCCATTTATGATTTTGAATCTTCCATTTATGATTTTGAATCTTCCATTTAGGATTTTAAATCTCGCATTTAGGATTTTTGATCCCCGGGTTTCCTTCATTGAAAAATTCTTATGAGCACTTTCCTTCCGGGCTCTCTTTTGTTGAATTCTTCATAGAAGGGCTTCCTCCTCCTTCAATATAAACCGAGCAAGGATTTTAATAGATCAAGGGGCTGTTTGGAGGAGATGCGGTGCAGATGCACTAAGGGCGCCCAAGGGGGCGAGGATGCTCTAAGGGCGCCCAAGGAGGCGAGGATGATCAAGTGGGGGTGGGAACAGCGCGGTTACGTGGACTGGTCAGCGCGTCAAGTACATGTGGCAAGGCAGGAGTTCGATCCTGAATCCTCAGGGATTCAAACCGCATCAGACATAAGTGACCCTGATATATGGCCGGGTACCCTGCACCTCGGGGTCGCCATTAGGCTCCCCTCGGTGTGGGCAATGACTCCGCCCATGTCAGGGATTTGCAGCATTATTAGCGGTCATAGAGCCCACGTGGCTCTCCAATTCGGAATCTAATGTATTTGTATGGGGCCTTTCACTACACGATGTAGGCCACTGGTCTCACACAATTTTGGCTCAATTATGATCATTGTCAGACCTTCCTGTGCACATTTTTTTGATATTTTTACATAGTTAGTGGAATCTGTTATTACTGAACAACAGCCACCCTATGCACAACAGTGGGCCACTCTACAGGCTCCCCTTTAGGAAATTCTAGGAAATTCTAGACTGCTCCAAAAAAAATGTTCCTTTGGAAGATGGACTTGTAGGAACTTTGCACTTCTTTCAAAATTAACGAAATATTTCTCAAGCAGTTTGCCATATCCATACATGAAATTCAGCCGGGAATACAACCCTCTACCTTACCACCCCTGAATAATTACGTCATTTTGAAATAATCTCGTTCCCGATCTGATCAATGTGAACAACAAGGGTTTTTTTTTCCTGCCCACGGAGTTACCTACTTTACCACCGTAGGTTAACCTACTGGTGGGAAGGGGACCACTTTGGCAGGACATCCCCACGCTGGGACTTACTAGGTGCAACGAGCGTTTTCGGAGGGGCAGGGTTGATGAGCCCTTAGTTTTGGTTTTTTATTTTAAAATTCCTAAGGGGGTCTCTTTAGAGTAATTCGAGGCCGCAGGCCCCATTTTTGAATTCAAAATTACCAAAAATGGCCTCGGGGGGTCCAAATTGAAAATTTCAGGGTTTTGGAAGAAAAAAGCCAACCAATGGGAGTGGCTCCTAAAAACGCTCGTAGCACTAGGTAAGTCCCAGCGTGGGGGATGTTCTGTCCACGCCGGAAGGGGACATCAATATGTGAGTGGAGAGGAATCGTGAATTTTCTCCATCTCTCGAGCTCCTCCGTCTCGACCTCGCACAGCCCTTCCTCTCTCCCCCCCCCCCCAAACTTCAAAGTTATGAGGCCGCCTTTGCGTGGGGGTCGTGGTCGGTCTGGGGGTTTCCGTGGCGCAGCTGGATCCGGAGGTTTCCGGGGCGGCAGCCGCGGTGGCAGTCGTGGTGGCTTTGGCGGTCGCGGCGGCGGCTACGATGAAGGTCCCCCGGAAGAAGTTGTTGGTATCATCGGAACCTCTATCAGTTTTTTCTTTTTGGATTTTTTTTTTAGGGTTTTCTGCCCTCTTGTTCTTTTGGTCTATCTTACTGAGCTTGGGTTCTCTTATCCAGTGTTGAAATGGTAAATATGGCGGCGTGGTATTGCAATGTAACGGCATTTAGATTGTAGTACCGTTTCCTCATTTGGTTAGAGCTGAATCTTGTTTAGGGTTGTAACTTTAGTCAGTGTGATGGCAACCTTTTTAACCGCTTACGTGTGTCCTGTTTATCGATGGGCTGTGGAGTGCAGTTTGGACAGCGCAGGGTTTATATGTTTATTATATATTTAGTTTCTTAGAAGTTACGAATTATGCTGTGCACTGATAAAGTTCATCTCCCGTCTCTGTTGCTGACAGAGGTGGCCTCGTACTTGCATGCCTGCGAAGGGGAGGTAGTTACGAAGTTGATCAATGAGAAAATTCCATATTTCAACGCTCCGATCTACTTGGAAAATAAGACTCAAATCGGGAAAGTTGAAGAGATCTTTGGCCCTATCAATGAGGCTGTACGTTTCTTTCCTCTATATGCTGTTGCACGGTCAGCGCACGATCATGTATCATCTGTTTTCTTGTGAATGAGATACCCTGCTCTTTGAACTAATGAGATTAAGTTGTTTTTCGTAGGTCCTCAGGTTTCACTTAACCTGACTAGTTAAGAAGAGTGTACTTTGCATTGAACTGTGGTGTTTAGGAGTATTCGCGTGTGTTCTATGCAGATGTTCTCTGTGAAGATGCAGGAGGGGATAATCGCACATTCATATAAAACTGGCGACAAATTTTTCATCGACCCCATGAAACTACTTCCTTTATCTCGTTTTTTACCACAGCCCAAGTAAATAATCTCAGCTCATACTGTCATTACTTTCTTTACATGTGTCGCCACTTCTAGATTTAAAGGTGGGAATAATCAGGTAAGGTTTTAAGAGTGCTTGTTTTATGTTCTTATCTGTTATTCTCATGCATTGTAGAGGAACAACACCAGGAGGTGGCAGAGGAGGTAGAGGTGGAGGTCGTGGAGGTACGCAGGCATATCTAATCCATACTTTAACTAGTCGGTATTCCGTGTGTTTCGTGTGCTGATTCGATATTATTTGAGGAAATTAGTGTTGTCTATGCTTAACTGGCACGCTTTGCCCCCCCAGCATCTTTACCTCTACACATTGAGACAGTTGTAAATCTAGTCCCATTTCTTGAAAATATAGGGCGAAGTGGAGCTAGGGGTGGAGCCCGTGGAGGAGGGTTTCGGGGTGCCCGGGGTGGTGGCGGTGGTGGTTTTAGAGGTCATGGTGGCGGAGGCAGGGGTACTGGTTTTGGTGGTCGAAGTGGCGGAGGGTTCAGGGGAAGAGGCCGGTCATAGATGTCAACGTCAGGCAGCCTTGCCAGATTTCTGAACTACATTTCTGCGCTCGTTAGAGTGGTGGTTATGTTTGATTCTTCCAAATCTCTCAATGATGTGTTAATTTAGCGCAGATTACGTTTTTGACCTTACTGTAGAATCAAATACCATGTGTAATTTCCACTTCTGAGAGAGAATTTTGAGAACTGTATAGTGGTTTGTGGTCTCTACATAACACAAGTTTGGACCCCTCCTTGAGTGTTTCTGTTTAGTCTTATTTATGCCATGCTAAAGCAGAGCCGTCTAAAAACGTTCGACATTGTAGTCAACTTGCACATGTGCGACAAACAGCTCGTTCTGTGTGTAGATTTATTGAATGTGAGTACGTTTTTTTGCTAGTGGTAATGATTTTCAATAGTTTAAACCTAATTTCAAAATCTTACAGCACAGGCAGGAAAAGAGCCGAGAAGGCAGGGCAAGGTCTCCTCTAGCAGTTGAGGTGGTACTTTTCATTGTGAGTTTCTGGTGTCAAGCCGTTGCTGGGCTGCAGTCTTTTGGCTCCTTTTTGTATCGGTTTCTCTCCTGCAATGAAACTAGTGTTCATTTGTACCTAAAAACAAAAACAACGAAAAAAACGAAAAAACGAAAAAGCAAGCAAACAAACAAAAAGAAAGAATGAACTAGCTGTTTCCCATGTACCTAGCCTCATCTGGGTTTCTTGCAGAATCTTCATATGCTGAGCACTTGCACTGCCGTAATCGATGTTTTGCAACATCCATAATTACCGTGTGCATAGTATCAGTGCGCAAGTGGCTGTCACTTGCTGAATTGCATATTTAAATTATTAGCCGAATGTCAACCTATTTTAACCATCGAGAACTTAGTGCTCAATAGATGAATTTCAGCCTGGCGTTCAAGTATGTGCGCTGGATATGATTGCCAATTTTGTAGTTCGTCTGGCCGCTTGTTTGCAGCCTGAGCAATGAAGATCGAATTGTAATCTTGTTTTGATCTTGGATCTTGTCCTAATCCCCATGTTTCGGTTACTCTGTATCCCTGAGAACGGTGACCATTTCTATTCCACAAATTTTGTCGTGTTCTGAGGAGCTGTGATCAGTACTACAGTCCACTGTGAGTTTGCGCATAGCAGGGAACATACAGTAGTGCGGCAAATATTTCTCACTCAAATATATACCGCACTACTGTATGTTGGACAACAGGGGATCAGCAACACATTGATCATGTCGTCAAGAAAATAGGCAGATTTATTTATACAAGGTGGCCAGCTAGGAATGGTAATTCTTCTTTATATGTATCTTCACGAAGCTCGCTTTCCATACTCAATGTACTTAACAACATTTTACCACAATTTATCATCATCGTTCCTAGTTAACAACTTTATCTGCTACATTCACTCTAAAAATTTGGCAATTCCAAATTGGTTTGAATTGAAATGATGAATCACAAAAAGATTCAGCCACTGGGTGAGTACTTATTCTAGACTCACAACTACGGCTTCTTCCGTCACGCACACAACACATAAAAGGACAATTCATAAATCACAAGAAGCCTCCAGGACAATTCAAATATGGTTCTTTCGATATAGCGACATCTGTAGATTACTGTCATTTAATTTGGAAATCAAAGTTGGTAAAGGATTCTTTCCAATTGATACAAACATAGCTCCTTTTGGAGTATACATATCTGTGTACGTTAAAGTACTAGTTCCCATACCCCCAAAATTACTGAATTATGGACTGATCTAGGGAGCTGGGCTTGCCCTCTCACTATTGCACATGGGTGACATACAGCTGAACGATGGAATTTCGGAGAGCGTGATCCAGGCGTAAAGCACGTCCATCATTTTATCTTAATCCTCTGGACACTAGAATTAATGAACCTGGTTCAATTCCTAATTCCAACCACACTTCTACTAACTACGCATATCAATGAAGCCACAATTGCACTCACACAAACAGAACAGCCCATCTACACAGGCGGTACAGACTTCTCCATGCCTCCGGCCTGCGAAAGCTTCAACTCCGCAGCGTCACGCTCGGCGTCTCTCTTCCACTTCATCCTCAGAACGATGAAAGCCGCCAAGACAAACACCCAGTACATGATGTATGCGGCAAGAGTACCTTTAGTAGCCTCATCACGCCATCCCACAATCGCATTCAGAATCTTCCAAATGCCATCTTTCTTGTGGTGGCAGCAATGCAACTTCCACAGAATCGCCTCGTTCTCAGTGTACTCCTCAAACTCATGAACCGCGCCCGCGAAAAGCCCAGCTGCAATCAAAAACAACAGCGCAGTAGAGAACACAAGAAACCACTTGAACCCGACCTGGCTGCAGCCCTTGTAAAGCAGGTAACCGGCGAGGATTCCACAGAGAGCGCCCACGATTGCGGGAATTGGAATTGCGGTGCCAGAGCCGTCAAGGCCAACTCCACCAAGAAACACAACAGCCTCAACACCCTCCCGAAGCACAATGCTGAGTGGCAACAGAAAGAGAGCGTATTTGCTGCGCTTGCTTTGCACCTCCCCTTGTTTGTTTAAGGTTTCCACTGTCACCTTCGTCAGCTTCTTCTCCCACTTAGCCCTCCACGTATCCACTCGAATCATCGAAAATCCCATGATAGTAATCAGCACCACTGCAATGAGCGACAGAATCCCCTCCCACAACGGCTCACTGCTCTCCCACGCCTCCTTCGCCACAGTATAATACAGCGAGATGAAAATGGCAGCAATCACCATGGATAACAACACTCCAATCACCACCCCGTACCACACATGCTTCTTCATCCGCCGCCGCATCACACTGTCCGACACGATGCTGTCTATCAGCACCATCATCACAGACAGTATAATAGCCGCCTCCAGGGTCTCCCTGAAGAGGATGAAGAACGCCGGAACACTGAATAGCTGCACCATCTTGATCGATCACACAAACACAAACACACACAACCTGACCAACCTGATCAAACTGATCAACCTGATCAAACTGATCAACCTGATCGAACTGATCGACCCGAACACTGAACCCGCATTCGATGAGCTCACCGATCAAGGACTGTACTAGAAGCCACCTCCCGTACACATACCAGTACAACGGAAGGACTGTGGCTGAATATATTGAATTCGAGTGCTGGATTTATTTTTTCAGTTCTACCGATATGTCTTTATAGTGATTCGATGCCGTGCGAGAAGGAGCTCCAGAAGTGCTTATGGAAGCGACTTCCGAAGTGGTTTTGAGCAGGCCACAGCATCCGGAGTCGGGAGCTCGGGCCCGCAGGCATCCCGCTTCGGGCCCAGTGGGGGCGTTGACGAGGTGGCGGGCGAATGGGGCGAGGGGCGGGGGCGACAGGAGTGTGTCCCGGAGTTGACGAGCAGGTTGTTTATAGGAAGCTGTGTGTTTCCGGGATGTGTAGTTGGGGTGATGAATGGGCGGCACGCACGGACATCACCTGGGCGTGTGCCGCCTGCGTGCTCCGCTCCGGCGTCGGACCTCGGGGCGCTGGAGGCTGCAGGTCCGCCTCCTGTTGGATCAACTTGGATGCGGTGTTGTTCATGTTTTATGTTATATTTATGTTTATTTGTTTTGGCATAATTTAATTGCTGGATATGCAAATATAAATCTAGCCAGTGACGGTGAGGCAAAGGACTGATACCAGGGCCACACCAAAAACCCAAGCGGCTCCTGTCACCAGAAACATTAGACTTTAGTGTTACATATTAGAGTTATTTGTAAAGGCATCCGGTATTTGACTTAGATACCATGAGTTTTGCTTTATTGTATAATTTTTTTTACTTCAAATAGTTGGGAGGCATGGAAGAACTTGGTGGTTTCACTAAATTCGGTGTGTAAGAGCTTGGTGGTCTCTAAACTCAAGGGAAACTAGTATTGAAAGATGGAATCACGGCAAAATTAGTTTCCCTTGAGTTTAGAGACCACCAAGCTCTTACACACCGAATTTAGTGAAACCACCAAGTTCTTCCATGCCTCCCAACTATTCGAAGTAAAAAAAATTTATACAATAACGCAAAACTCACGGTATCTTTTTAAAGCACAAGGTGACTTTAAGGATAACTCTATTCTCTGAAAATATTGGGTTAGGATTTCAGTTGGCTAGAGTTAGTGGAGTGGCTAGAAGTAGGGGTAACCTTGCAACTTACAACTCCAGCCAACTGGAATCCTAGCCATATATTTCTAGAGAATATGTAGGGCTAGTGAGTAGAGCCGCTGAGAATGTTGGTGTAGCCTGGTATAATATAGAACATTGATGTTGTTCATTCAAGTAGAGTTAGAGAGAGAAGAACTCCGGTTTCTTTTAGTAAAGAATTGGTGTAAATTAAGTGTCTTTATTTTTAAGTATTTTGAATTTACGTCTAGTGGTTATTAAACCAAAAGTACAAGATTATGCTATCCATTAGAAGGTAAACACTATATGCATATTTTGTGTGTTCTGTGTTTCTAGTTTGCATAGCAATATAACTGTTTTGGTGTGTTTTGATTGCCAATGGGGGAGAACACAATAAAGTGGACCACAAAGTGCAAAATGTGACCATCAACAAGTGAATATGAAGTGCGCTGTTTTTTAAGGCTCAAAGCTAATTTTGAGCATTTTGGTGTAATTTTTGAGCATTTTAGTCACTTTCTAGGGTGTCATAAGGTATCTTATATACATCTTCATAAAAAAAACAACTTCAATTGAAACTTAATTTGACCACTAGTTCTAATTCATGAAAATGAACTTTTCCAAAGTCTTAATTTCTTCATTTGGAGCCATCTATTGTCTTTAGAGGATGTTTTTTTCAATTTGAAAAACAATGTTCGGTGAAAAAAAACGCACAAAAAGTACCGTGGAAGTGACCCTCTTAAAAAGTATCCTTGCGGTACTTTTAGAACCCTAAACCAATCAATGAGTATATTAATTGACTATTTTAGAATACTTCTTAAACATACAGAGTGCACCGCGAAATTAAAAGGATTTTGGACAAAACCCTAAACCGTTATGTTTACTTTTCTGAATGACGACCATTCACTTTGCCTGACTTTGACGTCTCCGTTTTCCATTGTAAACTCAACATCTTCTTCCACAAATTTGGGAAGTTGAAGAAGATCAAGTCTACTTTCCGTATCCCAAACTTAATTTTGCATCAACATTACGTAAATCCCACTTTCTCTAGTCTTTACAGAAGGGGCTGAAATTGGAAAAAAGATAAGCACTTTTGTGGTTCACTTTATTGTGCTTCCCCCTCAATTTAAAAAAGAATAACATATCATTCTATAGAAAAAATTGGAGAATCTACACATGGATTACATTCCATGCATAAAATGAAAAACTTAGTTGAATGCTATAGGTTCTAGTCCCGACGTCGTTATTGGTCTTGCACCTTACTGTAGAGAGGACCTCTTGGTTTTGGGGGGAAGCACAATAAAGTGTACCACAAAGTGCAATATGTGATGACTAAGAAGTGAATATGAAGTGTGCTGTTTTTGAAAGCTCAAAGCTGATTTTGAGCATTTTGGTGTAGTTTTTGAGCATTTTAGTCACTTTTTAAGATGTCGTAAGATATTTTACACGCATCTCCATAAAAAGAACATCTTCAATTGAAACTTAACTTGACCGCTAGTTCTAAATCATGAAAATGAACTTTTTCAAAGTTTTAATTTCTTCACTTGGGGACCTCTATTGTCTTTAGAGGATGTTTTTTCCAATTTAAGAAACAATGTTCGGTGAAAACAACCTCACAAAAAGTTTCACGGAAAACAGTGTTTTAAAAAACGTCCTTGAAATACTTCTCGTGCACCCAAACTTTCATTTCAAGTGGTCATTGCCATTTATACATCCGCAATTCACAAACGGAGATCCCGGTGGAGTCAAAAGTGATTTCCGACAACATTCGACATTGTTCTTATCACTTTTTCAAATGTGGACATTCACTTTGTCGGACTTTGAGGTTCTCGTACAGCATTGTAGAAGACGCAAATTCGTACCATATTTTCCCACACTTTAGAGAATCAAGTCTATTTTCTAAACCTAAACTTCTTCCCAACATACCAACAACCGAGATGCCACTTTCTTATGTCTTTGCGATAGGGGCTGAAATTGACAATGAGCGGAGCACTTTTTTGGTACACTTTATTGTGCTTCCCCCCTTTTCAACCGAAATGTTCATATTATAGCTCCATAATAATTGATAATTAATTTTATAAAGTACTTAGTGTTATGATAAGTGGTACTATTAATTCATATATTTAATGTTATTTGTGTATATATATGATGCTATTTATATTGCTAGATTAAGTAACATATTGTTGATATGTAATATTTAAAATATTAGAATCGGAGAATTTAGTTGGTATTGAATATGTGTAAGCATATTTTATTCAAAAAATCCAAAAAATACTCTTCTATATATACATGGAAGTCTTTGACATTGGTATATAGACCTATGTTTATATATTTTTATAGACCTATATTTATATATTTATATAGACCTATGTTTATATACATATAAGTGTTTGTTTGTCAAGTATATAGACCTATGTCCACAAGACGTAGTAAAGATTCTTATACATTCATTTTTAAATAGATTTTCCACCACTATATGTGAAAGTCCACATGAATCAATTGGGAATTCATGGCATGGAAAATAATGGCATCATTTATCTATATCCATCAATCTTTAGTAAATCTACTCTACATTTGACGGAATTGCATCTTTGAAAAATTTAGAATGTATCTTTGGACAAGTCCCTGAAGAATCTTTGGAAGAATAACAATTTGCTTATTGAATTCATTTATTCAGATATTCAAATTATCAAGAAACTAGCATTAGTTTGTAATGGCAACCAAATGATATCCAAGCGAGTGACATGGCCACTCCTGCTCGGGTCCTGGGTGACGTCTCAGAAATGATAGTTGCAGGCTAACATAGATTCCATGCAACACACCCTCCACAGATCAAGACAAAGCGGAAGAAATAATCAGCATTTCGGATGAGCCAGGCTAACTTAGAGGCCCGGTTACCAATCACGATGGCCAAGGGACGCTACTTAAGCCTATCTAGATCTTTAGTTTTTATAGCCTTTCCAGCCTTATTTCTCCTGATTCTCTGCAACTTGGTACCACGTTAAGGTACTGCACTTGGTACTCTCCGGCCAAGTCTCCACGTCCTTGAAACCAGCATCCTTTCTGTTCTTTTAACATTCACGTTAGCGGTGGAAGGCCTTTTGGAACAGGAAGAAAGTTTTCACCTTGTCACTCAGGGCCAAGGTCTGTGTGAATCACCGACTCCAGTGAAAGCACTATGAGCAGGGAAAATTACAGTCCGGAAATCCATGCTACGCTACTGGTAACTGGATATGTGCATTTTCACAGCTTCTCTGGTTAACGTAACTCTTTCATTAACCAGCCGGAACTATGTGTTGGTTTTACGTGATTTCCATTGTCTGAACATTTGTTTTCGAAGCTAACGAGGGACCTTCTTCGTGTTTTTTGTAATGGTGTTGGAACCAGAGCAGCTGGAGTAACGAAGGGCTTTATGAGAGCTGTTGCCGAGCCGCCCCATCATATGATAGATGAATCTTGTCTTTGCAGTTCTTGATTATGACATTATGTGTTTACAACCAGAGTGATGCGAGATATTGATGACCCTTATGGTAAATGAATGAGCAGGGAGATGGATCATTCCGGCAATGCATAGTTGGCAGCTGTCCTTTCTGCAGATTTTGGGCTCAGGGATTGATCTCTGGTAGGTCATTTAGTAACAACAAATGTACATTACATCACAAGAGAACGGCTCAGAGTAAGTGGCCAACGAAGAGCAACACATAATTACAAATTAGGGCGGAACTCGGCTCCGATAACCTTCATCATTCAAAATTTCAAACTGAAATTTACGCAAAGTATATCCGCTTATGATTATGAATGATGGTGATCGTTATACACTGCGGATTAATTTTATCCTAATCCTGGCATAAACAACTGATCGTTACCACATGCTGGATCTCCTGCTACAAAATACACTTCACTTATATATTCTTCTTACTCATGAATATCTGTCTTCTACCTAGAACTTGATGACTGCGTCATTGGGCTAATCTGCTGAATGTGCTTCGCGGTGACCTGAGAGTGCTCCTGCGTGAGCTCTGCCTCCAGGCCGTTGGATGATTTTCAGGTGTACCACTAGACATCGATCAAACCGGCAATAATAGGCCAATCGATCGGTGAGTGAGGCTTGATAGCAACGAGTTGCGTCAGACTAATTTCATAGTGCTACCTTCTAAGGTTATGAGCTAGATTCCCTGTGCACGAATTTAGTGAGCTCTGGGTGCCAGCATTAATTGTCTGGTTTCGTCCCAATACATTCGATGCTGTGATTCCCTCAACACGTCTTGCTACTGCCCTTTCACGCCCTTGTGAAGAAAATTCCCTGGCTTCAATGACATTCAATGGCGGCTCAAACAGTTCCTCGTGTTATGTTTCTTCATGTACTCGAAGGAGATGTGGTGGAGGATTTCACGAAAGCCTACCGAAGCCTCATCCAAGGAACATCGCTAATTTCAGAATGACGTGGATAAGATTGCGTTGTATCTGGTTGTAGTTGATGAGGAGGACGTTGTCACAGGAATTGGCGTATTTCCACCACAATTGGATTTGGTGGAAGTAGTCAGTCCAATATGGCTAGTTGCCGTGGAGGAGCCAATTCTCGTAAAAGATGTTGAAGTCGTCCAACTTAGCATTCTTCTGGGTGGCGTCTCGGTGTTCGGCAGTCTGGCTTGTGCGGTGGTTGTAAACTTGTAGAGGTCTTCACGACGTCGCGCCCGTCGCAGAACACGCACACGCACCTAATCTTGGGGCTGAAGAGTAGGGCAAACTGGAGGTGGGACTTGATGATCCGGTGGTGGTGGGGCGGTGTCACCTAGAACTTCGCAACGGTGTCCGTGGGTGCTATGAGCATGTTCTCAATGCACGACGTGGAATGAATCTCTTCACCGTTGTTGATCATTTGAAGGATCAATTTTAGCATCTACGTTGTACTCGACTTCTGGGATATGTTCACCACTATGTCCCCCTCTCATATGTGAGACACTTCGTCCCACGCTCTGTTATTAACAATGTTTGAACCACATAGGTCCCATGTAGAACCTATATGGAATCCTGTAGTTTTGGACTTCCAGCAGACTGAGAGAACCCTCAAAAAGTGGTACGGGGCCTCTCACAACAGAAACCAGAGACTTCCAAGGAACCGTCTATTTGTGTAGATACAGTATTTTGTGTATACTTAAAGAAGAGCTCCTTAATTCACCATAGCCTGACGTCGTGACCTTCTGTTCTCAAACTTGTAGAGAAATGTAAGTTAGTGATCGATCTTCTAATGAATGAGGCTTGCCAGGTAGGCTTGCAGGCACAGGGAATAACGGCAGAGAACTTGTGTAATCTGAATGTGCTTAGAGAGAGAAGCAACAAATATTTTACTGCACGTACCTCAATGTTTGGACGGCACATGTATATGATCCCAGTGTTAGCAACAACTTCACCATTGCCATAGGAACACAAAAATTTGAAATACAAATACTTTCGGAAGTTGGAACCTTCACAGTTATGGATTTCACAGGAACCTCCACGGACCATACGGCCCCCGTTAGAATATGCGTATGATCACCTACTGTACCTCCTCACAGACTGTGTCCAAAACCTCTATTACTGATTCTTCTAGCATAGTCAAAGACATCCTTATGGCATCCTTCTGGCATACTAATCCAGTGGAAGACATTCCTGCTAATCGTAATACATGTACAGAGAACTGATGATTCCAGTTACAGTACCCTTACCGCCACGATTAGGGTCCCTGTTCAGAAAATTAGTGCGTTTGCTGAGCAAGTCGATTGCCGAGATGCTCTGTTGCAGGTGGTGGACTTGCTCAGCAAGTCTGTTGTGTTAGACTAAATAACTCAGCAGATTTTTATGTAGATTTCTCTAGATTTCCACAAAATGCATAAGATCCGATTGCATCTTATCCGAGATAGTGGCATTCTCTCAGAAGAATTGATTATATCTTCGGAAGCGAGCCATTGCCAGGCAGCTGACTGTAAAGAATCGCTCAGTATGCCAATACCAACATTGAAACCTAGACAAGGCAGGACATGGAATAAATTTGCAGATACATTGAAACAATTTTCTGTTAGCAAGTGCTTATGTTGCTCATTTTACACATACTGCACACAATTATTGTGATTTGACGGACAGCAACATGGTTTCTAATTCCTTCCTATTCCAGGAAATAGTTTTCCTTATGCAACATCCTCCATAGAAGTCATAGCAGGTTACAATTCAAATGGGGGAAAGTAGCGACTTGAAAGAGAAAGTTGTCGACACAAGGGACTCAGTGTTCAGAATCAAAATAAGGCTCAACATCTCATCTTATTAAACCACTAGGAGCTCGCCAACTGACATTGATTTCAGCCATATCCATGTCCAGGGGCCATGAGAAACAAAACCTTCACTCTAGGCTGTAGAGTGCATACAAGCTGGGCTGCCAAAGCGCCCTCCTCGCCATGTCCAGCCAATGTCCAAGAATGCACGAGTGGTTTCTGCATCTCAGCACGCAGTGTCCGCCCTCCTTCACAACCACTGCATAGCCCCCGCGCAATACTTATCCTTGGTGCACATGAGTGACATCCATGGCCAGGGGTCCCGAATGGCGCATTCTACCCCAATGGGTCAATAGCGGGGTAGTGTATCCGCGACGCCATTCTCTGGTATGAAGAACACTCCTGTGCTCACATTGTAAAGGCCAATTCCAGGCGAGTACTAAAATAGTCCTCGGTTGAGCAAGGCGAATCCGATCCCTTCGGTGTGCTCCACGTACAGACACATTGGTGTTATATTTCAACGCATCAAAGGCGTCCCGGCTTCCATCTCCAAGACAGAATTCTTCGAAATCTCAGCTGCAAAGTACAATTCAGTGCCTTAGTACAATTATCGTATCACCTAGCGCGCAAGGATTACAAACACTATGATGGCAACCAAAACTTTTGAAGAGAAGTAGTTGAAGCGTACCATCCTTTACCTCCAAAGACAACATCCAATCAGTACGAATTACTCTTTTAGGCAGCCCACAAAAACTCAGAAAAATCATTATGGTAAGCAGCACGCAGCAAATATCTAGTGTGGGCGGGAGTACGTGCATACCGGTAGCACGCATGCCCAGAAAATACATTCGGATTAGATGAGCTTGTGTGAAGCATTAACGTTCTCTCATGTTATGTAAGCAGTGGACTCCATGTGCCAGAACTCTCCTGTCTACTTCTTCTTAAACATATACCGGTATATATACCCCTGTTTACCAACATGTGGGTGCTGGAGTGCATGTTCGAGGCTCCAGCATGATCAACTATGTGATTAAGGGTGTATGTATGATTAGCCAAGTTTGCTTGTGAGGTAATTAGTGCTTGGGGTATGCACTCAGAAATTTCGAATGTATGATATGCTAAATTTCGAATGTGTCATATTAACATCAGAAATCTCTGTTGGAAAGAAAATCGGAATAGATATTGATGATGTATGATTACTCAAGTGCCTCGCTCCCTCGTTATCCATTTCGTGTAGGGGAAGTTATTCGTAGATATTTCTGCTTCAAGGTGTGACTTATGTCTTGAACTTGATTTCGGTTGATAGTGAGAATGTCAGCTAGCATAGATCACGCAGATTTTGAGTGCTTGTTTACATTGCTACGACCTGTACCAGAGATGTACATCACTGTGGAAGAGCTGACAATTGTTTGCACTTGGAAATATTGGTGGGTGAATGAACTGTAAATTGTTGATTAGCATGGTTGGATTGTGACATTTGTTGTTAAATTTGATGATTCTCAATACTGGTACAATAGTGAGCCTGGTTAAATGAAGTATGAATAGTGAGGCCGATTGACTAAAAATCTAGCTCGCTGCTTTTGACAAAAGCAACAACTTAAATCCATTTCACAATAGATGATTGGCATTCCAGGGCAGAAAGTCCAAAAGCAAGCACGAAGATTTTTTAGGGAAAAGCACTTTTCTAATTTCTCCAATGAAGTGACTGCACTGGTACTCAGCTCTCTTGTGCAATGACGACCCACAGGATAAAATCATGTTCATCTCATATTGTGGAAGTTAGAGCCACAAACAATCGAATTTAACAATCTAAGTAATATTAGATCATATGTTCATGAATCTTGTATTCTTGAAAGTCAAGGTTTATAAGTACATGAACCTGGCTATGATCCAATCGCATGGTGGACGTCGGGGATACCGTCAACTGATTGCATACCACGTTTGTAGACGTGAGCACGAATTGACATTGCAACTCATGACCATATTGAGCCCTGAATAGGGTAGTAGAAGGAATTCTACACTTAGGAATTCAGATGTCATGAAATCGAATGAAGTACTACAATGGAGTGCAGTAAACAAATTTGTGAACGAAGTAGACGAAGCCTGATTTTCAGCTTGTAGGCACGAGAGTGACATGTTGGCGCAGGAGTCGTGAGGTGGACTTACTGCCGTCACAATACAGCTAGCGTTTCTCTCGGCACTGCACGCACTTGCAAAAACTGGATCACGGCCACACGAAGAACTTGAACTCAAATTCGATTTCCAACCAGCTTGATGGTATTAGAATCTAGACTTGGAATTCGAAAATGAGCAAGTATGCATAATCTCCTGCAAACATAGCTAAATAACAGTATTTGAAACATCGAAACAGTTACTGACAAATATTTCAGTACCAGTAGTTTTGAAGTATCATCGACTGGACATGTCTAAAACAGAGTTTTCAAAACCATGAGCTACCAATGCTGTCTTCGACAAATGCAATATTCAAAGGTTGAATTTACAGTGTGAGACTCTGAGTAGATTCCATAGAACTTAGGATATGGGCCTGACATGGAAAATGTGATGAGAAGATATCCAAGTAACTAATTGGATATCACATTCAGATAGAAGATTATGATGTGTTGATATGTCCATGATCTTGCCATTTCTTACCCCAATCGCTTGCAAATACGCCATCAGTGTTACAAGCGTTCCTTGGCAGAGAAGAGAAAATCGCTTCTTCTGCCAAGGAACGATCTGTCCAAAGGTCAAGTAGAACATAAAATGTGTTCAATCAATGGCAGCTACCTTGACAAGGAAAAAGACGGGGTTCATATAAACTGTACAATTTGCATTCACATAATCTGTTGCAGTAGCTGCACATTTCTGGCACCCAAAGTGTGGACTCTACCACACCGCATTATCTACTCTCGTTTCAATAATTTGAACTAGAATCATAGTTATTATTGCGTGCTGAGTAGTGAGAGATAGCTTCATATCCACCAAAGTCCACTGGCCCCATTACCACGCCCACGCCCATGGAGAAGTAGGCCGCGGTGCCCCTGCCACCTTCAGAATTGTCCCCGGCGTTCTTCAACAGCTCCACAAACACATTCTTCATCTTCACCAGCGGCCTCAAAACCTTCGAGTCTCTCCCTCTTCTAGACCTGGACTTCTCCAATGATCCAGCAGCCACCCCACCATCACCCAAGCCAGAACTGTCGCACACTTTCACCTGGCGGTGCTCCGCAATCGGCACCAATGTCGACTTCAATCCCTTACTCGAACCCATGTCGACCCCAATGTAAATTCAACTACAACCAAGCCCAAAACAACACCTGCCTTGAGCTAGCAACAACTACACTTTCACAACTCTATCTACATACCCCGGAATACTGTAGCATTTGCACAGAAACTGCAATTTATAGCACTGACATTCCAAAGAACTCCCACATAGATTCACAGACTAGAGAGGAAGCCATGAAAGTACAAAAAATCTGAACTGAAAGGCACAAAACGTGAGTCTCGCATACAAACCTGAAACCACATGAGCAAGACAAGATCTTTCTTTTATGTATGGAGACACACACCAGGGAGCTGGAGCTTGGCCCTTTCCCTGCCGCTGATCGCACGCGCCACTGTACGCAAATGATCATGAGCTGAAAATGTGCGCGTGCTACAGGCGTGGTGCTTGACTCCATCATATGCATACGCTGGATATACGTTGCGCGTGATCACATACTAGCCTTTCTTTAGGAAAAGTTAAGAGAATATTAAGAAATGTTTTAGAAGAATTCCTTGAGGACAAGTGAGCGTGACCCAGTTGTGAGGATCTCGTTGGGAAGGGTAACTAATGATGCGTCGGCGAGCACTGTTAGGAGCTCGTGTTTTGACTTCCTACTTTTGCATCTAGTCACTCAGGTTTTTACGTTATAAAATATTATCTGAGCAGACAGGCAGTAACTGTGGTTACCTTTGCTTTGTTAACGTTTCTATGAGCATATTGGCACAAGGGTAGGATAGCTCACGTTGCTATGAGGTAAATCATGCATCATGCGGCCGCACAAGATGCGTTGTTTGGTTGAGCACGCGGGCGGATTGTTGGACTGGGCACAGGTTTGGTTGCTTGTGTGGTATGGTTTTGCTTTGTTTGGAGCTGACCTTGTCTTGGCTGCCCGAACGTAGGATGCGCTCCGTCCTCGTGGTGGCTATATTCCCTCGGCGTCTCCGTCGACGGAGTCCCCACTCAGTCAGAGAGGGCTCTATAGCACAATGAATTTTTTTTACGAGGAACTCTATATTCATAAAATTGGCCAATCTTGTTTATATTGGCCGCCATATTAATTTGCAAAATAAGTGTAATACGCAAATCTCAAGTTTACTTTCACGATTTATGCTTAATGGTACTGTAACATGGACAAGCTCTTGCGAAGGCAAAGATTCTTTTTTCTATCCGAAGTGGATGCCCTTCTGGTCAGGACCCACACTCGAGGCATGACTCACCTAGGTGAACTAGGCCCAGCCTTGTACTCTTGGCAGATTTGGCTACTCAGCTCTGGGTGTTTTCTGAGTAACTCCATGATCAGTTGTTACCGAACGTCAATAGCAGGTTTGTTCACCCTTCAATGTATATTTATTTTTTATGGAAAATACGGTAAGTCGTCCAAAATTTTAAGTTTTTGATCTTCTTTCCAAAAACAAATATTGAAAATAGTATAAAATGATTTTAAATAGACAAATACCACTAAAAATAATTTCTTATATTTTTATTTTTCCATCCTTAAAATTTTTAACTTTTTTCCTTATTTTATAATGATTTATGCTATCTATTATATAGTGCAAATTGGATTGTCTCACTCAACCGTTCCGTGATAGAATTCGTCAAGGAAACGAACCAAGTTGCGACAATGTGCTCAACGGCACAGGTCGCACTAGTTAAGATACAACGTTGATGTTCAACTCAAATCCTTATCTTTTTCTTTTTCTTCTTTTTACATGACATAATTGAAACTATTTTAATTTTTAATTTTTTTGAAACAAATGAAAGTTTCAAAACAATTTATTTCACTGCGAATAACAGTTCCAGCAGCCTTTCCTGATTCAAAAACTGAGCCAAGATCACCGAAGCTGCTCAAATCTTCATCTGTGCAGAGTTAACGAGCCAGCTCTGTTTTTAGCACAGAAAAACGACCCAAGCCAACAGAGATAACGTATTTCTAAGGTGAAGTAAACAACACAATTCCTGTTGTTACTAGAACGGGTGACAGCTATGTCGCATGGTTTGGACCAATAATGGATCTTGCGTTTGCAAAACTGAAGTGTTTTCCGCTGACCTTATATTCCGAAACTCCTCATCGACCTTGATATGCCCACTTACGGAGTCAGCATAGTGCAAGAGATTAGGTTCACTCCCCGCTACTTAAGTCATCACATCGAGATTACTTGGTCATCACTTTGAGATTACTGAGTCATCACAGCAGATTAGCAAACTGCTCTACCGACATGCAGGATTATTGCACCGTCAGAGGGTCCCGTGGCTCTATGAGAAGATAGTATTACAGATAAGCATAGATTGGGTCATCTCCACTTCACACTTAAGTTTCGGAGCCGGCTGTTGCTAGAACATTCACGAATCACACCGGTGCCGCAGTTTCAGTTACGTCTACAGGACATGCTTCACAGAAAGTTGTAAAATTGTTTTCAGTTTATTGTTTGATGAAGAAGCGTTAGCAGGTGACGCAAATAAAGTAATTAGAATACCCACACTAATCTCTGGGATCTATTCGAGGGGAAGATTTTAGCATGTAGCGGTTCAGGTTAGGCTGATCTTGTTCTAGTCTTGGGTTGGGAAAAATAAAATTATGTGTAAGCGAACAAAGATTGAGTGGGCAGTAAGTTCTCTGGCTCAGGTTATCGACACATTGGGGTCCGCCAGAATAGCCTTAATCCATCGTCAGCAGTATCCATTTCTTTATCCATATGCCTACTAACATGCACAACTGGGGCTGCCCAAGTGGAACCGCGGCCAGTTCAGTCCTCCGAGCATCCGAATCGGTGCTAACTCAGAATGTCATTACATGTTCAGCAGTATATATTGCAAGTAGACGTCAAGTTCGCTAGATGCGCCAGCAGCCGCTTTCACTACACTTAAACTTAAAACAGCAAGTTTCAAGCTGCATTTGCCTGCCTGAAAGATAGCACAATTTGGGTTGCGAAAGTGATCCAGATGCTATCCTTGAGCTCTCGGCTTGCAATGAGTTATAATGAAATATCTAGAGCAGCTATGCATGCATGCATTAGATGATTTAGTTCTTTGAGTTCAGAGCTGATGACTTGCATACTTCGTGAAGGACGTGTTTCGAGCTGAATCCTAAATGTTTCATTCGAAATCTGTGTTCTGTCAATGTCTGGAGAAAGGTCGGAGTATGTGTTTTGAGTGGAACTAGAGTTTACCCTGTTCTTAGCCAGGGGTTTTCGTTGCAGAAACGCATAGAACTGGAGCAGGTATGATGCGGCCATCAGCTCGAGACACGAAAGAAGTCCACTTATTTCACCGAACGTCTCACGAGTGCTGGCACTTCTTGATGATCAATTTCCAATCCAGTTATTGGGAAGCGTGCTCAGAGAATTTGGGCTATGAGAGGGATCGACTTCGTACGCGTATCACCTCATCCGCATCTATCTGATTTGTAAAAATTTCGACTTCGTGACTCTACTTCCTCACACCAGGGCGAGGGTTAATTCACGAGTGCGAGACAACCCGCTGCTGCGATGGGGAGGATTCTAAGCGACACGAGCAGCGGTGCCACTCTTCCATTCTCGAACTTCACCATGGACACGAAAGCCACGACCACGGCGCCAACTCCTCCAAACAACCTCACGAGCCAGGTCGCCGCAGAGACGATGCGCAAGGGGGGGAATTTCAATCCCACTCTGGCGGTCGTGGTGGGCGCCATGATCATCTCCTTCTTCGTAGTGGGCTTCGCTTCGGGTTACCTGAGACGGTGGATCTGGGGGTACGAAGACGAAACGCGCCATAGCGAGCTGATGCGTCGACGTCGCCTGCTGAACAACATCCGAAACTCGGGAACCCACACAAAATCCCAGCCCGGTCTTGACCCCGAGGTCGTTGCCGCCATGCCTCTCGTCCACTTCAAGGATTTGCCAGCAGACCAGCGGGAGGGAAAATACTTCGACTGCCCAGTGTGCTTGGCGGTGTTCGACCCAACCGATAGCTTGAAGCTGCTGCCTCTATGTGCTCATGCGTTTCACTCTGACTGCATCGACGAATGGTTCCGCTCCCACTCCACTTGCCCTCTCTGTCGTGTCTCTCTCGCACGCTCAGCTCACAAATCGAGCTCTGAAGGCGACGCTAACCCAAGTCACAGCATTCGCGTAACGGCGGACTTCGACGTCGTAGACGTAGAAGCTGTTTCGGGATTTGAATCTCAAGGTATTAATTTCTAGCTGTCGCACATTTTCATATCCTTCTCTACGCAATTGAAACCTCATTCACATCATTCAGATGAGTAGGATTTTTAAGATGGAACGGCTTCGTGCAGGCATAATTTATGGATTGGGATTCGGTTTGCTGTAAATGTTTTGCTGAGCTCTTAATAATTCCTCATCTGCGAAATTCACTCTGCAGCAGAGATTCCAAATGTGGGTGCGCCCACGGCAGAAGCATCTGCAAGCGAGGAGCTGCAAGTACATTCCCGTCCAATTCTCCGTAGCAACACAGGAGGGTTTCCATCTTTCGTACCTGCGATTCGAGTTGACATTGCCTCTGCGAAAGCCGCGCTAGCCACCATCCGGCGTTCAAGCTCTGTGGGCACCAACCTCCAGCTTCTCCGCCATACCGGCTTCGTCGTCGACAGCGAGGGCACACAGCACCACCGGAACTCTCAAGTTCATGCTACAGCTATCGACGACCGAGGTAGGAGTGGCCCCTCGACCAAAGTGACGGGCCTGCCGTGCTCGAATTGCTCCCGGACGTGCGTTTGGTGTACGAGACGGAGTTTTCCTAATTTGAGGCAGATTGAACCAGTTTGAAACTTACTCAGAGGAGTCCAGAAGCCAGTCTAACTAGACTTGATCATGGACTTTTCTAGATCATCTCACTTTTCCCAGCACTTGGAATCCTTCTCTAGATTACTCGAGCATCAACACTTTTGGGGAAATTATTTAGTCTTTTGTTGAACCATTCCAAATGTACTTAGGAATTGAATCACTTTGTTTGACAATGTTCAAATGTATAATATGAAGGATGCAAACCTCTCTTTTTTTGGCGCTTGTAGTCAAAGGGACGTTGGCAGTTGTACATATTTTCTCGTTTGTGAATTGTCACCGGTATAGTTGTTAACGGAGTGGTGGTTTATGCGAAAGGAAATTGGTGCTCGAGCGAGGTTGATGGTGGCCTTCCCCTACAGATGACCGTCTTAGATTTCAGATCTGACCTCAATCAGCATTGAATATGCTTCTTTTTGAGAATGCTAGTTCTTGAAATTCTTGTGTTATACAGAAATAGATACTCCTCGCATGAAGATGGGTAATTTTGATCACATGAAGGTGAACATTGACATATCATTGCCTGATACTACAATTTTCGTATTCATGAAGTTTTGTTTTATTACGCCCTGCTCATGCTAGGGCTCAGATTCAAGTGAAATCTTTCATTCGTAAGACTTTGTCCTGTGAGTCACGGTATACATGTGCGCAAAGTGCACTGTTCAAGGTATCTGCGCAAATTTACAGTACTTAATGCCACTAAACTTGGCATAGTGGATATTCTGTCGTGCTGCTCAGCAGCTCACACTGTTACAGCTTGCACTCAACTTTCGAAGGCCCAAAGCTGTGGAGCCGCAAGTAGACTGAATAAAATAATGAAACGAGAACGGCGTATTCATCAAGCGATGCCCTGACTCAGTGCTGTCGGCATTTCCTGAGAAGATGAAGACGATTATGACGACGATCCGGGGCAGTTGACAATGGAGTTCCCGGCAATCTAAACCGTGAGCACCAAGTCATCTAAACCTACATAAACCCGGGTAAGACTCATCGGGCTTATCTACCGACGGCCATTACGGACTCCGAGACTTGTTTAGAAACTCCACAACTTTGATGACCCAAGTTTCTGGCATTTGATCAAGAGATTGTTTCAGAATCTACTCTCCTTTTCAACTTAGTCGACCGTTCAAGATTTTACTCTGCATTTTGGCGAGAGGTCAGATTGGGTTCCAACGTTTTAGACTTGTCTGTTTGAGGGCGTGTACGTATAACCACCATTATGGTGGCACTTGGGGGGAAGACGACTGAGATCTGGGACAAGCGTTTAGATCATTGGAATTGTAGAGCCCGATGGAGAAGAGGTTCCCGACGTCCTCAGACGCACGTTCCCTGGCCGACTCTCTGCGATGATCGCCGCGTGCTGAGGGTCCTTGATCCCATCGCAGACACAGAAGCTGAGCGAATCCTGAAGAAAAAATACTACGAAGAAGAGAGGCGCAATTCCAATGGCTTGAACATTCCTCGATGTCCCTCGAAAGGATATGCAGGCCGTCACATGAGCAGAGTTCAACGTCGATGCACGACCTCTAGCAAGAGTTCCTCCCCCATTCTCTTCACGGTATGAATAATCCACTAACGCAATCTTTTTTCTCACCCACGTCCTTTCGTATTGTGAGTTACTCTCGCCTTGCAGCTATGTACTCAGTCTGTGCAGTCCGCGACGTAATTGCTGTCGTCGCGCCGAATTTGACGATCAATACCAGTTCCCTTTTTCCACAATCTGAAATGGAAAGACAGTACGTTCTGTGAAGATATATTTTGATTTGTTGAAAGCCGGTGCAACCCCTTAGTGAACCCTACACTAGGAGTTGATGTTCGAGATCATTGGCCATGAATGAGCTCATGGATTCACTAATGTAGACTTTTTGTATGAGCAGATTCCGAACTTTCTGACACCAGGCGATTGTGAGCGTTTAATAGCCGCATCCAATCAACAGCTGAGCTATCATCACTCACATTTGGATCCTGAAGGAGCCAGTGCCGCATTCTGTTGCATTTATAGTTCGATTGTTAATATGTGGACATCAGGATTGAAGGCGGTGTTCGCGGGCATCAGAATAAAAGAAGAGAGGAATGCATTTGCAGTTGGTATCGGACCATATGTAAATTTCATGAAGTACGTCTAAATCCTACGACCTTACTCTCACATTCCGATCAACCTCTGTTTCTAACCTCAAGTTTTCTTCTTCAAATGAGATGCTCCACATACATTTTGCTGATTTGTAAATAAAATGGAGAAAACATGCGGTTCACTGCTTACATTGTGGATGCCTTTGGATGGAACCAGGTATGAAAATAGTGGAGGGTATGAGCTAAGACCATTCGATCCGCAGAACTACAAAAGGGTCTCACAAGCCTCGCCAAAGTTCTACACCTTTTACGGATACAGTGTGCTGGTTTACTTGAATGGCAGCCGAGATGATGTTGATTCTCATACTGGATCATCAAGAGATGTGGTTGGAGGAGAGACCCATGCCTTCTACTCACGGCAACACGGTGGGAAGTCCAAACAGCATATTGCTAAGGTAGGCAAACTTGCCAATTAGCTCACCACTTCGTTGTTTCGGGGCATGTTGATTGTTTTCGAGAGAATCTCATCCTTGTCGTTGAATTAAGCTATGTACTGATGTGTGGGTTACATTATTATTTGTGCTGTTTTAGACGCGATCACTGACGATGGTAAATGAATCCAGATAGCACCAAAGACAGGGATGGCTGTGTGCATTGCACGTGGAGACCGCGAACCCTCACCAAAAACAGGGATGGCTGTGTGCATTGCACGTGGAGACCGCGAACCCTCAATTGAAGTCACGCCTGTTGCAGATGGTGTTATGTACATGATTGATTTCGATGTTGATTTCTCCAATTTCACAAATGAGGAATTTGTAAGATGCATGTCTGAGCAGAAAAAAAAACGGAAAGCAAAAACCGCGATCAACGTAGGGTATTCCAAAAATTCATGTGACTGCTTTTATTGGATTGAAGAAGTCAGCCTAAGTTGTAGAGACTTGAATTCAGGAAGGCCTTGAGTAGAAGCAAGGGTTGTGGCTCACACAGATTTGTACTGTTCTCTTCCTGATTAGTAAGTGGTAAAACAAACATCATGCACTAGTACAGGACCCGTCGTTCCTCATTCCGTGTGGGGGGAAGCACAATAAAGTGTACCAAAAAAGTGGTCCGCTCATTGCCAATTTCAGCCCTTATCGCAAAGACATGAAAAAGTGGCATATCGGTTGAGTTCGGGTATAGAAAATAGACTTGATTATCTAGAGTGCGGGAGAATATGGTACGAATTCGAGTCTTCTACAATGCCGTATGGGAACCCCAAAGTGCGACAAAGTGAATGTCAGTACATTGAAAAAGTGAGAAGAGCAAGGGTCAATTGTTGTCGGAAATCACTTTTGATTCCACCGGGAACCCCGATTGTGAATTGCGGTTCTAGAAATGGGAATGACCACTTCGAACAAAAGTCTCGGCGGATGAGAAGTATTTCAAACAAGTTTTCGAGACACATTTGCACGTGAAACTTTTTGGAGTGTGAACGGAAAATATTGCGACATTGGAATATGTTTTCGTGAACACTTTCTTCATATCGATTTCCCGGGGAAAAAAAAAGTGAAAAAAAATAAAATACAGAAAAGGTATTTCACTTGAAATTCAAGGCAAACACTATGGCAGAGATGCGTCAAAGATAACGCCGTTTAACGCGGTTTTTAACGCGGTTTAACGTGGATTTTTAGACTAATCAAAAGTGACGCGCCCTGTCACATAGGTCTTTTGATTATGACGCGACGCGTCATAATACGTTAAAACGTTTTAACGTGCGCACGTCATCTCTGTTAAACCACGTTACTCGGAATTGCCAGAAGTTACCTGGGGTCAGTAAATTGAGGGAGTTACTTTTTGCCACGTGAGCATTTCCCGCTGTTTTTCATTCCACGTTGGAGTTTACGTGGATATTTCCCTCCATTGTCCATTCCACGTCAGATATTGCGTGGCAGTTGACGTGGCACTTGATTTCAACGGTTGAGATGGTGACACGTGTCATGATCACGGATCGTAGAATATTCCCGGATGCGTTTACGGTGTCGGGTTTTGTATGTTTACAAAAACGGTTTATGTTGACGGTTTTTGTGTGTTTACGTAAACGTAGTGTAGACGTTCATTATAACGTGTTTTGACGCTGATAAACGCATGTTTCACGTATTTGAATGCGTTTTAAAAAACGGACGTAGACGGAAGTTGACGTTCGCGGTGTCAACTGTTTGTGACATCAAAGTGGAATTCGGATGTTCACTGAAACACGATTTAATGTTTATCCAGACGCATTGCTCATGATCATTGTGACACATACAAACACTATTGAACGTGAGCGATAACGTTCTGTAACGCAAGAGAACGTCATTCAAAACGCAAACGAAGCGTCAATTAAAACACAATTAAATATGCTGTAACATACAGCTCAACGCTCTGTAATACACAAATGAAACGCGCTGTAACACACAATTCCACGCTATGTAACATACGGTTAAACGCTTTGTAACACAAAATGAAACACGTTATAACGTCGTTAAAAACGTGCATATCACATCTAGAAATATGCATATAAACAGCAGTAAACGGAGCATGGGTGTAAGAATGTGCACTTCACTGTGCGCACAAAGAAGTGTGCTACAATATGAAAAAATCTGGATTGCATTTAAAACAATACGGATACAGTGAAGAGCAATGTCAAATACACCAGAACCTAAAGGCAACCTGCTGAACGTAGATGCGTACAGCTTTCTACCAAAATCAATGGATCCACCTCCTCGAGATGCGGTTGACATGTAAACAAAGCAAATCGAGCGTACATCCCGAGAGTCATGCTCAGTTCTTCTTGATCTGCATGGCGAACATAATCAAGGGAACGGTGAGGTCACTGCAACATATCAACCAAACAATCCATGTAATGGAAAAGGATCATTGAGCGCATACCCGTTTAAAGCATTTCACCGGCAGTGCTGCTTTCTGTCCCGTCAACTTCACCGAACCCCCACCTTCTTCCTGTATACACAACTGCGTCATCATCAGGGTAGAGGAAAGAAATGGCCTCGACCAATGCCTTCAAATGGGATCTACTTTTCTGCTCAGTTCGTGATTCGGGTGCCCGAGACCGTAGACGAATGAAGCGCTCCTGCGTATTGGAAAACACCGCCCCTACGCTTGCATCAAAACCCATACTGCACTAAAGGAGAACACTGTCTAAAGTAACGCTGTTTAACGCAGTTTAACGCACATGTTATCCAAGGGTGACATACACGTTAAACCACGTTAAACCGCGTCAAACATTACTTGTGCATCAAGGTGAGGGAGTGTGAAAACTGACCTGTTGTTTGTTGTTAAATGCAACTTTCTTAGGCAACTTCCTTGTATCCTCCTTCGGCTTCTGATTCTGTGGAGGAGACTTGGCCGATTCCTTCACTGGAGACTTGAGTTTCTTTGCACCAGCTCGTGTTGTTGCTCTCCCATGTGATGCTGCATTGGTGGCGTTGGAGTCAGGAGCGGCCGTAGTGGCGTCACTAGCGCCTCCCACTGCCTTCGATGGTTCTTCAATTGGGGCGTCCAGGAGTCTCATGTCTGTCGCAGGCCAGCGAATGAACCAGCCTATGGCTTGATTCATAGAGAGGACGTTTTCATCCTCCACAGGACACTGAAGCTCGTGGTCGTCTTTGAGGCTGGACTGCACCTGGACGGAGAACTCGTCATCTTCTATGGTCATGCAATGGATAGACTCTCCAGGCAGTCCATGCAACACTCCTGCTCCAACAACTTCGGACTCGGGGTCGTCACGAGGTTTGCTCAACAATTGAACCGCCACTCCTTTCGCAAATCCACCCTACAATACAAACAAGGCATTAAGTGAACTAACAAAGACTCGGTGCAGCACGTATGTGTAGACTGCCTCCCTCATGCCGCATGTCACTTTAAACGCAACTTCATGCCACTTTAAACGCAAGGTCATGTCAATTAAAACGCAAGGTCACGTCAATTAAAACGCAAGGTAACGTCATTCGAAACGCAATGTCACGTCATTAAGAACATAAAGTCCTGTCATTTGCAACGCAATGTACTGTCATCCGAAACGCAACTAATATCAACTAAAAAGTGGTCTACAGATTTAGAGGCAGAGTTCCTACCGAGTAGACACTAGGCTAGTGACATAGCTAACTCAAAAACGATGGACTTCAGATACTGCTGAAACCAATGCTTGCCCATATAGAGAGTTCAAACATCCTACTAAATTATGGAAGAAACTGAAACCATCTCATACTTGATCTTGAGCAGCAGAGTCAGTGGAGAGCTGTGCCATCGTCTCCACAACCTGGTGCTCCTTTGCTGTTTCAGAGGGGACCTTCTCCTTCTCGGGTGCCTGTGTCATGGAGTCGAAGTCGAGCAAGTCTTCGTGGACACTCTGGGCAGTGGGGGTTGGGGCGCTCTCTCCTGTCTCGGTACCTGGATTCTTGACTTGCTCTGTGTCGGTGTCCATGGTCGCCCCCTCCGAAGCGTCATGGTCCATGGCCGCCCCCTCCCCTGCCTCGGTAGCTGCTTCGGCGACCTCCTTACCTGTCACTGAATCTGGGTCCACCTCCTCCTCTGGCTCCATGCCAGTACCTTGAAGAGCGTCTCCCGACTCTGTGCGGCCCTCTGAGGCCTCCGCCGTCCCCAGGTCTTCCATCGCTGCACTGACCTCCTCCTTGTCCACCGTCCTTCTCTTCGTGCTCTTCTCCTTGGCTGCTGTCCTCTTCTTCTTCTCCTTCGGCTTGGTCATCTGTTGAAGCTTGGCGTGTAACTGGTAGAACATGTCCTCTACTTTCCTCAACCTCTCGTCTTGGGCCGCACACAAGTCCTCAAGCTTCTCCATCCTCCCACGGTCATAGTCACGACTTTCTGCTGCCTGCTGCTTCTTCACCAGTAAGGCTTCCTCTCTCTCACGTTTCCCTCATGGCCTTCACCTCATTTGCAATTTCCTCGTCCGTTGGCTTCCAACCAAGCTGAATACTCTGCACAAGAGTCCCACATTCCGTCCATTTCTCTCCCATAGTCATTTCAGTAGCAACAACCATGACGAGCCATGTCACATAGAAACTCATAGAGAACGTTAATTCATGGAAGATTAGAACTCAGTCACATGACGAACCGGTCACATGCGTTTATTATGACACAAAAACATGTTTATTTAAACGTGCTATGACACAAGTAAACAGGTCAAGTTAAACGTCTCTTAACATTTCTTTCCTACCAATTGACGACTCTCAAAACACATCAATCTGGAATTCAGAAGTCAAAGTGACAAGATGGAAAGTGGGAAACTTACCAGTGCCGAGATCGCCGCTAAGGACTGCGTCCAGGTGTGCCATTCTTCGACGGCCTCCCAAGAGATATGCTCGACATCATGAGCGACTTCTCCTGCACTGCTGGGTCGTCTTTCAGTTCCACTAACTTCTCCCAATGCTCCAGAGCTATGTCGGCCGGCGGAGCGTGTCCCTGCTTGATGAGCTGGTTGAGTTGGTATTTGACCCGTGTCATGCACCTCGACATCCGGGTGTTGAACCAGCTCTCACTCAGTTCGTCTGTCTCGCCGTAGAACTCGAATTCAGCCCGCACTCTTTGAAGCAACGCCCTCTTTGCCGCCATCGTCTGTCCGTGCCAGCAGGGAGTGGCGGTCGGATCTAACCGTCTTGCAAACTTCTGGAGCTCCCTGGCCAGCATTGGCTCGTGGGGGCCAACCGGCTTCCCGCGACGGTCTAGCTTAATGCGTAGCGGCTCTTTAGGCTGGTCATCCTCTTCCTCCTCTTGATCCTCCATGTCTTCTTCTTCCTCCATGTCTTCATCCTCAAACTCTTCCTCTTCCTCCATCTCTTCATCCTCGAACTGCTCCTGTGATGCAGACTCGGAGCTGCGCTTGGCCGACGTAGTCCCAGCCCGTGGCTGTCCTTTCCTTTGTTGCCGTGGATGCCGTGCCCAGAGGATGTGTCCGTGCTGGCAGCGCGCCATGGAGGAGTAAGATCGTCACTGTAGGATAGCGAATGTCTGCCCGGGATTTAGCCGGTATCCTCCTCATGTACCCTACAGTGAGGAAATAGGTTTAGTAGTTACTAGGTAGCTTGGATTCACATTCACAACACACAGAATTAGAAGGTACGTAATTGTAAATCAGAACTTGACCAAGCTACCACCATTACCATACCATCCAAACCGACAGAGTGTTACATTTCCAAACCACATAAGTGCACTGCCAATAACTGTCATTAGAAACGCAAATCTATGTCAATTAAACAGAGGGTCATGTCAAGAAGAACGCAAGGTGACGTAACTGTCGTTAGAAACCGAAACCACAATCATTTGAAACGCAATGTCTATTGATCTGAAAATAAATGAAATCTTAAATCAGAACTTGACCAAGCTACAACCACAACCATACCATCCAAACCGAGAGAGTGCCACATTTCAACCACACATAAGTGCACTGCCAAGTATCTGTCATTAGAAACGCAAATCCATGTCAATTAAAACAGAGGGTCATGTCAAGAAGAACGCAAGGTCACGTACCTGTCGTTAGAAACCCGAAACCACAATCATTTGGAGGATTAGCCGGTCGGGATCATAAGACAGAAGAGATGAATACAAAAAAATCCAGGTCATACAGAGTAGAGAGGAGAGAGTAAGAATACGACATCATTCAGT
>MU104889.1:0-46236 GCA_014871385.1 Ceratodon purpureus | reverse complement strand
CCTCGTTGGCAAGGCATCCTTCAAGTCGTAGCCGTTGATCCTCATGTTCATCTGCCGAGGATGCCTATTAACCTCCCAGTCATCCGGCCCCCTCCAAGTCATTCGCGTTCAGCTCCGACGCCTCAATCCGTGGCCACCAACCGGCTCTCCCGTCTTGTTTTGCTTCTCAGCTCTTCTAAGGATATGAACGGACGCCCCCCCCGCTGACACTGCTTGGCGGCAAAGGAGGCCCAATCCACTGCGTGCCCGAGCTTCTCTGCAATCAGTCCCCGTGCAAAGGCGAGTCCAATGCAGCGCTGCTTCCCCATTGGGCGCTGGTGGGTAACCTCGTACAGACTCTCAATCCTCTGTATCATTCTCGGACTCTCGCTCGAACCTGGCCGCGCGTACCAGAATTTGCCGTGTTGCTTTGGTCCCCATCGCTTCGCACACTTCTCCTCGTTCACGACTATGTCTGGAAGTGCGTCCCGGTCGCGTCTCGGGGCTCCCGGCAAGTATCCGTAGTTATTCAGTTTCTTGTCCACGAAAAACCATCGTGGCGATCCCCGATGAGGGTTCCGTGGAATGTCATGGCTGTCGATGGCCATGTCTGCGAAGACATACAGAACATCATATTGATTAAGTCTTCCATAGCCGAGACAGCAAGGGTTAAATTCTATTCCATTGTAAATAAAAAAAAGGCGCACTAACTACACACTCCAGCAAAGAGGAACGAGAACCCAACAAATTCGGAGGATGAAATGGTTACGAGTCATTCAACACACACACAATATGGAGGAGAAGGGCGTCTGGACCGTCGACAAGATATGGAGAAGTCAGCATGGTACAAGCACATGGAAATACTATTCGGAACATAATATCATAGATGGAAGCGCGTACCTGGTTCAGTAATGAAGCCCGTGATTCTGCTTCGCACGCACCGGGGAAGGAGTGGATTAGCACACAGACGCCAGAAAGCATCAGTCGACGGGTTCGCACTCTGGAGGCTCCGCCCACCTGTGCGATGGAAGCATTGAGGAGCATCCGCCTCTCCATCTCTCAGGCGACTCGCTTTATTCTGAGGAAATTAGGGTTCTAGAAGACAGCCGACAATTGATTGGGGCTGGTAGTCACCTCACATCTATTGCTCCCTGTCATAATATGATGCTGAAATCCAATGCGTGACGGGTGTGGATACGCCACGATGGTCATTGTGTCACTAACCTGTCAATTCTCCACAACACCTTCCACTCATTGACGATACAGCGAGGCAGACTGCTGCTAATTACAGCCCAGAGGTGACAGAATAATGACATGTGAAACTAGAAGGAGCCGCCTCGCTGATGGGATGCTAATGCGTTCTACTCATGTCTACTTCAGTGCCCCATGACGGCATGACCTACGCCTACTTTGATGGAATGGACTCGAAACGGCTGGAACTGACATGCGTATTGTACTCGTCCTCTGGATTATGATTGATTAGATGGACTTCCTGAATAGACAAAAACAGGCTAAGATTTTGTGACAGGTGAAAGAGGCTCCGCCTACTCAGTGTCCGGTGCTGGTGACATGACCGTCCTCCGTCAGAACCTTGGCTCGTACGTGAAGCAAGTTCTGACAAGTCAGTACATATGGACGAGCCTCTGACTCAGTTTGGACGTGTGAACATATTACCTAAGAGGGATGTGGATATACTAAACCGTGGACCTACTGATGCCCCATGGCCAGAGAAGCACACGGTATTTCTCTGAACAGAACCTAGAATATAGAGGTTGCGGAAAAACTTTTGGGAGTTATTCAGTTACTGACCTCAGAGAGTAACCTCAACTGATCAGTTTGCAGAATGCTGTGAGAGACTGTAATGAAGGATTCATTCGCTGAATTGACGTACCAATGTCTTAGGGAATGCCGTAGTAACACCGAGTTCAAGCTCTGCGTGAAGGGCTGATGGCATTTCAAACTCGTTAGAGTTATGCATCGTCAATCGCATTAGGTACGGGAATCACTGGAACTGCTTGCCTCGTCGTTGGGGATGTCGTCCTCTGAATCGGAATGGATGTGGTCCGTTTGCATGTAAGCTGCTTCTTCGTCGACCTCTTCGTGTGCCATGACATGCACCACGTCGGCCTCTAGTACTGGCTGCCTCTGAGGCTCAGCTGCAGCCTCGCCTTGTCCTCTAGCAATGTTAAGCTCGGTGGCAGTGGTCCGACCTGGTGCGCTAAGAGAAGCGTCTGGTAGCCCATCAGTGACCCGCCGTGATCTCGGCTCCTTGTACCTCACAACCTTCCATTCTTCATTGTATGGATCATCGACAAAATAAACCTGTTCGGCATTGGGTAGTCCATAATGACGACTGTGATAAGTGATACGATGCTCATGATGCAATTCAGAGGTTCAGCTTAGACCGGAATGCAAACATTGGGAGACTGTACGAATGAAAGGGAATTGCGTCGATTAACTGACCTGACGGGCATGTGCGGCCATGAGATACGGCTCGACGTCTGCACTCTGTCGAGCAGCGTGTTTTACGAGCCAAAAACCGTCTTGGTCTACTTTGATTGTCGGCTCCCCTGCGAGATCAGGCTTGATCCATGAACACCTCAATACGTTGAACTTCAAATGTCCGTAGTCAACGCGCAGTATGTCCTTAATAATTCCTACATAAAGGAGCTCCGACTCAATTTGGTTCACATCCGACACTGAAGAACGGCAGGTTTGGTTTATGATGGCTGCCACTCCAGCGTCGAAGGTTACGTGTTGTTTCCCGTCCTCTTCGTCAGTTCTGAAGTGGTAGCCGAAAGCCCACATCGAGTTATGATGCTTTACGTACGGAGACGGAAGTCTGGACATAGTCACCAGATCTGGAGAGGGGTTATGACCATCGATTCCCATTTGACGCACTCTCTCTTCGATCCAGTCTGCGAATGGAACGAGTCTCCTTGGATTGCGACCCCTAAGCGATCTTCTTTCCTCTGAGAAAATACTGCAACAGAAACGGCTGTAGAGTTAAACAGTACTCTACGTACTCGTTTTAATAACAGTTAGAGCACTCTTTATTTAGTCACCAATGCGATGACACTGACCCAAACAGTACGCATGAGGGTAGCATACCTATAGAGGTCCTCCGTGTGGACGCAGTGACGCAAAACATGTTCGTGAAGTTTCTTCAATTCAATGTCGTCCCAGAATTGCTCACGACCCTGCCCCTCCATCACCTCCCCTGCGTCCTGTTCGTCTTCTTCCATGTCCCAGAGTAGTCTCGCAACTCCTGGATACATTTGGAAATGCTCTGTGACGAATCCGATGGCTTCCGTATACATATAACCCTGGGCAATGGATCCTTCGGGTCTGGCCTTATTACGCACGAGGCTCTTCAAGTGACCTAAGTACCTTTCCACGCTATACATCCAGCGGGCATGAACGGGCCCGCACCAGTAAAGCTCCCTTGGCAAGTGAAGTACGAGATGGGGCATTATATTCCAATACGCCAGTGGGAAGTATATCTCCAGCAGAGAGCAAGTTTCGGCAATGTAGTTCAATAAGTTCGGGAGCTCACTCACGGTTACTTGTTTCTCGCAAATCTTCTTGAAGCAGTGCCCTAGTCGAATAACAGCTACCCGAGGTCCATCTGCGAGCGACCCTCTCAAGGCGGCAGGTAACACCTCCTCTAGAACAACATGCCAGTCGTGGCTTTTCATGAACTGGAACTTCCCTTTATCCAAGTTAACTACCTTCGACAAGTTCGAACAGTGACCAGTCGGTGTTTGAACATTCTTGATCGTCTGTAGGACTCGTCGTTTCTCACCGGGGCTAAGAACGTAGGGTGCCTGCGGCATCAGGTAGCTATCGGTTAACTCATCCCGCACAAGATGCAGACTAGGCATGACCCCTTGATCCTGTAGGTCCTTTCGCACGGCTATCGTGTCTTCTTCACCGAGTAAAAATCCAGTAATTGTAACCGCTATATTCTTTTCCACATGCATGACGTCGAGTGTGTGCCTAACTGGAAGTTCCTATTCACAGCACCATGAAGAAAGTTGTGAGACTTCAGCTGAAAATATAAGAATGGGGGATCAGCAAGCACGACTGACCATTGCACCGAGAAACATAGTCTGCTACATATTCATCTGGTCACACAGTACCAGATCATGCGCAGGTGAGCATCGACATGTGCAATTCATGTCGTCGAACAGCATGATCATATAATCCAATTCCAGCAGTCATTATACGCTATCTAAGAGAACAACATACGCTAAATGAATGGTTAGAAGTCCCGGTGGACAGAGCCTGGTAGTTCGAACCCCATTCACCAGCAAGTTTATCGACACCGAAAAAAAGGCTGGGCTAAACTTCAATGACATATGTTAAGACAGCTACATCACCCCGACGTCTAGACATAGAGTCCCAAGTGATCATGACATGAAGCCACTGGAGCCACACAATATCGAGACGTCGAAGACAACATGTGCAGACTGTAAACAAGGATCAGGGGCGGCTCAGTGGCACTCTTACCTTCCAGTAAGGAAGCCTATATAGTGAGGAAACTCGCTTGATGCCGTGCCTTCTGACGGGGTCATTTTCCTTCGGTCTTCCATACTCTCTAAGCCACCTGACACGCTCCTCTCCCCTCTGCAATGCTTCACTTCCGGTAACGGGAGTAGGGGCCACTCGGTGCTCCTCATCTATGAAGTTTGAACTGTCGCCCCTGAAGGGATGGTCTGCCCTAACAAGGAACCTGCGGGCACATCCACAGAAGACGTTCTTGTGTAAAACCTTAGAACGCCGTGATCTAAAGCCCTCCCCGCACACTGGGCAGCCAACGAACCCATTGGTTGTGCAACCAGCTAAAACGCCGTAGGCTGGGAAGTCGCCAATTGTCCAGATGATCATCGCCTTCAATATGAAATGAGACGACTCCTTATAACGGGCGACATCCATGCAGTACACCCCTTCTTCCCAAAGATGTAAGAGTTCTTCAATCAGTGGCTCCATATAGATATCGAAGTAATCAGCTGTTACGGATTTAGGACCCGGGATTAGGATCCCCAACATAATAAAATAATTCTTCGTCGTAAGCCACGGTGCAATGTTGTAGTTCATGAGGAGAATAGGCCATATAGAGTAAGTACTCCTCTTGTCTGCGTGGGGGTTGAATCCATCTGTAACAAGAGCCATTCGCACGTTTCTATCGTCATGGCCAAACTCTGCATGAAATCTCTCCGAGATCCACTTCCATTGCGCTGAGTGAGAGACATGAGACATCACACCGTCCGTGACTGCGAGGGTCGCCCACCATGTCATTGCAGCTGCCTGAAGAGCACTTCGAAACATCCGTTTGAGTCGCGGAGTAAGAGGGAAGGCCCTCGTAACCTTGAACGGCACTTCTGATCTCCCTGCTCTTCTTTTTCTCGGAGCCCTGCAATGTGGACAAACACGAGCGTCCTTCAGGTCCTTCCGATACAGGCAACAATTGTTGGGGCAGGAGTCGATTGACTTGTAAGTGTGGCCCAACTTCCTCAAGTACTCGGATGCCTCTCTGTAAGTCTTGGGTAAGGTATTCGGCTTAGGAAGAATGGTAGTGCTTAAGGTCCGGAATAGCTCATCCAGGTAGACGTCGGAACAGCCGTGCAGCTTTCCACTACTTAGAAGCACATACGTCGTTCCCATGCTAGAGTATTCTGATCCTGGGAACAAGGGAGTAGTCGCTGCCTCCTCTAGGGCCGCGATGGAAGCGTCTGTCTCGTCGTCAGAGTCTCCCCACTGGTGCGCCCCCTCGTCTCCAGAGCTATCATCAGAAACGTCGACTGACGGTGCATCGGAGATGTCACGGCCGTCTTCACCTGCTGCATTACCTTCCTCGCGTAAGGGGATTGCCGAGTCACTGCTTCTCTCCGGACTAGGAATCCCCCCACCCCGACCTGCTCCTACGGGTGATGCTCTGTTCTCCTGCCCTAAGTCGTCGCTGACTCCATTCGGAAATCTCTGTTGGTGCGGATCTCCTCTCGGATGCTCTCCAGCATGAACCTGGTCCACCATCACCTCTTCATGAATTCTGTCCACGATATCATGAGCTTCGACTACCATCTGCGTCACATCAATCCCCGGGTCTAAATCCCTCCGCCGTAGTGCGTTGGACGCATTCTCGCCTGCGCTCCATAGTACCACGTAATGTGGTCCTCCCACTCGACGTCGGAGTCGTCGTCCTCGTATCCCTGGTACAACAGAACATCTTCGACTGTTAGGCAGGAGGTGCTTCATGACATGCGATATCCCAATTCATAGCATCAACCAATCGGTATTGTGTTCTTCTACTGTGCATGGAAGGTGAAGGCTCTAAGTGAATTTTCAGAATTCGAGTTCCTGAGTTGTCGTGGTTAATCTTACATATGAGCACCACATCAACACACGAAGGAAAATATGAGACATACCTCTGTCCTTCCATAGAACCACACATGCCTTCCATTATCCCTCAGGCATCTCCGGTATGAGTCGAGAGTGAGTTCCGCCTCCCGCATGTGGATTTGACATGGACATGGCAGTTTCGTCCAACTCATCCGCCTCGCGTACGCCAACTCCCGCCTGAGTAATTTCGCTCTCCGAGACAGGATGCGAGCCTCCCCCGGTGGATTCCTTCGAATGCCCTCTTCCATTCTAAGAACATGAAGAACGACGACAGCGGTTCTTCAGACTCACGCACTGTCAATGAACAGCCATGTACATCACGGTAACTACGTAATTAAGCACTTTCTACCCACCGAAAACTCCTTAATCACAATTGGTGCCCAACGGGTCAAGGAATGGCAGCATACCTAAATGCTTCACCTCGCAAACCCAACAAATGTAAGCGTCTGAGCGAAATCCCCTTTTCTGTGCAGAACTATTCTGACCAGCATTGGTCCTATCCAAGGCGATACACCTCCTCCAAGCCGTCGAATTCAATCCGAACCAAGTCCGCTGGAAAATCAGAGCTAGAGACTTCTGCAGAAGGCTCTTCGTATTCTTCGGGACGTGTACTACCTTCCGACGGATTGTATTCCTGCGTAGGGAGTAGTAAAAGACACTTGCAGAATAGAGAGGCCGACGTCGCCAATGACGAGAGTGTATTGCACCTGCAACGCAACCACTTCACCCGCATCGCTCCATCCAAGGTGAAATACTTTCCCCACATTTTCCCGAGAGCGCAGTTGCATTTCGGATTATTAAACCACCTAAGTTTCCTACACGAACTGCAATCGCAGAACTCAATGCAGACGTGACGAGGACCGAGCACTCCTAACTCATACACCCGGATTGCGCTCTCTAACAGACTTGGTGCCCCACCAAATCGGTCAACGCGTAACGAATCTGTTCCGTAATCAGAGCTATATTCCAAATCCTCTCGATGCATCCTCTCAGTACTCTCTATCCACTTCAACCACACCACGATCAGAGTAAGCACCTCAGAAATTGTCCGTTACTCTGTAAACCCTAATTAGGAGTGTTGGGTGTGCGTCTGCAGTACACTCTTCCGGAACGCAACAGCGCAACAAGGAAAGCAGAGTACATCGGTGAGCGGGAACGCATGTGCTCTCTTGAAGGGAACGTCCCCACCTGAACAGCGTTGCAATAGAAATATTCTATGTCTTCCCATGCACCTATAGACCATTCCAAACCTCCCGTAGTGCGTAACCAGAGTACCTTAGTCTCTTGGTGCCATCGTCCGAGGATGACCTTCAGCGACGAGGCTCCTTCAATCCCCGACCCTCGGCCCATCCAACCAATGATAGGCGCCGTCATCTGAGGGATTCTCGCGAAAGCTGCTTTTGATCTATATTATCTATTTCTAAGTGGGGAAGTTCGGTTTGTACCTGGTCGGCCTTGTCAGGTAAACAACCGGGTATATTGGTTAGTTTCTAGTAATCATCGACACGGCGTCACTTCGGAAACCCATCCACGACGTCCATGAGTGAGGACTTCCACCATTAAACCTAGGATAGCTATGATGCTGAAGATACCTCCTCTGAGACGGAGTTCCCACTCTCCACCACATGCACCACGATGGCGGACAGTATGGTGATATTTAGCATACCGTCCCGTTTTTATCTGATTTGCAGACCAGCAGCAGTAATGGTTCAGAGCGCCGTGATCGGGAGAGTTGTGGGCGCTCTTGTCTTACTCATCGGGGGGGATTTCCACTTTCTTGCAAGGCTCTAGGGTTTAGGGATGAGATGTCGTCGCCCATGGCTCACGTCGACGGCGGCTGCCCCTGGGGTTCTCAACTGTGTCACAATGTTATTGAGAGACATTTAATCGGCCTCTGTCAATCGCATTGCTGCGCTCTCTTCCAACCTCAGGTCCACTCCCTAACCCAATGTTCGTTGTCTGCACTCGTTTGTTTCGTTAGATTCTCTGTTTCTTTTTGGACACTGTTCCATCTGTTAAGTCGCGCACGGAGATCCCCAACCCGCCGTTTAATGGCGATGGACTCACGAGTACCGTCACCGAGCCGCATGTCCGCAAGAAGGATTGCCGAAGGACCGGGAGGCTTACACCACACCATGTTAGATGTAGTCGAGTTAGCCATCTTCCGCTTGGACAGGTACCTGAAGAGACATCGCATGCCGGTGAAACCGTGGGTGATGGATTGGAAGCGCCCTCGTAGTGGCCCAGAGTCGGATTGCGATCCCGCTCATGTCCCCGCGGAGACTTTCTTGGACTCCCTGCCCCGAGAGATAGTGAAGGACAAAATATGGCCATTGCTAATGAATGGAGAAACACCAGTCGATAAATTCAGAATGTTGTGTCATATTAGATGCGTGTGCGTCGGGTGGATGGTATACGCTGAAGGTAGCAAGGAGTGGCCTTTAGGATTAGAAGCGTGGATTCAGGGTGATCATCGGGTTGTTGCCGCAACAGGGGAAAATCCGTTCCATGACACAGACTCCGAATCCGACCCGGACTGGGCTAACGCAGATTGGGACTGGGACGAAGAGAGGTCCACAAGCGGCACTGACGATGAGGAATAGATACACATTCTGTAGAATGAGAGGCAAGAGCGGCTGCGGCTAACGTCATTGTCGTAATCATCTTAGTGGATTTCGGAGTTTGATCCTGTCCTCCTCCCTGTACCGGGTTATGCCCATTGTATTTCGATAATCATATGTCGCACTGCATAGTGTGACACTTCCACCGATATTGGCTCATTGTCACGTTGTATATGTTCTATACTTTTCTGTTGTGGAATTCCTCATTTTTCGTTTCCACTTTCTATTTCACGTGTCATTGAATTAACCTTGTACAGTGGGGTTTGTTATGGCTAACAGAATTTTATCCCGGTGTTATCATCCTCTGGTGGAGCTCAACATTTCGGACCTCCACATCTTTCCCAGAAAATGACGTCCACTTCCTCCGGTCAATCGAACATCCCGACACAGGTAACACACTTACGCATTAGTATATCAGATCCGTCCTAAGTTCATTTTTCTCAGTCCGTGGTGGATAAGCACGTCGCAGCTGCATTTACATTTTTATATACCTGATTCTAAAACAATGTTATCGGGGTCTTGAACTTGAAGAGTACATCCTCGGGACAGATGCCAGTGAACTCAAATTACCCTCAACGACCTCCGTACTTGCACCCGTGGGCGTCGCAGATGATGTACTCCGGGGCAGTTCCTCCTTCGATTGACTCTTCTTCGCAGTTGCAATATCTTTACCAAGGATGTCAGCATCCATCACTCCAGAACAATTCAGTTCCCGTGCCTCACGTCCGCAACTCCATGTCCCAATTTGCTCCCACGGGCGCCATGGAGAATTACCGACGACTATCGCTAAGTCACAGTCGCGCTATTCAGCAGAACTCCAGTCAATCACATTCTCTAAGCTCTCCTATTTCCAGCCAGCTGCCGAGGTCCCGTGGCGGAGATGGGAGTGCGAGCAAAGACACCGCTAGTGGAAGTAAGGGCCAGGGTAGCGGTCACACAGCTCGCACTGAGGGATCCGACTCCAGGATGCATAACAGCAATCACTCCGACCTTCCGCCAATACCGCAAGCCCCATATCTCCCAGGCAGTACCGTCCCTTGGCCTGGATGGCGTGGTGCCTCAGTGCTATCTCCATTCGACTTCCCACCTCCGGACATGACCTCCCCAAATGTTAGCCAGCAGCAGGTGGTGTTCGAAGCATTGCCCATCGTACCTCACAATCCAGTGGACGTGACGAGAGAGGAGGACCAGGGCATTCGGTACGAAGAATCCAAGAGGACAGCTCAGAGAAGAGCTCAACGAGCCCGGAAAGCTTCTTTTATAGAGAAATCTCAGCAGTGGCCCATGACGATCCAATGCACTGCAGAGGGAGGAATTCCGAAGGACGTCCGACCATTCGTCCACCGGCAATTCAGGGCATCTGCCCGAAGGTTTCTGAAAATGTCCACTATACATTTCAGAGACCATCCGGACTCTGACATCAAAGTGGTAGTAGAAGACATCGATCGCAGATTTGTATTCAACCCACCCTTGCGAGCGGGATATATCATGTGGTTTATAGAAAACTCCTTACGTACATCACGGTATTTATGGCGTAAACATTGGGTTAAAACAGGACGCGGGGAGAAGCATAAGTGGTGTCCCCAGAAGTATTTTCCAGCCCTTGTTAAGTATTGGAAATCTGCCGAGGCCGAGGAAGAGAGTAAGCGCATGAAGGAGGCCCGTAACGCAGCGAAAGAGAAGAAGAGACTACTCCTCGAGAGGAAGGACCACAGTAATATTGCAATTGACGATGCGTGGGATGTAAGAGTATTTTCTAACCCTCATTTACTGGTGAACTTTCATTGAAGTTTGGTAGAGACTTCGTTCTTCAATGCTTTGCACAGATGTCTTTGATTTCAGTAATGGACATCTTCTGCTTGAAATCCCGTGATGATTGGAAAAAGATGGACAGTAATGTCTTGGCCGCGTGTTGTTCCTCCATCGAAACACCTATTCATCAGAGAGAATCCCCACCTTTTTTTGCCTCACCTCCACTTCCGAGTTGGAGAGCAGCCTACTCTGCAGTTACTCCTATATGTTTCACCTGTTCTCCCCGCGTCCACGCTAACCTCCTCTCTCACCCTATTGTTTTTCATCCCCACAGTGAACCTCTCTCCTCGTTATCCCACCTCACCGACTGGTATTCCCCACTTATTTTCAATTTTAAATAGTGACAAGGCAGAGTAGAGTTGCACAGTTCAGCTCGTAAGTCAGTGAAGTTTTTTCCATTTTTTTCCCCTTAACCATGGGAGATTCTTCTCTCGGACGAAGAGGGAGTTTGCACGTGGAGGGGATCATGCACGCACAATCTGAGGATAGTAACGACGAATCTTTCATTTTCTGAATGAGGATCTTCCATGGGTTCACTGGAGCTTTAAGGCCGCGAATTTCTACATTCAGTACTTATGATATTTCGAATATAAATTACCTGACCACCGCGAGAGCTTGTGCAGCCCCTCGTCGATGAAGATGATGAAAACTTAATTTGGGACGACAGCGACTACAGCGAGAACTCGATCCCCTGCGTGGACTTGACAGACTCGATCGGAAGAGACGATCCTGAATTCAATGTAAGACCATTTTTTTATCCATTGATTGTGAAATACATTCTCCCGTCGAGTTAGAACTCAGCGGCCGTTCTAGAACGCAAAATTAAGTGAAGTACATGTTTTCGCTTTTGGTCGTTGCAGAGGGGTGGTTCCAGTACACCTGCTTCCAAAGAGGGAGACTCTTCATGTCAGGTAACAATGCGCCAAAAATTTGATGTTGTAAGAAGTCATGTAATCAGTAAATTGAGATTCGGTACACCTGTTTTCACAGTAGTGACGGCGGCAAACTTAGCCACTGAGTCGATCCGTCAGGTTTGTAATAAAACGCAAGCTCTGATTGGGAGTATGTATTTCCTCTGACACTTGCACGAGCAGGACAACCCGGAAGAGAGAGGCACTCCCAGCCACGTTCTTGGTAATCTGCCCAGGGTTCCTAGGAACGACAGTGCAGCGAGATCAATCGGCAGAGAGCTAACGGCTCTAAAGAAATCAGTGGACGGTATCTTGTCTTGGCGCGAGGGCGTCGACGCGCACATGTCGCAGTACAAGGTGGACATGGCAACCGTGAACCAGAAATTAGATCTGCTCATCAATGCCGTCATGCCCACGGGAGTCGGCCAGCGATGGGGTGGAGCACAACAAAATTTCCCCTTAGGAGACGTAGGAACTCATCCAGTCGACAACAATGAAGATGTCGCAGTGAACCCTGGTGTAGTCAACGTCACATCGATTCCCGGAGCAAGTGATCCGTCAGGGACGGCCTCCGGTATGACAGATGAATTAAGCACACGCACAAGATTATTTACCGAACCAGGTGTGCGCCTCTCACGCATCTTTCTGAAGTAGGTCTATTTATTGGGGAATTTTTTTTGTTATTCACAGCGCTTTTCAATGCTCGACTGAATTGCCAATAACCGTGGGTACCACGGAGCGACGAGGTCTTCATTCGATCCTTGTCTTCACTAACACTCGATGTTCGTATGTACGCAGTGGAGGGTCCCGCTGAGTCTGAAGATCGCAGAACCCGGAACAGTGACCCCAGAGCAAGTTCATTCGACCCCCTTACGTCCAGTCACCCGACAAATAGCTCACACCATACAGTATCAAATCCGACAAACGCTCCGCCAGTTCAGAAGTTGGGACCCGATGCTGGCCTGCAAGCTGCGTTCGGGTTGACATCCGCGGAGACCGAGTTGCTGACAAGGAAGCGTCTTCCGGAAAGAGGTAATACGAGTGGCATCCTTACTGCAGTCTTACCGTGTTCATCTTTCTAAACAACATAGGGAATTATTTAACGATACATGCGGCATCTATGTCGTTTCAGTGTTGGATGCAACCCAGTTGCCGGACGAAGAAGATAACCCTAAACCGGCGAAAAGGGGACGAGTTCCTCGAAATAAGGCAACAGTCTTCCCTGCAGCGTTACCTGCGGAGGAGCCATCGCCATCAGTTCAAGGCTCAGTGACTGTGCAACGGCCTAAGCGAGTGAGGAAGAGACCATCCAAGTTCATCGACCACGTCCCACCGTCAGAGAACAAGCCGAGGGCTGAGATGGTGAGTGACACAGGAAACTTAACAGGACAACCAACTCTTCATGGAAATGCAAACATGTCTACATAGATGTAACTGCTCTAAAGAACATGTGTGGCCTCACGTGCAGTCTGACCCTCTAACCCCCAAGAAGGCAGTCTGGGTACTACATCCGGAGCATCCCAACAAGACAATAGCGTTGGGAAGGTGCGGTCCTCACTGGCGATCGTACAAGAAAAAGGACGTCCCCAACGTGAAGGGCGTCCTCTGGGTACACGGAATGCAGCAGGTAACGATTGAACATGTGTACCCAGAGTTTGCGACAGCGGAGGTTCTCTACCCAGATCATCAACGAGAGGGGATTAAGAACATTGGTGATGCGCTTAAAGGGGACTTCTCGGAAGACGCCACCATAGTGTGGCAGAGCAGATATCTCAATTACGTGGAGGTCAGCAAGTTGAACTGAAAGGTTTGTTTTCTAACGTTGCATCATATGGTATTACATAATGTATGGTGCAGAGAATATTCATTTCCTTCGAAGTCACAATTCGGTCTTTAATTCATGAGCGGCGTAAGCCTTCCGGATCCGAGTTCTAACAACTGATATGGGGCTCGTAACGTACCGTGCAGCTCAGGTCGCTTGACAAGGCAGCTGGATTGTGAGATTTGCAGGCCGAGCTGTTCTGAACAGTTGGCAGTGAGTAGCCATTGCGTCGCAGCACATTTCTAGTTGAGCCGAATCTGAAGGAAACGATACACCGCCACAATAGACGCAGAGTGGGCATGTGACATGAGGAGTCCGTGAAGTTCGTAACGGGTACTTGCTGTCGCCGAGCTGCATTGTAAGTTTTTAACCTCTCTCAGGGGTAGACGGAATACGTGTTTGCAACGCCCATGTAGGTTTCTCCGCAGTATGTAGTTAGTGTGTGAACGGTGTTTTGAATCGAAGCGACGGGGAACGAAATTACAGGAGTTTAGGGTCGGATGAAGTGTTAGCCGACAGTGTTTCTATATGAATTTAAACTGCAGGGCTCAAGTGAACCTGTCTCCTTCATTTTCCATACATTTTTGGGGAAAAGAGTGTGTAATGAAAACCGCTGAAACAAAGAGTACTCCGTGCAAGGTTTGTTTCCTGTAATGCTGGGGTTAATTGATATTGGAATCATGTGGACGCACAGGATATGCCGCTCTTTCATGTCGTTCGTCATCACTGCAAATGTGCTGAATGTGTAATAGGAAGTTTAATGTATTAATCCCGTGGAAAATACACTTCGGCACACTCATGTACGTCCTCCTGTTTATCAAACCGCATAAACAAGGTCATCCACATTGACCGGCAACATATGTTTGAGCTCTCACACAAATAAACCGTAAACAGGGCCATTGAACCCTGGAACTGTCCGACTGATATCCGCCTCACCGGACCTAATAACCGCCTCCATACCCGACCATAACCTAATCCCAAACGTACAGAATACCCGGCAGATGACCGCACACACATCCAGACCAATATCCGGATCATTATGTCATTCATAACCTGTCTATACCCGGGCATGTAACGAAGGTCATATCCATATTGATACCTCAATGTTACCCTCCATCATAACCGCCTATTACCCGGCAATATCCCACCGCACAATGTTCAACATGTCTTAACCTGGATTGTGCCACGTGTGGGAACAAGCGTAGCCCGATCATTCCGGAAATCAAGGGGATGGTACCGAAATGGGCTTCTGAAGGCAGGTCCCAAGATCCTCCCCGCAATGTATCGGACGGTCCCCGCGGGCTGGGACCTCGGAGGAAATTTACCGGATTCTTTCACCCAGCTCTGCTATCCTCATCGCTGACGAGGCAAGTCCACGGTGTACGAATGCATCCACGCTGGAATGCTCTCCGCAGAGCCTTCGAAACAGGTACATCGCAGAGCGCAGGGTGCTCCCGGGGTTCGCGATCACGGGGTCCCACTCCTTGGAGTTTTGTGACGCCCAGCACTGACCAGCTCTCTCTCTCCCCCGCAGTTCGCGTATCTCTTCGGAGAGTCCTCTTTCCGTCGCCTCAGTCGCTTTTATGCTAATTTTGACAGTGAGAAAAGACCAGTATGCTAGTAGTGCAGTCTTCATAACTGAGACTGTATGGTCTCCTAAATCTTGGAAATGCTGTCAGCATTTCGGCTGTGATCAACGGTGAGCAGTAGTATGATAAATGTTTTGTACTTTGCAAGCCATCAACCATGACTGACACACTTGAACATGGCTCTCTCTCGAATACATAGATTTCCCCGGAGTTCTGTTTTTCAGATGATGACTTCGTAAACTTTTCCGAAGTGTTCATCATGATGATCAGCAACAAAGCTCTGGTGCTCGTCACTGCACGACGTCAACTGGTATAGTCTGAACCTGATCTACATCTTCTGTAGGCCCATTGCAAATACTCAACACTTCTCACTGTGATTCTTTCGACGAGAAGATAATGTACCCATTCTCAATCACTTATCGATTCTTTTCAGGAATTTTTTGAGATAAACGAGCATGATTCAAATTGAAAAACAGGTTTGTCGTTGCTAACAGAATAGATAAAAAGTGAGATCTAAGAATGGTATTGTGAAAGTAGGGAGCTGTAACAATCTCCAATGTTATGCTTCAAGTAAAGTGAACTATAATGTTACCACTACAAGCAAGTGTGTCGTTCCTCACTTGCAAATATAGCAAAAAAGGTACCCAAGCGACATAGAACTGACTCACCAGCAGCTTCCGCAAACCAAGCTCAAAGTTGCAGGTCGATGAGTGCGTCGGGTCACTAAAATACAAACGGTGGGGCCTGCCAATCTATAGTATCACTACTCTTGGATGGCTCCATATCAGAGGCCCTCGCGGCCGGATACCGCTGGGCCCATTGAATGTTTTTTTTACCGCTTCAAGGCTCAGGTTTGGTAACTATTGACAACCGTCCGATGAGAAGAGAGTTTGATTTTAGGACCCTTCATATGAGGTGCCGAGTTTTTGATGTTAGATATTAGCATCTCGTTGGTCATATGAGAGACTAGGAGATACACACACGTGTGCCAATCAGGCGACTGTCTCAATTCTCAATTTTCACGGTAGGGTTTGCTGTGGAGGGTTCCTCTCGATGGCTTTTCCAATTTTGGGGTGGTTTAGGGTTTAGGTTTCGTCTTCTTCGTTTTTGCGGAGGATATGTTTGCAGCCAGATAACCTGATCCATACAGTGTAAAAAGCGTGAAGTTTTGTGGCAGCTTGACGGCGGTGTTCGTAGTCCCCGCCAGCACCAACGGAGTTCCTGATGAACCAAGCAGTGTGCCGATGCTTGGACGAATTCAGCTCTTGCAGCCTTCCACCACATCCCACCACATAGCAAACTTGTTTACGTACAGACTCCACACCAAAATCAGACACCAATACTCATCTCCTTCACCACAGCAAGAACAAAAACCAGAAACAAAACCGAAAACATAGGTCAAAACAGCACAAACCACAAAAACTTGAAACTCCAAGACACACTCCAAAACAAGCAGGATTTAAACACAAAGAGCATCACCTGAAACCGGATTACACAAATGCAGAAAATGGCGTTGAGATGCAGCTGTGTGTTCTTCACCTGCAGATGGTAGTGTTCTCATTCGGATAAGGGCATTGAAAGCAGATTCTGCACACACCACATCAAGGTTAGAGTTCCTTGCGAGAACATAAACCTTTCTAGTAAAAACTACTTGACTTTGTTGTCGACATCTACACACCAAAATGAAGAGAAGAGAGTCAAAGCAGGTGCCAGAACAATCCCAGAACACCATCAAAGCAAACCCTAAACCTTGCCCACCCCCCCTCGGTAATTTACACAAACACAACCATGAAGGATTCAGTCAAGGTACTACAGCACAGATGCGACGCTTCACCAAACGCTTACCTGTCTCCAAATATCTTTAGCAAGATGCCACCGTCTACTGTGCTCCGCGGTGGTGAACTTTGGAGTGGACACATACTGCTTCAACTACCGGCCTTTTGAGAAGGGTAGTGAAATATTTCAAAATGGAGGTCTCAAACCGATGTCCAAAGTCGATTGCCACAAACACAAAACGCAACGCCCCGAGCCCCCCAGGGAGCACACCTGGATTTAACCCCGCAGTTGAATCCTCTCAAGTGTCCCGGTAAAATATTGAAGAAATGGCAAAGGAAAAAGCTTCGGCAGCCAACGTGGATTATACCCGGGTAACTCCACTACGCCTCTGCGATGTGATTCGCTGGCCTTAAGAAAAGGTCCGCCCAAACTCGAGAAACTCGGCTTGATCACAGGGATAGTCCATCGTTGTACATCGAAGAGTCAAAGGCGACACTGTCCTTAGAATTCGGAGTGAGAAACGACACACTTGCTTGTAGTGTACCCAAAGAGACAATCTGACAAGGATGCCTTGTGAATCAGATGGTCTGCTTAGAGGATGATTAAAACAAAAGACATGTCCTAAGTTCAAAAATTAATCCTATTCAAATTCTATACAAACTGAATTTGGAGTTTGACCTTCCTATTATTGACTTTCTTAACAAGATTCAATTATTCTCCAACGCACACATGGTTCAACCCAAGTGAATCCTTTCAAACCAATGAATGTTTTTCAAAACACCCAATTCTCTTTCATTCCTTGTTAAGCACCCCGACTTTATCCAACAACTAATGGCTTGAATATATAACTTCGGTTTAATAATTTAAACAGAAAGCATTTAGTTAAAGGCACTGCACCTCCTCTAACTGCATACAAGATTGACTCTTGTAGATCCATTCAAGACCTTATTCCAGCATCCTTTTTTCATTCAAGAATGAAAAAGAAATAAAACATTTTGAAGAAAGTGTTTTTAAATCACTGTGTTGGTTTATGTTGACTAATAAGCAATTGTAGTGGTTTATAACTTGATATGGAATATTTAACTATTTGTAACGCCCCTCCTATGACCTACTTTAAGGTCAGGAGGGAACAGACCCTTAAACATGTGGAAGCAAAACAAGTTTTCACATTCTCAGATACTTGCGCAGAAATAATTTGGAACAAATCCATTATCATTAATGAATTACAGGATTTAAGGAATCATTGAATTAAAGGATGAGTCATTCAGATTCAAATGAGATTCTGAGCCGATTGACGAGTACTGATCTAAACACAGACTGTTTGTTCTACCAGTCAAAACGCTAAAAGATTTGAATTCATGCATCCACATTCATCAGGATCCAAGTTAAGAAGCAGTGCATGGTCGGTGATGGACCTCTTTTGTTATGCTAACATCCACATGTAGTGTGTACATTGACCCCTTCCTATCCACGGTGCAATTTAGAATCAAAGGTTCACAACTAACTCATTCGTGATTTTCATTATGTAGATTACACTCGACCAGTGAATGCCAAGAGCCTTCGACAAAATCGACTTGGCTTTCCACAGATCAGAAACATTGGTGGGCTCAGGGAAGCAAAAGTTGTATGTGGATTTTCTTTTTTTCCTCTCATTGCAATCTGATGAATATGTGCAATATTCGCGGAAACAGGATCCTTGCCAGATTCATTCGCTCTACCTAATGCACTAAAGAGAAAAGAATTGTACTTCGTAAACTTGAAGAAACAGAATTATCTACGAATTATCAGCAAGATGACATGCGAGCAATCTTGTCACGCAAGTAGAAGAGCTTCGCCCTCCGCACCTTCCTCTTGTCAACAACCTTGATCTCCTTGATGTTAGGTGAGTAGCTGCAGAAAGGATATCCAGGTTGTTGGGTCAGGATGGGAAAAACAAAAGTAAACTGACTGATAGAAAATGAGTTCTTCGCCTGCCTAAATGGCACTGAGGATGGGCAGCAAAAGTCGGGTTTCACAAGGATACTTACAGTGGGAAAACCATCTCAACTCCAACTCCGGCAATAACCCTCCTGATTCTAAAGGTGGTGTTAATGCCTGCATTGCGTCGGGAGATAACGATACCTCTCAACAAAGACACCCTCCTCTTGTTCTCAGGCACTTCCTGCAACGGAGAAGCAGAAGGATGTTAATCTAGGCACAGGTTTCGAAGGATGGTTGTGAAGCACATAGGAGGAAAACAAGCTCGTGGAATTACTGTACTCTGAACTGATTATGCTGACGCAGTACCAATATTCTAATTATGTATTACAATGAGATTGGACTGGGTAAGATTGCAACTTACAATTCTGAGTTGGATAACATCTCCTGGTCGAATGTCGGGAATGACCTTCTCAGCATTGGCGGCTTCCACAGCGTCCTTGTTAAGAATCTGAAATCGAAAATTTATTCAATTAGAAAATTCGGATCAAGCTCACGGCACATGTGTCTGCCATCTTTAAAACGCATAGTTCTACTCCGAGCGCCTTTACAGTATCAATCCCATTCAAATGATCAGAACAATGCACATATAAGCGAATTGGGGCATGTCCTCCTTTCTGAGTATATTACTCATATCGCTGCACTGATGGGTGAAGGGAGCCTGGAGCTACTGACCTCCATAATGTGCTTCACACGAGTGGTGAGCTTCTTCGACTTCACGGCAGGGGCAGGGGCATCATCGGAGGTTTCTGGTACAGTCGCCTCTGCGGTGGTGTCAGCCTCAGCCTCAGTTTCGGGGGTAGTCGTCACAGCTTGTGCGAAGACGGTAAACTTGTCCCTTCTGCCGTTCACCGAGGTCTTAGATGCGACCTGAACAACACCGATAACCCTAAGATGAAATCCCATTCTACCTTCTAAAACGAACAAATACTGGTCCTCTACACACAGACACAAATCAGTAGCTCCCTACTGCCAGATTTCCACACATTGGCCATAATTGCAGTGGGTCCGTCAATTCGCAATCCTCCAACGCCAACCAAATCAGAATCTCACTCTGAGTCCCACAGAAACGCGACACAACATCTACCTCCTCTATGGATTTTTATTTCTATTCTCTGAATATGCACAAATCCGTTTACCGTGCCACTTTATCCAGGGCGCATCTCAATTACTCACCTGGAAAGTAGAGCGAAGTGGTTCGCACGCCTGCTTCAACGACGGAGTCACAGCAGGGGTAAACGAAGGCGACGACAAGCCTACAACCTTCAACCCCTTGGGCGCAGCCACCACTCTACTCTTGAGAGACAAAGTAGCCATCTACACAACACCAAAACTCACACCTTCAGACTACAAACACAACACCTATCCCTCACACAACACAACCTCCCACCTTCCACCTCAACAGTACAGCACACTGATACAAAATCTAGACAATGACTGTCACCACACTCCGAAACCAAACCTCAATTCCCAAACACCTCCTGGAGCTCCTCCCAGTGATTCCACACAACCCATCTGCACCTAGCAGATGTTTCAACAACCTGGACCCCATCTGCACCATCTCCAAAACCTCTATCTAGAAACGCCAATCATCAAAAAACCATCGTCGACCATACCTGGCGGATGCAGGTGGAAGCCATCCTGCCTAGCAGTGCCTGATCGAGCTAAGATTTCCACTCCAACCAAAAACTCCACCAGCTTGAAGACCAACCTCCTGTAGCTTCACAGATTCTAAAAACTAGCACAATCCAGTCGGAGAAACGCGAACAAACTCGCAGAAACTCAGAGAGATTGCCGGAACATGAGCAAGGCGAGTATAATCCTTGTCTCCGACGCCCGTCCCCGCGCTCCGCCGTCGGATGCCCCCACCGACGCTCCCGATCTCGCCACACCACGGCTTCCTATCTAGACATCGCTCCGATAACACAATCCCCACCGTCGATGGAATTCAAATCGAAGGCTGTACGAAGATCAATATCCATCCGTCGATTAAAGCTCCGTTGACGGTGGGGATTGAGTTTTAGCCAGCGAAGAGTATTGATAAGCTTTGTGTGGCCCGTCGCGTGCACTTGTGGGTTTAAGGGACGCGTTGGGAACACGTTCCCATGGGACTTGAACGTGTTCCCATGGGACTTATCTTGAATCTTCGTCGACGAGGGGGCGACGAAGGGGAGGTTCGTTCGTTGATGGGGAGGTTTCGTTCGTTGGAGGGGGGGTTGTAGAATCTCCCAGTATGGGCGTTGTGTGGTAGATTATTTGCTGAGTGTACTCCTATCTATCCATTATTGATTCTTACCCTTTTGGTGGTGTCTGCTTTTAAAAGGAGAGGCTGTTGTTTGTTTTTTCACTTTTGTAGTTTCTTCTGGGTTAGCCTTTCTGATCATGTTTTTGTATCGATGACTGTCTTTGATTTGGATTCTAAAACTGTGCATAGAAAGTCTTGGAAGGTGTTTTTCGGGTAAAGTTAGGATAAGAAAGGCTTTTTCTAGGGGAGTAATCCGTTTGGGACGCTACCTTGAGATATAAGATCTGGGAGGGAAGATGTGAATATGATTTTCTTTTATTTTGGTTTTGAGGGAAATATTGTTTTGATGTAGTATGATTCATGAGGGGGCATCTGATGATTAGATTTCCGGGAAGTGTTGTTGTCCGGTTCTTGTAGATGGGTCCACAGCTTTTGGTGAATCTGGGACTTTCTGTAGCCATGCAAGAGATTTGTCTCTCTGGTTGCAGTAAGCATGACAAGTCAATGGCATTCGGGAGGCAAGATCTAATGGCACCTGTTTCTCAATTGGGCAGGTAAATGTTTCTGTGCCTCGTGGAATGGCGAGTTCGTCACTCAATCGACATGTGCATCTGTCAGAGATGGTGGTTTTTAGGAAGGGTCAAAAGCAAGTTGATAATGAGCCACGTCAGATCTGTATACGGTGTACGTGGATATCACTGCCCATACCGCTAGGCGCTTCAAAGAATCACAATCCAAAGGCCTACACCCAATGGCTACATAAGATCCAGAAAAGGGCATTTAGATTCCACAGTGAAGACGGAAGAATTTCACTACAGATGAATTCTAAGATAAGAATCTTTCTTGGCAAGGATATTCAACATTCAGAGCATTTAACTTTCACTACTGAAAAATCAAATCAACATAAGAAGGTCCACAAAGGTCGAGATCATACATAAGAAGTGCATCAAATGATTCAGACTTCAATCTGAAACTCTTATTAATCACTTGAATCAAACTCTTGAAGAAAGAAGACGTCGAATCTAAAGGTGTATCAATGTGAACCTAGCAGATTCTCTCACTTTACTAAACCATGGTGTCACCTCACTCAATCAATCAAACTGGAATTGTAAACCCAACTGGGGTTTGAAAAAATAAATAGGATTCTAAAGAGCCTGCTTGGCCAACTATTCAAGTTGGCTGCAGTTGCGCAACAGTGTGTAGAGCTCTAAAAGTTGATGGTTCGAACTTCTTCAACACAAAAGTTAAATGGGCAAATACCTCAGAAAAAGACGATCTCCTGCCCAAGTTGAGGGTCCGATGATGGAGCACTCTTACGTTGAGGCAAAACAGGCGGTTGAAGCTCTATATTATCCAGCAAACGGACGGAACCAAAGCGTGCCGCCACAGCAAACACAACTGGAAACTCGATAGTCTTCACCTCCAGAAGCGTCTCCTGGTCCACGATCTGTTACATACATAACCAAGCTACACCTTAGCACCGGCATCAAAAGGGGTACTTGGATAACATAGCAACTCAGTGAACTATACATGAGCTCAGAAAATACTGCAGGCAGTCTAGCTGCCTCTAGAGCCCCCCATATTGGCATCTTGACAAATACTCGTCAGGCTTTCAGACACTGCCAAATCCCGATTAAAAATGGCCATTACCGAGAAATTGTTCTCTGTAAGCCTTAATGAATTCAATCATGTACGAACCAAGAGAGCTTCCCACCACCACAAAAAACCGAATCAATTCTTGCTGAGAAATTTCCTATACATTTTAATTGCATGCCATTCAGCCACTTAACAAGATATTGAAAGCTGTAGCACAAAAGAAAGATGAATGTGTTTAAGTGTCAAGTGTGTCACCTTAGCATAGTCTACTTGTCCTCCTGCCGATGTGATGGCCTTGTGCACCCGCTGTTCCAAGACAGTTGCATCGACTTCACCCAGTCTCACCGCATCTTCAACTTCTCTTAACGACCTGCTTATTGAAAGAGCCTGCATTCATTATTCCATCATTCCAATATCGCACCAGGTGAGTGATTTCTTCATAGCTTAATTACATGCATCCTTACATGGCAGAATAAAACTTGTGATAACAGCTTTCAAAAGATAGTTGAAAAGAAGATGATCTCATGCTCTCTTTGGGTTCAGATAGGTCTCACATCTTGCCGCTCAGCTGCAGAAAGCCGGACATTTCGAGAACTCATTGCAAGACCATCCTCCTCCCGCAACAGTGGGCAACCAATGATCTCAACCCCAAAATCCAGGTCCCTAACCTGCGCGTCACCAGTAACCCCGTTACCACTTCATTGCCTAGTCCATCTTAATTGTCACTTATCTATCCTCCATAGCCAACAAGCCAAAAGGAAGCTCTAAGAAGTCATTAAAAAACTGATCTCTAACACATGCTTTACTCAACAAAAATTCAAACCAAGAATGAGGTGACCTGTTTCTTACCATCCGACGAATGATACGCCACTGTTGATAATCTTTCTTTCCGAAAACTGCCACATCTGGTTCAACGATATTGAACAGCTTGGCAACGACAGTGGCAACTCCTCTAAAAAAAATAGGCCTGTCATTCCCACACAGAGGCTTCTCTAGCCTCTCCACACGAATCCATGTCTCATGCCCACTCTCCTCCTGTTTCAGTGCTTTCCCTGGACTCGTCACCACCTTCTGCTCATCTGGCTTGCTCGCAGAAGAATCTCGAACATACAGATCGAAAGGATTGAAAATGGCGTCCACACCGAGAGGCTGCACAGTTGAACATGTTGTGACTGAAAATTAGGGTTCATGTTACATTACATTTTAATTCACAGATTGACATGTAGATTGTGAGGTTTAAGACATGGAAGTGCCACCTTAAGCTTCTCAAGGTCGCCTTCGAAGTCGCGAGGGTACGTTGAGAGGTCTTCGCCTGGTGCAAATTGTGAAGGATTCACGTACACCGAGACCACCACCTTCGTAGCGTGGAGCTTCGCCTCCCTGACCAACGAGAGATGGCCTTCGTGAAGATATCCCATCGTTGGCACTAGGGCGACGCGCTCTCCTGCCTTCCTCTGTGCGCGAGACCAGTCTCGCATAGCTTGCTTCTCCCTTATCACCTCCATGGCTCAGAAACTTTATTCAGCCCTAAGTTTCTCGCACAAACCCTTGAGTCGCTATGACCAGCTCAAGTAAGACGGAATTTGCGAATCGAATGTCACAAGAGTTGCTCCAATCGTTCTGTCCGCTCCATCCTCCCTCACCTTTGACACCCATTACACACAGTCAACACCACCAAGTAGTTCAATTTCGACGGCTAGCTCCACCAATGGTCAGGGTGTAGGGTTTAAGCATCACAGAAGTTTCTACTCCATTTTCTCACAATTCACAATCAACTCTCCTCCTATCCAACAAAACTAGCGAGTTCTTTTCTACTGACCTAGTTAAGCAAAATTGACGATGTATTTCAAATAATCCGAACACTCAAATCCCACAATGTCGAGAATCGGATGCAAATTCAAAAAATTAACACGATCACATGGTCACTTGACAACTTCCAGAATGCAAACGACTGCCCAAAGACAGGGCAATTCACAAGCAAATTCTCCTCTGTCATCTCAAAGGCCTAGATAAAAGTATCAACCAACAGAAACCATGTCTAAAACCTTACAACAACGCAAAAGAATTCCTATCAAATGATCATAACATGAAATTCACCACAACAAACCCAACTGACCAGAATTATCTGAACCCCACCGTAACCACTCACACTATGACTAGAGCTTCTCTTCACAACCCATCAACTCAAAACCTACAACCAAAACCCCAGCATCAAGAGCACAATAATGATGGCTCACCAATTTGCAAATTCTCTGATATAAATCCCGCCTCCGAGAGTCTTGAAGGTCTTATGAACTTTGTATCCTTTCTCAGAGGAAATTACTCTACAATATAGTAACCGGTAACAAGAAGAATTGCGGAGGGGAGAACTGGGTATGGCGGAATCGGTGCGACAGATGAGCGACGGCATCGAAACCGCGTTTTGTGCAGCTTCACGTGACACCACCTAAGACCGTCATGTGGGCATTCCACAAACCTGGCCAGGAACAGAGCCTTTCTTGAGGCAAACAACTTCCTCTGCTGAGAAGAGAAAGGACTGGCTTGCAACGGAGATCTTGAAGCTCGGACGCAAGTGCATCTCATAGCGCAGAACTCATCTCCAAGGCTCAGGTATGCAGTCGTTTTAAAACCCTTTCCTGTTGAGGATTGGAACTTGGATTTGCGCCCATCTGCAGTTAAGTTCGTCCCTGTCTTTGTTAATGTGATTCCATGGTTATGTGATGCGTTCATGAATTGTGGGTGTTGTAGTTTTACGGAGAGATTTTGATGGATTGTGAAGTTTTGGGTGCGTTCATGGATCTGGCGAGCTTGCATTTGGTTTTGTGTTGTGGAAGGGCACTCTTCTAAGGGTTGGGTAGGATCGAGAGTTTATTCAAGCACCGTGTCTGTGAATTCTTTGGACATGGGTTTATGTCAAAGGACCTCGATTTGGTAAATTATGAGAGAGCGTCTGATTGTGTCTTGGTGAATGGTTTTGTTGGTGAGTATGTGTTGTGATCTTTCGAAGTTCACTCGGTTTTATGTTTTTTGTTATGTGGTGTTACAACCCTAAAACCTTGCATTCTCATCACGGGACTTCGTTAACCTAGAATTTAGCCAAGATTTTGGACGTGGGCGATTCTCTTTATGGGTCGTGCCATGAAGGCCTTGGTTGCGTTTCTCTACTGGTTGAGAGCTATGGATTTTTCTTGGCCGGCAAATGAGTGCAGGAAATAGAACTGGAAAACAGGTTTAAGTGTGTGTTCTGTTTCTGATCGTAAGTGTGCTGAATTTCATGTTCATGGATGGTTGTGCAGTCTGGTTTACTTCGTGCTGGTCATTACTCTGGGGCATTGAGATTGTTTGATACTGTCTGTTATTGATAAACTTACTTCCTGTTTGCACTGTGGTTTCCTGTTATTGATAAAATACTAACTTCCTGTTATTGATGACCAACACTTCCTTCAGGTTTTCCTTTGTGATGAAGACATGATCTTATGATTCTGATGCTTCACTTATTTTTGTCCACAGAAAGAGCGAATAAGCAGAGATCGTTTCTTGTTTAGCTTTGCGATATGGCAACGACTGAAGTTTCCACGTCTGTTATGGAACATCACCACGATCGTCACCAGGTGCCATCTTCATCTCCACTCTGAGTTTCCCACTATCTGTCATGTTGGCTCCATTAGTCCTGCTTCGTTTTTATCAGATATGCCACTAATCAGCCCTTTCGAGATAAAATTAGACTTGGTTATCATCTGCTGAAAGACTCAAGGTCGCGAGGATCTAGAAATGAGAGGAAAATGACCGGGTTTTCACTGTGTATATTTGATTGACAATCTATACTATGTATGAGCTTTGTCAAGTTTCTAATTTCCCCTTCAAAGTGACTTGTGTTTTAGTGTTGGCGACTCTTGTTAGGGAAGTATGCATTTAGTTTGCATTGGGATCACCAGTACCGAATGTCACCAAGTTGTGCTGTTGAGTTCTGATTATTACTATGGTCCAGTCTGAGGAGGACAAGCGGCGGGAGCATTTGGCATCACTTACAGCAGACAGTGATGTGCGAGCTCCTGGGATCGGCCACCGCATCAAGGAAGAGGTTCAAGCAGTCGTTCACAGCATTTACGACAAGCTTTGTATCCCTAAAAAGGATAAAAAAACCAAGACATGAAAGAAGAGCTGCTCAAATCTATGGGGTGACATTTTCACCTCATGAATATCGTCATACTGAAGTTGTCACTTCCTGCTACCTGAGGTAGTTTTGTCCAGGCGAAGTTCAATATTGTTGGCAAGATATGGTCTTTGATTTGAGGTCATGACCTTGAAGGCCAACAGACTAAGTTCGTTTGTTTTTGGATTGGTATCTGTGTTCTGTTAGGCAAAGGTAAAATATAATGGGACTTATCTGAGTCCCAAGCTTGGGTTGGCGAATTAGTTGAATGACTTGGTACAGACTTCTTAGGTTTTAAAACTGCCAGTTCAGTTTGTAATTTTAGACAAATTGTTTGTGAGAATACTGGTACTTCGGGTCATAGGTATGAGGCTGTCAAGGTAATGCTCGCCAGATTACGTCTCAAGGCTACAAGCTCTTTATCAAAATGGGGTTTGTAGGGGCAAGTCACTGTGATATCATCAGTTGTATGGATATGAAACTGGAAGAGATTCTGAATTAAAACTATGTTGAAAAGTATTCATGCCGCATATGCTTACTATTCTTGCACGACGTATCCAATGGAGATTCCTCGGGAAACAACATGAATTCCCAAAGCCTTGTTTTTGAGCACCATGTTTCCATCCAAATTTTGTTCCTCCAGTGTCAAGACTTTTCCTCATTATGACAGAGTTGGGAATCTATGGAATGTAGCAATGATGTTTTGGAAGAAATTCTGTGAAACTAGATAAGATGCAGAAGAGATATCCATTCACGCCACTGGCTCACCTTCCTTAATTCTTAGCATAATTCTCTTTCAAATAAGACCCCCTTGGGAGTAGGTTACAGCTCTGCCAATGTCAACTGCAAATAGCATCTGCTTGGAGAGAAAGAATATGCACACTAGGGACAAGAGATCTAATTTTTTCTCATAGTCCGAGATCCTGTGTGAAAAAACTGCTGAAGCTGAACAAACTGGGTTCCCAAGAAAATTCTAGAGAGTTTTAGCCTCAACCTACTTTACAGTCACATGGCATATGATAAAAGAATGGGTGAGTATGTGTCAGAAATAAACAAATAAATGAGTGGCCTTTCCTAGCCAAACAAGAAGGATCACTAAAAAAGTCAGGGAGCATTGACGTAAAACTCCAGCCCAGTAGCGTCATCTGTCTCTTGAAGAAAGTGTGGTAATGCTCATGGGAGAAAAATTCGTAGCTTAATGTTTTCCATCATCAAGAGGTGAAAAATCTTCTTCTTTCGCTTTCTGAGCAATGAAGGCTGCTATTCGTTTCGCCGCCTCATCCCTGCAGTCACACAAGAAATCACATTAATCACGAATGATGGCATCATGGCTTAAAGACCGAACTCCAGCGTTGCAGAAACAGAACATCTATTGAAAACATCTTCAACGTGACTTAAATCTCAATAGAAGCTGCAGCCAAATCATCGATGATGAAGAGTGTGAGAGTTTACTTGATGCACTTAGGAATTCTGCAACGATGCAGCACACCAACGACCTTGTGGCCGCGGTCCTGCCATTGTCTACCAACGCGAGTGACTACTGGAAGTTGTTGGAGGCCACGGGGTTGCATCAGGGCTTCCGCAGCCTGTAGGGTGGTATCTGGATAGCAGACCACGATAGAGTGGCCGTCGGACACATTCTCAACACTGCTTGTACAAGTGGCAGCAACCAATATTGAGTCTAACTGCACATCATGAACATTCAACAGATATAATGTTATCCAATATTAATCAATCATCTTTACATTAAAAACAACTCATTGCGATACAAGTGATACTGCAAGGATCTTGGAGAGAGAAGGGTGTAAACCTCTAAAACGACTGGGCGAGCAGAATATATAGATTCTTCAACGGCTCGAAGTACTTCTCGTTGCAAGTCACTAGGAGTCATGATCCCCTCCAGAAGATCATTCTCATCCACAACCAGAGCACAACAATGTCCACCTGCCAGCATTGCACCCATGCTCTCCTTTACTGTGGCCATTGCATTTACCTTCACGAAGTCCTTAGACATTGCGTCAGCTGCCTGCGGAGCCAAATACGTCACTGATATAAGTAGTCCTTCTGTCAAGCGGTAACACCAAGTTCACAACAGAACCACTTAGACAATCTACCTCCGCCTAAAAACTTGGATCACGTTTGGCATGCCTCCTCACCTGCATCTCAATGCATATTGACTACCTTGTACCAATAAGAAGTAATTATAAAAAACAAGAACGAAATCATTGTCTAAACTCAGCATCCAATGTACATAAATATCGTGTAATAGAGATAGTTGAATGAAAGAGACATACTTTGCACTCGTTCATAAGAACCGCTTCCGATATATAAATTGCATTGGGATCATCATCATTATTCAGCGTAGTAAGCTCAACGTCAGGTCCTTGTCCTCCAACTCGGCTAACTCGGCGCCACACACGCCCAGGTGGTATCACACTCGAACCATCAGGTAGCAGACCTTGCTCGGGAACTTTGGAGCCAGGACACTTTTTAAATTTTGCTCCGACGGCTGCCACCCAAATTGCAAGCCCTACTGCACCCTGCAGAACTCAATAAAATGAAAAACGGTTGAACTCATTTTGCTAGAATTAGATTACAAAAAATTAAGCTTGACATTGGCGATCTCCGCAAGTTTGAATGCAGAATACTGTGCTAAATATGGTGCTGAACACTGTGAAATTGTCATCATGTTAAGCAGTATCTGCAACTATATCAGAATCTGTATTTCCCGGTAATCTTTTCTTGAAAGAGGAAACAAGTTACTGTCCCCTTTGCAGTTTTGAAGGGTTTGCAGCAGGAGCCTCTTCTTAGCCTCCCTTTAATGGATATGTGGCTCAAATAGTAAAGAAGAATCGGACCACAGTATTTAGGAACCCTGACGTCGAAGTTTTAATCCATATGATGGAACATAAAACACGAACAAGAACTAAGAAGTCCTCGGCAAGAGGGAAAATAACAGAATTAATACAGAGGTCTTACCATGAGTGGCAGCAAGATGTGATAGTCCTTAGTGAGCTCAAAAAGCAGTAGAACCGATGTGAGGGGAACAGAACACACTGCAGCAAGCAAAGCTGCCATCCCTACCTGTTGCACAACCGCAAAACAATGCCTAAACGTTTTAAACAAAAACAATTATTGTAACTCATGTGAAGCAGAAGGGTGGCTAGAAGGCGTCTGCCGACCATTGAGGAACCAAGCACTTAGGACCGAACTGGACACAAAAGGCTCCTTTTCAAAGCATAAAATATATTTTTCAATTAAAACGAAATAGATTAAACTAAAAAGGTTGGACAATGAAAGGGGTATCTGACAAATAAGCGTACAGATAACAACCAATTCATGGGACACATACCAGTGCATAGGCCTGGGGATGAGCCACAGCGTTGTGGCCTGGCATTACGGCATTGATAGCCTTCCCAATTATGTTACCATACAAAGCACCAGAGGCTGCCCCGATGAACAAACTAGGTGCATACAGCCCTCCCACCAGCCCTGAACCTTTACACATTGCAGTAGCTACTATTTTAAATACAATGATCTGTGCCAAGAGACCTTGACCAGGGGCACTTGAAGTAAAACCAACTTGGAGGATTTCATCCACATTTGTGAAACCCCAATAAGAAACACCTGGATATTTTAAGGCAATAACCCCAGTCAGCAGAGCTCCAATTGCTGGGGTAACTGATGCAGGAACACCTAGTTGGTCCTTTGTAAAGTCAAATATACGGGTGAACCATGCGACAAGGCGGGTGAAAACTACACTCATAATGCCGCAGACGCCCCCAAGAAGTATGTACAGTGGCAGCTCTGCACATGCAGAAATTAAGCGGAAATATAGTCTTACGATTAAGCACATTCAAAGTAAACAGGGACTCATCTGCTTAATCAGTAAAATATTGTTTGTGACAGAAAAGGATTGGATTTATCATTGTGAGAAATTATACCGGCAGCAGATCGTAACTCGTAAGGCGGAACAGTAAATGCAGGCCTCTCGCCAAGAAGAACTTGGGACACAGTGGACGATATCACTGCTGCCAGTATAATCATTGCCGTTGTAAGAGGAGGAGAATTTTCAGCATTCTGAGGTCTCAGCACGGTTTCAATAGCGAAAAAGGTCCCAGCAACAGGTGCATTGAAACCTGCAGCAAAAGATGTCCTGTGAGATCACATATACCAGGACAATAATATTCATCATTGCTTCCAAACCGTCATTTGACATACAATCATACATTAACTGAAGATCTACTAAGATTGTGCACAGATATACAGGGTTTGTGTCCAAGGTTGATGGGCAAGGTGTGTAAATTTGGAGAGGCATAAAACATTTGTCAATACTATTTACTAACCTGAAGCAATGCCAGCAGCAGCACCAGCAGCTACAAGTGCAATTCGTCGCTCTTTACTGTTTTTCATGATATTTGAAAAACCGTGAGCCCATCGTTTGCCGATGTCAACAGCTGGGCCTTCTGGACCTAGAGAGAGACCACTGCCAAGAGTAATTGCAGCTTGCAATGCCAGGATAACAGGTTTAAGTGCTGCTAACCAATCTACTCTGCTGCGACTGGAAAAAACAGTAGGTGGTGGTTGAGATGCTCGGACCACATCCAAAACATCCGTGACGGTGTGGAGCATTCCAACGACAACTCCACCAACAACTGGAATCAACAGAATTCTGTGCCAAATGTCAGCAAGCTTCTGCAAACGTAACCACGATGCTCCCTCGCTGGGTGTTCCTTCCCAGGCCACATCATGTATGAAATGTTCCTGCATGAGGATAAAATATACAATACAATTATAGTCTCAAAAAGGGTTATTAACAAGACAAGCACTTCATCACTACGCATTGATTCCAATCTATTGCAATATGCAGAATTGGATAAGACATACCAATTTGTTGAAGGCAACCACACTAAGGCCACTGGAAAGGCCGAGCACACAGCCTAGTAGGAGAAGCACCCACTCAGGAGGCATCCGTTCTGCAAGCGTGGTTTTTTTCTTGCGCACTTGCAATTTTTTCAGCTCGGCAACTGGTTTCTCCTTGCTAGCATTCGAGGCGCTCTTCCAAGCCTGAACAATATTTGAGGCCTCGGCAACAGCAGCAGCAGGGGCAGGAGGTCTAGGCTTTAAAAGATCCGAAAGTCTTTCTGCCATGCTGTTTCGTTTCTCATCGGATTTCTCCACCCAAAGTTTCATCTCGCTTCTTACACGATTTGCAGGCTTCTCAATTTCAAGATTATGAAGGAGAACATCAACTTCTTTGAGCTGAGCAGGTTTATGTTCCAATCGCCCCTGTGATTCCACATCTGAATCCAGTGATATCAGAGGGGGTGGTTCATCACTGGCCACTCTCTTACCTGCTTTCGTTTCTTCCCTGATCTCATTTCGACGCGCTTCTGAATCCTCACTCAAGGCTCTCGAGCCGGAATCAAGTGCCGAGGCAGGATTAATTACCACGGCCGAATCCCAAAGACTGGACCGTCGGACCCTATCGTCATGCACAGGAAGTGGCTCCGGGGTCAAGATCTTGGCCAGCTCTTCCCTGCTCACGGTCTCTTCCTCGGAAAATGACGAACTCGCCGAAGTGATGGGAATGCGGACATCATCGTGGGGCTGCCCGTCATTGTTCAAGTTGAAGCCATGAATGGAGTCAGTGATCAGAAGATCGCTTCCAACTTTCTCTTTCCCTTTGACGTCCTTCTTCGAGCCTGAAATGATCTCCTCGGGCCACCAGTTGACGTCCTTCTCTGATCCTGAAGCGACCTCCTCCGGCCACCAGGGCAGTGATCGCTTGTCACTGGCATTCATCCTTGTGGGCTGGTGAGCTTCTCATACAGCTGAATCCTATTGATATAGATACTGGCAGGTTATTGCAACCCCTCACAACCATGCCTCATACATACATCACTACGGAAAAATCATTTTCGTCTCCTCCATCAAACAAGAGTTTACCCCAACTCCCGCATAGCTTTAGAGACCACCTAACCTCTGTCAAATGTGCAACTCCATTTGCCTCGAGAATTATACAAGATTGTAGCCATTCTCTAAACGATAACCTGATATCCTGGCTCAATGAAGACGAATGGAGTGAGTACACAAGTTTCTCTAAGCTCACAGGGTTGCAGCGAATTAGCCTGTACCACATGATTAGGTCGATGGCCACTTCATTCACGAAATGCCAAATTGAGCAGGGCCGTCGTTCCACCTTTTCTTCCCACAATCAATTCCTGATAAATCAGTTGCTGCATTCCAAAAACCTGCACATCCAAATTGAGACCTTGCAGAGTCCCGAGCTTTCAACATTCTCCCCTCGTCATCCACGTCAATCTTCACCAAAAATCGAATTTGCACACAACCAGATAATCCTCCACCGACAACAGAATCCTCCTCGATCATGTCGAACATATGTCGGCTTTGACCTACAACGGCAGAGTATTCCAACACCAAAACTCCTCCATGGCACAACAGCTGATCACAAGAAGACGACAGTGCCCATTTCACAGCGCCTTCACAATGCAAGAAAATTCATGACCTCCCACGACATGACCATCGTAATTGACCTAACTCAGATCCAAACCCTGAGCCCCTGCATTATCCTCGTACTGCTACCGATCTCAAAACTCAATATGCCAAACAGAAACCCTCTTCTACTCCCAAATTCCCAAACATATCAACGCCCAACTTCACAGAACCATGAATTCCCAAACCTGTCACTCCCATCCTGCTTCTCATGCCAAATTCACATAATGAGATTCCATGAAGAAGGGATGATGAGCCTGAACACCGTGACTCCGGTGATGGATCTGAACAATCAGCCTGGATTATATTTCATCGCATGGGCGGCCCATGAAGTGGATAGACAGCACGTGGTCTCTCTGTCTCACATGCGTTGGTTCTTGACTTGTTTGCCGCTACCGGCCACCGGTGGTGCTGCCGTGATCCGTTTGGGATTCTACACACCTACTAACAAGGTGTTTTTCTGAACTCCTACTACGGTACCGTATCCAAACATTACGAACAACATCCTCACTGCTCTCCAGTATCTGAGGGTTCCTCTGCATCTGTTACTGCAAGTGCATGTCTATAAGCCAACTTGCTCACCAGGCGCATCATCCATTCCTCGTGAGTTTCAAATATGAAAAATTTGTGCGTTCCGCACGAGTCGTCTTTGCGCATCTCCCAACAGCGGATCATTTCGAGCTGCTTTTGAGGCGGGAAAGTCATGATATATGTCGTGAAAGTGTCTGTAACTTCATCAGGGTTGAAAGAATCTTGAAAACACATATCAAATGCCGTACAGAAGTCCATAAAGAGTGTGTACCGGTCTGAAGAGCTCAGGAATAGGCGGCCGTCCAGGAGGTCCAAAAACATTGAATAGACAAATTTAACCCATTTTTTGTTGATAGCCATCGAGTCGTTGTCCAATAACTCCTCCCGGCAGTGCATGCTGAAACGGAGATCTTTATCCTTCATAAGCAGATCAACGACTGGTTGGGCAGCATTAAAGCTCCGTAACAGTTTATATAACCGATAGAAACCTGTAAGATTTTCAAAGAATTTATCCCAAGAACAATCTTTGAAGGAAAGAAGAAGCCTCATTGTCTCTGTCTTCAGCTGCCTTACACACTCAACCTGCGCATATTCCGTTATCGCCCAGCATAATTTTCCTACACGCATCTTCATAAAGCTTGCAACTCCTCTTCAAATAGCTGACCTCATGTAATTCTGATCCCTTAGATAAAACAGAAACACAGATCAATGACAATTCCCACAAAGCCTTTTCCAAGTACTGACTCAACACTACGCTTTGAGTAAACTTTGAAAACTCTTCTGTTCTTTCCTTCTCCGTCAGTGGCAAGCGCAGCCGTGCAACCAAATCCATGTGAACTGTACCATCAAGAAAAAAAATGCCCTAGCGTACAGAAAGAACGTATCTGCTTTTCTTCGTCCGAAGTCCAAGGTGCAGCTGATAAGTAACTTAATTCCCAGGTCCACCAGATCTTGGTACATGATTTGTTGAGCAATCTTGAGAAGCTCAAGACAATGCTCAACACTTCGAATTGGCTTCAAGAAGTCCAGCGGCTTCATGCGAGAAAAGCATTCCCGATAGTACACGGCGTGTGCCTGAAGTTCAAGATGAAACTCCATCTGCGACGACAAGGGCTTTGAAGGAGCCCACCTTGTCTTCATGCATGTCTCGAAATACTTCGAACATTGTCGAAGCCTGCTGGAATCTGCATAGATTTTGTCCACCACCTCCTCATACTCGGCGCTCTTTGATTCTGTCCTTCTCCGCTTGCTTGAGGGGCTCCCTCCTCGCTCTCGAACCAAGAATATGACACACTTGTCCTCAACCCGCCATCCTTTCAATCCAAAATTTACAATCATTAAAGCAGCGTTGCATAACAATGATCGCAGCAACAGTGATCACGGCAACAATGATCACGTGTTGTTGACGAGTATCAAAGCAACCACATTTTGTGCTTGGTTACCAACATCGGTCTGAAACATTCTCATTCTAGAACATTCCGAAAAAACGTTTATGTAATCCTCATTTTCAAAACGGTTTACCAAAAATACATGCAAGTTCTACAGTTGATTTAAACTACAAACAACGTTCCTCATAGTGCTGGGAGGTTTAGGGCTTAGTGAGAACCTGAGAAAAGAAACGAAATCCTTCGTGTAGCCTCGTGCGGTAAAAACCCTCCTGTACCAAAAACTCGGGCTGCACAAGAGTTGCACCTGAATCACTCCAAAAAACTCCACCCAAAATCTCGAAAGTTGACAATTCAAAACTATGCATCTAGCCCAAAATGCACTCACGATGTTTTTCATGCAAAAACCCCACAGCAAGCGATCAGGAGTACTCACTGCTAGAGAGTGTGTCGCCTTGATGGAGAGGAATGCGGAGACTTGTGACCCCCACAGATTCAAGATGTCCAACTCCAAATCTCTTCCAAGTTTGTAAACAACTCGCAGTCAAGAACAGCGGCAGATTTCCAGAGGACGGCCCATGCTTGCTGAGGAAATGTCTAAGCTTCTCTCGAATCCTGCGCAGATCGGGGCGAATGGGGAGCAGCGGGGTGAAAGCCGGGGCCGGACAGATGGGTGGTGTCATGTTTGTGTAACGTTGCTTTTGTGGACCACTTGGAGGGCTTCTCGTATCGTCCCTAGGGACCTCGTTATTTCTGCACATAACAGGTAGTTAGTGTAAAACTCATGGCAATTACGTTTTGTCAGTGTAATTTTTCAGCCTCTTTTCCAGATTATGGCAACGATATTTTCCATTTCAAAGTGTATTTATAGTACGATCTTTAAGCTCTGATGTTTCATGTAGGGATCCAAAACATGTACTGTATTGTAGAAAATGATAAACATGCATCAGGTGTTTCAGGTAGTCATGGTGTTCCGAATGAGTAAATGCATAATGGATTTGAAAACCATACTGCGTTTCAGCGTTTCTCTCTCCGAAGACACCCATTTCATTTTCGCAATTGGATCGGTACAAGATTGTGTGTCCACTTGTTGTTAGGTTTAGCGATGGCAACCGAAGAAGGAATCCATAAAGAAAACATCAGGTTAGATTGGAATTGTGAATGGCAATAGAGATTGTTTTATCGAGATTTGTTTGAAGTGGTGATTTGGGAGATCAGTTGCTTTTAGAGTGCATTTCGTTGTGTATTGATTTTTGTTGGAAGATGTTGCCAGTTATTGAGGCGGCACCACCACCACCGCAGCCGGAGAAACCACCTCCTGAACCGAAATATGGTGATAAATGGTTTGATGATCCAATTGAGGTAAGCTCACTTTGCCTCACTTGCTATGTCGCTTTTCAGGGTTACAGATGGCATTGTATTCCGAGAGTGTCAATTTGATCGTGTTCTGTAAAATTGGTCAATTGATAAACCTAAGTGGGCTTTGTATGTCTGTCATGATTTCATGGTATTTGCCCTGATTTCGTTTGTTGTGATTGATTTTGAGAGCTATTGTGGTTCACTGAGATTTTATTATATTGCTGCGTGATCCATAGTTTCATGGTATTCTGTTTTAGTGTGCAATGTACGTGGAGGGATGGTTGTAAGTAATGTTGTTTATTGCATGTCATCCAGGGAGAAGAGGCAATCAGAATGTCCATGACTTTGCAACAGAGAATTGAAGAGAAAGCTTGCACCGGTCCGGACATGGCTGGTGCGTTGATACGCAGAAATGGAAGGCTTCATACCCTTTCCATAACATTTACTGCCTCTCTTAGGATCGTGTGTTGTGTCTCTAAATTTGTGTCCCTTTCTGAGATCTTCATGTTGCTTTCAACAGATTGTGAAATGGCAGGGATCTTCTAATCGACAGTTTGGTTCGTTTTTGGTTTGTTATTCAGGAACAAAACATAGTGGGACTCTTACTTCAAGCCTTGAGTGCCCTAGTAGCGTTTAGGTAGGTTGCGATGCTTGTGACTGAAAGCACATTCTTAGCATGGATACGTGTTTATGTTGTTTACCGATTGAGGGCAAGGGTTAACTTTCAGGTATTTATGCTTCGTAAGCTGGACAGTTTTGAGGCATGATGATCAACTGAATTAGGGATTTCTGTAAGTTGAAGCCATCTCAAGCATTTGTTCAAGGTTAACACTCTGGTGTGCAGGCCAAGCAACCCACATGAATTCTTGGCAGCTCATCTCATCAAGAACATCCACTCAAAGACACTTTCCCTGAGGATGATCCAAAACCCAGAAAGCCACTATAGGAAGAAGTTGAACCAGATGATGAGTACGATCCTTGTGGTTGCGACCGTTCAAGAAAAAAGAGCCACCTCCCCAGAGGAGCCCAAAGAGGCTAATGCAGGTCAACTTGCGAAGAAAAGTACCATTGCAGCGGAAGCAGCCAAGGCCTCAAGTTGCTCCTGATGCGGCTAGGGCATCGGTTCTTGCAAAAGCTAAAGCCGGAAGCGCCACAAAATAAAAGCAAGCATTCTCTCAATGAGCAGAGGCCAAATCACCATTTCCTCTGATTTTTTTCTCGACGTGATATGAAACAACGGTACCGTGATCAATGACAGTCTTAGGCTACAAGAAAGGAAAATGTCTTCAATATCTGAAGCGTTACCAAGATAAAGAACCAACACTGAAATAGGATAACGTATCCTTCATACCCAGCTGTGGTAGAGTTCATTCCAACGACTGGTTCAACCTTGTGCAGATTGTAAGACCTAAACAATCCTGATGTTCGCAGTTCGATCTTCCAGGAATACGGAGACCAAATATGCTGTAACCTCCTGGTAAAGGTTGTCCAATGAGTCTCCTGCTTACACCCAGTGTGATCCCTTATTCAAAATGATCTCAGGCAAGATCTGCTCAAACGAATGCGTATGTAACATCCTGGATCATTTCATGCTTAAGATTCAGCAAATCTATATGGATGTTCTGAAAACAACAGCCATACTCAGAATCGGCATCAACCAGACTACAGGATTTGCTCCATAGAGTGTCTAAGCATCTCCGGGACTAGCATGTGATTGAATTCTTGAACATACTCACTTAAGGTCCCGAAAAATGTACAAGGATATACTTGCTCGTGACAACCAAGAGAACTATATGCCTTAGAAGAGGAAACAGTTGATCAGTAAAGATATCTCTAAGAATTATTGTATATTGGCAAGAGAAATAAAACCGGTGTGTTACAAAGCGTTCAACTCTTCCCGATTCGACTGCTTGAACCAGGTTATGCAAACAATTGCACATGACTAGATAAGAATGGTTCAGTCGACCTTGAACCGATCTAAACTCTGTGAGCAGGAAACCCTAAAATGCTCTCGCCTACAAAACCTGCCCACAAGCGCAACCTTCTTGGTCAGCGAAAGCAGCGAGCTACGTGAATGGCATGATCTGTAGAAAGGAGTCCATTTCAAATCCGATTCAGCTGTCCTCTTAACTTCCATCTAGAACATGAAATCCGCCGTTGTCTTGAAAGTAATGTCCACCTGCTTAGATATGATCTCATCCTAATCAAACACGCTTTGAAGAACCTCAAAAAAGTTTCCCATTTCAGCTATTGAATGACTTCAGAATTATCCGCTTCCTCCCTTCACCAGCTGACGCTAATGTAAGCGTAATCTGCCGTAGCTCCTTCACTACCTTCTCAAGAAGAAGACGCTCTGGACACAAAATAGGCCATCAGTCAAAAACCCTAACGAACCCTACAACTCATTTCCCTTCACTAACAGAAAAGTAACACAACCTCGAGGAAAGCAACACTTACGTCATACAGCAACAGACACAGAATTCGAGAAGGCTGACCTAAAAGAAATGATACCCACAAATGATGACCTAGAGCTTCGAAAAAACGACCAAGTGATGCAAAAATTGCAAACGTCATCGGTAACAAGCAATAAAACTTCCCCAAAAATCAATACAAAACACAACGTAAAACAACATTCACCTGACAGCTCTCACAACGCTCCGGACAAGAAATAGGTCATCAAATAAACAAACCCAGCAAAGTGCACAACCATTCCTCTCTACAACCACAGGAGTAACACAATCCTCAAACAGCATGTCTTTCCTCAAGCAGGAACAGAAACAGAAGACATGAAGGAATTGCACCTAGAGACTACTATTGACCTAATGAAACTGAAATTCCTGTCGGTATCAAAAAAATCGACAATGGAAGATGGCATTCACCTGAAAGAGCAGGAGCAGCAAGAGTAGGAACGGGAGCTGGACCAGGCAACAAGGACTTGAACAGAGCAGCGAGCGCTCGCCCATCTTTCTCCGAGAAGGTGTCAACAGTGTAGATACTGGGCTCGAAGCGCCAGAGCGCCCTGATGGCGATATCAACATCCATGGACATGTACTGCCGCTTGATGAAAACGAGCGAGTAAATCTGCGCCTTCTCCTCCGGTGTCAGCAACTCGTCCGAGAGCTTGTGCAATGCGGCTTCCCATATTGTCAGATCGTCCAGCCCCATCACCGACCCAGGCGCCCAAATTCGCATGTAAACCCTCCCAACCTCCACAAATCCTCCCCAAATCCTCCCCAAATCTTCACCAAATCTCCACAGATCTTCACCAAACTTCCGCAACTCCTCCCTGACATGCACATGCACATGCTAAGCTTCCATCATTGTGCACATCCACCTTCACAAACTGAGAAACGCAACCTGGGTCAAGAAAGAATTGTGTGTTTTCGAAGGCAAATAGTTCGGAGTAAACGTTAGGTTTTGGTAAAACCTTGTTCACACTGAGATGAGGTGTTGGAATGATGCCCATTGTTTGGAATCGATGTGTTCTAAAAACATACTTATCCATTCGGAGAAGACATGAAACGTGAAGTAACGGTCCTAGACTGGTGGGATGATCATGTCGCAGCTACTAATGTACAGAACACGGTGGCTCCGAGTTCTTTACATCACGGTTGAAAACTGCTCTGTTGATGATCGGAGTCATGTTGCAATGTGGAACTTGGGATAGACATGGATCGATCAGCACATCCTGTTTCGATGTCATGTGAGTGGGCACAACTGTCACCGACTTCGGCTGAGCTTCACACGAGGACAGCTTCTGATTTTAAATCTGATCATGGCGGAGATCCTGATCATGCTTTTACTCAAAGATCCTTTCGTTGTTGCATTGGGTGGATTCGTTGGGGAGGCATTGGATGAGGTTTAAGTTACATGAAGCTGAGTGAGTTTGCGAGGAATGAGGGTGATTCATGTTCTTGTGAGCTTGGGGAAGTAAGAGCATCCCCAGTAGTCCTGTAATGTAAACCTGAAAGCGGAAAGAAGTGGAAAGACGTGAATTGTGGTTCAGGCCAGAGCCTGTATTTCAAGCCTGTAAGCCTGTAATTTACAGGTTGAAAGCTGGTTTTGGAAGGTTTTTTGGGGCAAACTTGTAAACCTGTAAACGGTTTTGGAATGTTTTGATTCGGAAAGACACTCAGGTTTGGGAGAACGACGTTCTTAGGCTTATAGGCTTACAGACTTACTGGGGATGCTATAAGTTACCTCGCCGAGAGTGCCATCCATGCCCAATGTTGTCAATTTTGTGCAACTGCAGTGTTACATATTAGCCGGTTGAGAACGGGGAGTACCGGCACCTAGTTACATATTGGCGGGTTGGTTAAAAATAAATTAAGAAATTGATTGATAAATTTTGAAGCTATTTGCTAAAAACCAAATAAAATATGTGATACTTGGGTGATACCTTATTAATACTTAGACAATAATTCAAATGATTGGTAGTTAAGACTAATTGTCTATAGAAATATAGGATAATTATTGGTTTCATCATAAAACTCTTCGGACATTGGCTCTACATGAGCCAAGATTCCCACTTTTTCCACCCTATTGTCTATTTGGAATTCATGCCGAGCCTCCACAATGCTTGCAGAATTAAGACGCTAATATTCTAATTGTGTCATTGAAACTAAGCACTAAGTCTTTGAAAGATCATAAAGGAGATACTGATGGTTGTTTTACACTTAAAAAAGGTAGGCCAATTTGTTGTGTAAGAGGCCTAAAATCTTGAAGGTTGAAATTGCGGCCCCAACACTATACACCTAGAGTCCAAGCCATTATGATGGCATGAATTTTTAATCAAAAAATGCACGTTTTAATATGGCCCAAGTTTTCAAATTTAATGCACCTAATGTTGATATTGTTTCTTTGTCAACATCGCAAAATATCTTCTCAATTTGACATTAATAAGACTCTGCATAAAATTTATAGTTGAATGTAGAAGAAATTGAAGAGAATGGAAGTTAAAAAAATATAATACGTACAAGTACATATGGAAGAATAAAGTGACAACTTGGAATTTACAGCACTACTATATGTTAAGGTGTGTGAATATGCACAACTTTGCATTGATTCCAATGTGCACCTTCAAATCACAATGAAGAAGATGAAGACATTTGAAGCAATGTTTACTTTATTTATATTTTATTGATTGTTTTATGAAATTTTGGTTTATGAAAAGATATCATTAGAATAACCTATGTATGGAATTGTTAAACATGAAGTAAAAAGAAGATGAAGAATGTATAGTAATCACAATTATTATTTAAAAGATGGTACTTTAAAACATCATGTTTTATATAATCATAATGCAATCATGGAATAAAAGTGGTTGAAAAAAAACTAGGAAAATTTATTTTTCCAAATACAAATTTATAAGTTCATGATAATTCTTTTTTAACTAAAAATACTCGTTATCACATTAGAAAATAATTTTTCTTTGGGCTCAATGTGCCTTAATCCCTAAAATACCACAAAATCCAAAGTGGGTTGCTGTAAATTCGGCAAGCTACCACGGTTAGGATTTTTAATATATTTTGACAAGAGTTTTTTAGTGAACATGATAAATCATAATCTAGATGGATTTGAAATTTTAGCATTTAAAAAAAAATTAAAATAGGGATTTTTTGAAATTTTCAGCATTTTAGAAGTGAAAATTGGCAAAAACGGGCCGGAAATTTTAGGGGTTAATCCTTTCATGACCAATCGACCAAATATGGTTGTTGAGGTGTGGTTATTCCATAATTAAGTAAGATCGGTGTAGAAACAACAAAATCATAGGAAACAACGTCGGATGATAAATGCATGCTCAATTTATTGTACAAAATAGATATGCAATTGGACTCCTTATGCGTCTGCTAGAGCTAATTATACATGGCCGCGATGGATTTCTCAAAATGCTCAAAATGCAACGCTCATGGTGTTGCTAGGTAGATCTTCAAAGTCTTTACAACATCAATTCCATATCTTTTACCTAAATCTAGATTGTTTGGTCGCTGATTCTAGAAGAATGCACGAAGGTCATGTATACGTTGTGTACTACACCCGACTTGGGATATCATTATACTGGTGCATACGGTGGATCTCACCCACGTTTGGCCAATAGCATGTATACGGGGGGACTACAAGTTCGTACGGTTGGATCTCATTTTTGACCCTTGATTTATAGTAGAGCGTCCAAAAATGGCGCAGTGCCAAAAATGGAGCTCTAGTCATCTTCTATCAGAGGTACATAATAGCTTCCCCACCCAACAGTACCATGTACTGATGGAAAACATTATAGGGTGTGCGCCATTTTAGAAACACCTATGAATCCATCTTCAAAATTCAGAACTAATTGTAGAAGAATCCAAAAATGATGATTCCACTTGCTCCAACTTTTTAATTAGTTTCCCCATGCATGAAAAATATTTGCACTGCTAATTTCGCAGTAGATTCCCCAGGCTGAAATTTGCGCCATTATTGGACGCTCTACCATATTCATTGCACTGCAATCCAGACCCTTGAAAGAACCTTATTTCCAAAAACCAAAGGACCTTGATTTTCAAAAACAGGAGTGGGTCATGAAAGGGTAAAAGGAGTGGATCACAATAAAAAACGAAGGCATTGTATAAAATTTTTGAGTCCTTGTGGCATTTAACGATTGGAAGTTTTGTAGGCCAGCAAAGACTAAAAATGTGCGCTTCATAACATTGACTTCACGAAAGTACAAGACTGCTTATTGTCAAGGAAACTTTGCAGACCCAAATTGACACTTCATTCTGAAAACAATGAAGGCAGATTACAATGCAATGCTTACATTACAAAAGGTCACTTTCAGAATATTTAAAAGCACTGGATCGTCAATCACCTCTGCATAAGAGTTAACAAGGACAAAATTTTCCAACAAAATTTTCCATTCAGTTTGATGCACAAGGTTCCTGCCACAACACTACGAGCTGATTGTACAAAATTTACAAGGGCTTTGCCCTACCTCCTATCTCTTGGTTCAGGAAAGCCAATGTATTCGAGAGAGGGGGCAGTGTAAATGGTTCTGGTAAACTAAGATGCAAATGAAGATGGTTATTGATATTGATAGAAGATTGACTGCTTCTAGGTTCACGAGAACATGTGGCTGCTATGGCGGGCCGAGTGCGATTCATGTATTCCAAAACGAAGGAAAAGGCTCCAAAAAACTAAGACAGCTTTGCGCCAATGCTTGCGGTGTTCCTGAAACAGACAAGCAGCACATCCAGTCAAAAAGTAGTTTCCTGAGAAGCACGAGAAATCTCTATTCTGCAAGCTGGAGACGTTCTAAGGTTCCAAAATCCAATACAAATGCAGATTTAGTTTGATGTTGTGAAAGAAACGTACCAGGCGTAGCTAGCGCCAAACCAGTAGCGCAACCAGCAATTCCTGCATTCCAAGCTGTGCCAAGCTCCAAACAATAAATATTTATATACATAGAACTTTTGAGGGATAGTTTTTAGAAGCACTCTATGAATTGAGTTCGAGATCCCAACGAGTAATCATGAGATGCTTACCATCTTCTTTGCCTCGAACCTTCTTCAAGTAGCACGAAACAATGCTGTGTACACCCGATAAAATTGCAAAAGTCTACATGACCAACACAAAACACGGGAATTCAGAGACAAATGCTCTCGATTAAACTCTGGTAATTTTGCATTCAGGAACAGACACTTCTGAGATCCAGATGCAGACACAGTAATATATTACTACCTGCTTCCTAGACACTCGAAGATAAGCTGATAAAGATAATACAGAAATAATATGGAGGTAACGTTAAGATGATGCAATGATGGTGAAAAGTACAACCTTGGCAGATGAGCCACCCTCCTTTAAAGCTCCTTTAAATCCTTGCTTCTTAAACAGCCCCGACCCTGCATGACAGCAGTGACATTCAATCTGAGATTTAAGGGCAAAGATTCATCCATACATCGTACAGGCTACAGAGAACAAGAATCCCAACCAAATGAGAAAAAACAACACTACCAAAATTACTCTTGAGATTTATATCTTCTGGAAGCATCCTTGATTAAGTTATAGACCCACTCCCACAACTAACAAGGGGTTCCAACGAAGCTAACCCTGCTTGCGATGATTCCTAATCTGCCAATTATTAAACATCGTTCGAAGCTATAAAGAGCTGGTTCAACCCAACTAAAACTGCCATATGAAAATTTGGCAATAACGATACAACACCCTTTAAATGCCATTCAACTCGCTGACAGGCACTTAAAAATGATCTCTGCTTCGTCACCAATCGGAAAAATAAACCTACAAGAGAAATCCAAACCTCTGTAAACCATAACCCTAAAACCTAAAATGAACCCACAAGTGACAAACGAAAGAAGACAGTGCTAGATCAAACACCAGCAAAAGAAATTCTAAAACAAGACAAAAACACAAATTCAAACGCATCACAACAATAGAAACATCCCATACACCTTCCAAGATCATAAAAGCTGGCTCACTCAACTACTCCCATCACAAAATTAAGCACCAACAACACACGCAAACCCTAAACACCATTTCTTCTAAACACCACCAGCTCTCTCTGCCTCTCCACCAATCAAGAACCCCACCTACGAGAAAATTCCAACCTTTATAACCCTCAACCCTAAAAATCATAACAAACCCAAAATTCTCAACCAAATCCAAAACCAAAATAACACAGTACCAATAAAAACTCCGGCCTCTGTGCATAAACATGATCCACAAAACATGTGATAAACATGATTCACAAACATGTGAATGAACATTGCTCACAAACATGTGAATAAGATGTTTATTCATTCCACCCATGAATCTATATGTGTATGTGATATAAAACTACTGCTCCTTGTCAAGACCAGTATCAAACAACCAACAGTAGACATGACTAGAGAACTTCTGAGAATTGGAATGGAAGCGAATTACCGAATCCAAAGACGGAGCCCATGAGGCCGCCGGAGAGGCCATCGGCAGCGCCCTTGAAGACGCAGAAGGTGGGGTGATGGGGCCTCCAACGCTCCAGCTCCCGGGCTCCTGCGAGGACGACGACGAGGAGTCGGGGAAGGCGTCGGCGGAGTCCGACCACGGGCCCCCTTGGTCTCGCCCCTCCCGACGGTGCCATCGCCATCGCTGCCCAACCCTGAAAACCTCGGAGCTCTGCAACACGCGCTCAAGCTCTTCCAAGCTCTCCAAATTCAAGCACAATGAGTCCTTGTGCTTGAAGTTTGAACTAGGCTATCATATCTTTGAGATTGATTTAGTGATTTTCTTTTTCTTTCAATTAACCTCTTATTGGACAAGAGTGTCCATTTCCATATCTATATAGACCTTAATGAGTAGTTAGAAGATTTGTTGAAGTGGGTTTGTGTTAACATAGGTATTTGGATGTATATAACATAGTAGGAAGTTCGTCACTGGGTAAATGATTTTTTATTTTTTGAAAAAAATAAGGTTTGTTTTTCAAGAATTAAATTTCTCATTTTAATTTTCTTTAGCCAAAATCAATAATAATGACCTAAAATGGCTTGAAATATTAGAATATTGCAAAAGATGATTTATTTTTTTTATTTTTTAATTT
>MU104888.1:0-46303 GCA_014871385.1 Ceratodon purpureus | reverse complement strand
TTTAGTTAAATTTAGTTCTTACAGAATCCTCACAGCTCTCCGGATCTTGGCGGCTATGGCTAAACGACCCCACCCAACTTTGCCATCGCCTCCTATGTACCAACACAACAACCAAAAGAAATGGACCAAAAATTGTTTTTAAATCTGTGTGCTTACCTCTAAGCTCGGCGTTAGTCGCGTCTCTATCTTCCCTGCCGAAGCTCCCTTCTTGGTGCCGTAGCTCTCCTCAAAGCGCAGCGCCTCTCTGCCCCTTCTGCTCTCCTCTCCAACGTAGTGCCCGCCTCTGCGCCTTGGCTCCCCTCTGGTACAATGCAGCTCCTCTCTGCGCTGCGGATCTCTTCTCTGCCGATCCTCCTCTCCGCCCCGCTGCTTCTTCCCGCTCCTCGCGTTGGCCTTCTTCACAGCTCTCCTCTTGCATCAGCTCCTCCTCACCCCGCTGCTTGCACCTCTGCGCTGCCCCTTCCGCTGCGCGGGAGCTCTTTGCGATGCAGCTCCCCCTGCTGCTGGCGCTCCTGCTGCAGGCCCGGTGCTCCAAGCCGCTCCTCAGAAGTCGACCCCGCTCCCCTCCTCTCCGCCGAACTCCTCAGCTCGCAGCTCCCTCGAAGCAAGCGCCTCCCCCACCCTTCTGGTGCAGCTCGGGACCTCACCTGAACTCTCGACTTCCGCACCCACAAGGTCTCACGGCCCCCTCCGTACCCACAAAATCCGAACGGCTCTCTCCGCCAAGAAAGCTGATGGCGCTCCTCGCCAGTTGCTGCCGCGCTCCTCAGCGGCAGGAATCTTGGGTGCGTGACAATCTGATGGATCAACAAGCCTAGAGCACTGCCGTGTCAATCCACCTTCACAAGGCGCCTGCTGGAAGCAAGAGGTCGGCAGCAGAAGAAAGGCGGAAAGCAGCTAACAGTCAACCCCATATCCTTTTTCGGGAAGAAGGCCAAAGACTGGTTTGAATGAGACTCTTGCTGGAGTCAACCGCCTGCCACGTGGACAGCGTCCTTTAAGGGGGATAGAGGCTCTTAAGCAGTGTTAATTAGGGGGAGCTTAAAGGAGCTGGTGGGAAGGTCACACTGACCTTAATTGTCAATCATTGCCACGGCCTTACACATCATTTCTCCTTTTGATTTTAATTGCAAAAAATCGGCATAGAAATTAAAATTAGAATATTAAGGATGAGTAGCACGTATGATTACTAAGACACATTCATTGAATTCATCATTACGGCTCGGGTAATAATCCCTTGGATTGGGCATTCTAGTGAAATAACTAGAAAATAGGTTTATGAGTGAACCATGGTCTAGCCTATATAAATAAAACATTGTTGACACCCAAAAAAATCCCAAAAATTGGTCAATATATCTGTAGATGGCTATTGTAGAATAGACCCATAAACCATGTTTAGGGAATATGCATGGTCCACCCGAACTAAATGAAAACATTGTTGGCAGCCACATTCTATATGTCGATACAGTGAGTTTACAATGCATTGCACTCAATTCACTTGGTCGTTGCTAGCGTCACCACAGCCGACGTTGTTGCCAGCGCCCTCATCGTCAGTGGAGTTGCAACCTTCCTCAGGATCCACATTGTTGCCACCTTCGTGGGGGTCCTCTTCGTTGGCAGAATCGGAGGCTTGTCCACTATTGGCTCCACCACCTCCAACGGTGTTATTACAAACCGAAGCGCTGCCAAACGCCGTCGCCTTGACCGCCAATTCTCCAGAGCCTTTGCAGCATTTGATCGATGCCACTGTTCTCGCCTTCTACGCATAGCCTCCAATCTTGCCTCATCAACCAGGGTATTGAGAACCCTGGTGCACTCTAATTTCTTGTTATACCGATGCTGTATATTTCGGTACCAATGCTGGAATTGTTGCAAAATAACACTGATGCGCTCTTTGCCACCACCATGAGCTGTATGCGCTTGATTCGCTGCCTTCGCTTGATGATGGGATTTCTCCATACCCTGGCAACTCCATACGACGAGACTACCGTATTCCTCCACAAACCAACTACCATGCCTGACAAGTACATGCTGTCAATAGCCACTCCAAGGTTAGTCCTGGATTGAGAATTAAAGAAAGTAAGGTCAGCCATCAACCCCTAATTCATCCCAAACATCGTGGACATAACTCACCATGTAGTGCGATACATGCTCCTCTCCAAAGGCCTCCAAAAATGTTCTTCCCCACGTTTTTATCTTCCCTTTGAACTGGAATCGTTGTTCTGCTGTCAACACCAAGCCGCTGAAATATGGTAGAACCTCTTCAAAGGCTTGCCACATAGCAGCCCTCGCCCTACGATGTGCACCGCCGCCACTATTATTGCTCTCTGCTTGACATATGTCTTTCCAGGCCTTGTCGTTTTGAGACCAAACGCTTGGTTTAAATAGTCTGCTGGCAACAACCCCACTGAAAGATGGTTTCTGTGGCACATTCCCTGTGCTGCCACTCAGTTTTGGATCCTTTCTAATCTCCACGTTGCCACCGTGAGCCCCGATAACTGTCAACGACTTCTCCATTTGCTCTATTGCTGTAGCCCTCAATCTTTGATCTTGTATGTTCCAGACATAAATGATGTGTTGATGCACAATCTTCTCCGTTAATCGAACCTGGGCATGGAGTGTAGAAATGTGCACAATGTGCAATGGAATTGGCAAGATAGGCCGCCACCTTGTATGTGCACGCTCCACAGAGTTGGCAAACAGTCCCCCCAACCAGTTCGGTTTCCCACGTTTTCTGATGGCAACACTCGCCTGGCTTGCTGACCCTACGGTAGGCTTAGCCCTCTTCTGCTCGCAGTATATGCAGTTCATTGCACACGACGGCCCCGACTGAAGCCCGTACATACACTTGATCGTCTTCATGTCCGCAGCGAGATGCCACTCCACATAGAATTCTCCAACTTCAGGGACCGTGAGTTTCTCGCCACTGGACTGTGCTGCAATCACAGATGGAAATTTGGATTTCCCAAATATCCACGAGAGAACTTCGTAAGACTCTTTTTCCACTTAAAAGGTTGCCACTGGCCAAATTTCCTGCTCCGATTGGACTGAGAAAAATAGGCATGGTTCCTCTAAATGTCTGGGTCGAGCGCCCTATTCATCAACGTGATGCTAACCCGTTCAAATTTCTTGCGATTTACAATCTCGGCCTTGTCCAATTTCATGACAAATACCAGTGGTGCCCCTCTTAACTCTGTGGAAACATGGCGAGTGGATGTGAGGGCATAGTTAATTGATAAATAAGCCTGCTGACAGCAAACTCTGAAAACAACAGTCTGAGGTGATTACGTTACCTTCTTCCGTGATACCGTAGAAGATCACCATGCTTCTTTGGACCACCTCAAGGTCTGTGAATAGGGAATTCTTCTCAGTCAAACGACTTCCTTTACCATGTCCTCGGACTTCTTATTCTTCTTAGAACTTCCTCGCAGCGTAAGTCGTCCTTCAGCATGGTAGTATTCGCCAATATACTGTGGCAGGTTTGCATTTAACTCCTGCTGAAGCAGTTTCACATGATAAGGGCTCGGCAAAATACTCTCGGAGACTCCTTGTGTTCAGATCAGCAATGGGAAGCCTTCACAGCTTTGTAGATAGGACCATATCCCCGATGGTAAACCCCCTGCCTGGTCGCAAGCAGCAAGAATTTTGTCCGGTCCAATACTCTTACCAATCGATTAAAACAAATTGTTCACAATCTCTTACTGAACATATGCCATTGCAAGCTGAGAAGCGAGAGCTACACCTTCATGGCCGTGACAGAATTCAAGCTAGTGCTACTACAGTCCTATTTTGGGACTCTTTATCCCCCTGAAGTCGGAAGCACCGATAGTCCTCTCGGTTCCTGTGGACAACAAACTGCACCACATCTGGTTGTAGCACTGTCGCACAAGCTTCACTCTGCTTTTGATCCACCTGATCCAGGTTTTAACTCGTGAATCCCTCTAAGAGCCCTCCTCCTACTTCGCATCCCCATGGGGGTCTCCTCTCAAAGCTGGCCCCTCCGCTGGGCAGCGGTCAACGTCTTCTTCGAGACCCCGCACATGGCGCTCCAATTGCTCCACTCTTTGGGCATGGCAATCACGGACAGCCTGTAATTGAGCTTGGAAAATCCGTGCATGTCTTCTCTAACTCAAGGCAATGCATGAACAGCAATTGGACATCTTCGGCTGCCCTTCAGTTGCTGGCCAGAGCTTCGCCTCTAAGCTGAAGCACTTATTCGCTCAACTGTGCCAACTGGATCCCACGTCTCCTCATGTGTAGGAACCATGTACACAATGATCCAGCAGCCTGTATGTATATCCGCGAAGACCCTACTCTCCATGACATATGAATTCAATGAACTCTTTTAGCGATTTGATTGGAGGTGGCTTCCATGTCACTAGATCAACAGGGTAAATGTCTTCATTGATATACAAGTCAATGTTCGTGTCTCCACGCAACCTCCGTGTTGGAAACGAGCTCCTCATGCACAGCTCCACTTGCGTAGAACCTCGTCTCATGACCGGGGCATAGCGTGTGTCCAGTGCAACTTGGGGAATGTACTGATTGCTTTGTGCAGCCCTTGCTGCCATCGTGGACCCGATAGTCGGTAGTTTTGATTGAATCTCCTCTGGTCACCCTTGGTGATTTGCAGGTAATCGACAAAACTTGTTATGATTTTGGGACACCTCCTACACCCAATGAAAGACTAAAGTATTAGCAAATTCTCTCAACCGTGATAATTATTGCTTGACGACTAAATTCACAATCACAAATACTCCGAACCTAATTCGATAGACCTGCGTGGCATCTACAAGCGCTGTCGACCACGAAACCTACCTTGCCTTATGCCGTTGTGGCAGCAAGGCCTAATGAAACCAAAATTCAAATTGCTCTAAAACCCACTAGCCCCTAAACACCCCACAAAGGTTTATCTTGGCAACTCACCTTCCCTTCAAGTACATCAGTTTTCATCTCTTTGATGAAGCCAATGTCGTCGACTGAGAACGACCCCTCGCCGTCGTCGCTGCCAAGAAATGAATCGAAATCTCAATTTTGCTCCACCGATCTGGGGCGCCATCGCCACTCGGAATCTTTGGAGCAAATCACATACAATTCTGCGTCCCACAGTGCCATAAACGATTGGCTTGAAGCAGAACAGGGCGCTTCGTTTTTTTGGTGTTGAACGGCGTAGAGCCGGTGGCGCCATCACGCCCAAACCATTGTGGCAACAAGTCGAACAATCCGTGGATCGAGGCAACGGATCGAGGCAGTTTATTAATCGCAGAGCAATAAATTCCACTCCTTGGCACTCAACAACCAGCGTCCACGCCCTCTCGCCAACGAGGCAAAACCCAGCCACGCGGCTCCCGTCTGTCTGCAAAAGGCCGCTACGGGCAATGTTTCCTCCCCCTGCTGACAGCGACAGAGGGGTTTTTGGGCAGGAAGCTCAGCTAATCCGGGCTGTCTTACAAGGCCCGTTGCACACTCCATTTTTCCCCTAACGTGAAAGGTAAATTTAAAAGTGATTAATTATGTTTTACTCATAATATGCATTTTTAGGATTCTACAAGTTGTGATTTGAAATGATCTCCAAATGTTTAAAGATTGTGGTTTTTTTTTTTTTTTTTTTTTTTTTTTAAATTAATAATTTTTTTTGAACAAGTCCAAATGTTAATTTTTCTTAATAAAGTCCAAATATTCCAATCCAATCTAACATAAACTAGTATATTTTTTAATAGCCCAAATTATGTCGTCGTCCTTTCATCTAGTTTCAATATTGTAGTTTTTATCTTGATAATTGTATTTGTATTAAAGCATTCTAATTTGTTTTAAATTAATCAAATTTGTGCCATAATAATTAAAGCTATGTAGAAATACTCTAATTTATGCCAATAATTTAGAATATACCAAAATGATATAATTTGGTATAAAATTATCTGATTTTATAAAAACCTCTAATCTTTTTGACAATAATCCAATTTGTGTAAATAATAATTCAATTAATTCTTTGATAATAGAATTTATGAAATAATAATCAATTTTACTTAAATAATCCAAATTTATAATAAAATAGATTACTTTATATCAGAATTTTATATATTTTTTAAAATCAATCCGATGATTTTCATTGTATTTTAAAATAATATATTAGATGCAAAATTATAACAATGAAATCTAATACAGCTTTTGAATAATTCATTCAATGAAGTACAAACTCAAAAGTAAGGTAGCATAGGTTCACACATTAATAATTGCAATGAAATTATTTTTATGAATAAAAGGTTTAAATGTACATTGATGGATTATGAATTCTCATCCATCTTTGTATTTTCAACTGATTCTCGTATGCAGCCTACAGTTGGAAAATTCTCAATCCTCAGTTTAAAAACTTTCAGCTTGATAGATTAAAATGAATTGCTTGTGCGGCCCAGAGTTGAGTGGAAAACTTCCAACTGAGAGTTGAAAATCTCAACTGGCCAAGTTCATTTCAACTCAATTGGGCTCCCTGCGCGCCCTCCCCCAATGTCTCTCGTGGGAGAGCATGAACCTTATGATGATTACATGATGAATATTTAAATGATTATTGGCTCAATTCTGGATTTGGAACAAGCTGTTGTTTAGGTGGACATGGACTACAGTCATGCTTTGTCACTACTCACAAGACAATGCCCAGAATCTGAAGCACTATCCAGAATACACAGCAAAGCATGTCCTGCATTTTAAGTCATAAGATTTTCACATGAGATAAGAGATGATCAGAGTGAATGACGATGACTTGAGTAGGATTGATTTCAAACCATCTTTCCACGAGTGAGAATGCTTGTGGCCCCAGAAGTCTTGCATCTCCATTGCTTGATGGTGTTGTCAAGTAATGGGTTAAATGACAACTCTGTGACATGGAAAGATTGATATATCAAAAGACATGTGTTATAAAACGTGACTTCTAAAGTATTGATGAAGTTTGCTGAGGAGAAATGAGGTGGAAAGCATCAGAATAAGAAAACATTTGGATGTTTAAAAGTGTAGTAAATACATTCAAATTTTTGTCAAATTAATCAAGATTTATTTTACATTTAGAAAATAAAAAAATAACCATGAGTTCCAAATTTAATAAGTGATTCTTTGCTTGTTTTTTGTAAAACAATGCTTTGGGCCGACCACGAGTTAATTATAAGTGGGCCAACTGATTCTCCCCAAAAAAATCATATCTAATACTTAATGAAGAAAAACCAAAGCATATTCTATTAAAAACAATCCGTTTTGTTTGGGTTAACAAAAAAAAACTAAGAAATGGCTCAAAAAGAATATCAGTGGGCTGGTTTAAAATCATAAGTTATATCCAAGAAATAAAAGGTACAGAAATGACAGTCTTCGTAGCATTGTTAGTTTTATCAAATAACAAACTTCACATACTACAAATGAATATGGGTTATCTGAAATCTTTTACTTTTGAAAATACTTTAACCCCTAATGTCAAATGCCCTCAAAACTGCCTTCTTTAAATGCAAGGTGCAAATTTTTAATGTTTGATGTATTTTTGAGTATCCAACCATAAGATCTTGTACCTAACTTGTATGTGCATATGTATGTCAAATCTTAGATTCAAATTCCTTACCAATTGTGAGATCGTAATGTTTAAAGATGGAAACAAGTTTTTTTTGTTTGTTGGAAAAACGGCAACTGGTTTTTTGAGGGCCAAAAAAACCATTTTTGGTAGAAAATTTGATATGACGCTCTTCAAAATCTTAATTTTAGATGAGTTAGGAACATGCCTTTGCAGTTTTTACCCTCATACGACCTATAAAACCTAAAGAAATGCTTGATTATTCACATAGAGGTATGCTGAAATTCAACTACAAAGGCCAATCTTTGACAATATAAAAGGCATGTGAAGAATAATTGGATTGGAAATCCAAACGGTGAGATCATTCCTTAAAACCTTATTTACTTGAACAAAAAACAAAACCTGAAAAAAAGTAAAATCTCAATTTTTGGTGAATTTTGAGTTTTTGCAGTTTGATTGATTTTGGGCAGTTTTTGAGAATAAATGAGCATATACCACAATTTGGGCAGTTTTGGGCAGATTTCAAATAGTGTTTTCAACTTTGACGGTGAATATCTCTTAAAGTATGAGGAATTTTGAAGCATGAGATGACTTTTCAGAAAGGTATAAAAAAACTCTACAATCTGCCAAAAAGTAGAATCTTCATTTGATCTAAATTTAATAACTTTGAGCGTGAAAGGGTTGATTTTGACATAAGGGGTTAACCATGCATTAACCTTATTTAGAACAACTCAATTTGAAGACAGTCATAGTTCAAAATCTATGAAAATTAAATTAAATTATTTTGTAGTGAAAACATAAAATAAACTAAAATTATGAAACTCCAAAATCAATTTTGTTATTCTTCAAATGTTATAAGATGGTTTCTACTTGGAAACAAAACTCATTATATGTAACTTCAAATTCAAGAACTATAAGTATTTTTCATGTTTCTTTAATAAACTATACCATAAGCCTCTATTGAAGTTAACAAACAAGTTTATTGGGAATTTTTTGTACAAAACATGTTACATAAATTTCAATATAGCAAATGTTATACATGGTCATTTAAAAAATAAAATAAAACAAAAACAAGCAATCATTCATTTAAACAAAGTTGTCAAAAGTCAGTGAAGACCTTCAAGTATTATTCTTCTTTACTTTTCCAAACGTTAATTAATGAATCTCAGTTCTTCTAAACTTCATCTTTTTATATTTAATGGTCTTATTGTATATCATGTTTTTGTTCTTTTGTTAAAAGTATTGTTTCCATACAAATGAAAAAGATAGTGTTTCAATTAGAAGGAAAAAAAAAACTTGAACGTTGTGATTTTGAATAACTTTAAAATAAATTTCTATAATTAAAAAGTTAAAATTATATTTTTTACTTTTATTTATATCCAAATCACCTTCATTTTAAATTTTAATAATGAAGACAACCCTATCCATAATTCTATCTTCATTTTAAATCGTTATCATGTTAAGTATTCTATTTTAAATATCATGTGGATACATAAGGTTGATGATAATGAAGAGCCATTTGATATCTATAAAGATGTATTCATAGACATTATAATAATTTTAGTCAGAATATTTGTTAGTATACAATAAGAAAATTAAATTATTTTTGAAAAAATTAAACATAAATTTAAAAAACTAACAACAATAGGTTAATGACTATTTTTTAATATGAAAATATCTACTATAATCACTGTGATTTTGGATCATTTTTTAATTATAAAAACAACATTTTAAAATCAGAAAGATTAAAAAAATGAAAACAAGCTAGTTATCATATTTATTTTTTATTTATATCTAAATCACCAAAGTCTAACAATAAAAATAATCTTTTCACAGTCTTGTCTATAGTTCAAATCATTTTCATGTAAAGTTTTTAATCATAAACATCATGCGGATATATGATGTTAATGATAATATAGAGCCATTTAATATTTATAAAGTTGTATTCATGGATAGTATAGCAATATTAGATAGAACATTTGTTATTATAAAATAAGTTAATTAAGCTATTTTGAAAAATTTAAACATAAATTCAAAAAAGAATAACAACAAAGAATTAATAATCATTTAAAAAAATGAAAACACCATTCCAAAATAATGTCACATCTTTTTCTTTACATGAAGATGCTAATTTAAATTTAGTAGTGAATACATAAAAAACTAGTTTTTATTTAGTTGTGCCTCTAAAAAGTCTCCACGTCAAGACTTGATTGTTCTTTAATTTTCTTTTAAATTGTTTTTTTTTATTTGATTTTAAATCTTGGCCAACTTTACCTTTAAGTAATGTTCTATGGAGATTGACCAAACTAAATGAATCTTCTTTGAAATCTAACATTGTTTAGTTTGTCTTTTCTTGTTTTCAAATTTATTTCTAGTTGTCTTTTTTCTAGATCTTAAAACTTTTTTGGATTTGACCAGAGTCAAAAGTTGTCTGCCTTGAAGATTGTCAACTTTCTTCATTGAAATGGTTCATACTCTATGCCAGCAATAGCAAAGAGCCTACTCTACAATGGGTCTCTTGATGAATTCGTAAGTTAAGAGCTATGAAATCGTAGTTTTTGGCCTAGAAATTTTGTATAAAACTTACTGTAGAGTAACTTCATCCTCTTGCTGAAACCTACTACAAAGTAACTTCCTACTTCTGGTAGCAGCTACCTAAGAGTAGCTTCCTATTCGTGCTGGCACCTACTACATAGTAACTTTCTACTTGTGGTGGCATGAAGGATGAACCACCTCATTGTCCTTTCATATTCTTGAAAACTACCTACTACTTGACAATCTTTAAAGGTATTATATTCAAAGATTTTTTATTATTTCAGTTGAACAGTATGAAGTCAAAAGTTTTTTCTGACAGCCAGATGATTTGATTGATGATCTGTAGATCCTTCTAGCACTTTGAAGTCTGAAATAGTCGTCTACATTATTTTGGATGATTTTTCAAGGATGAAATAAAACTTTATTTCTAAAGATGTTTGCAGCATGTATTGTTAATGTGAAGATCTTTTGATTGAATTATTTTAGACCACTATTTGTATTGTCAGCAAAAACATGTAATTTTTATTTAAATGCTAATGAAACCAAATGATGTATTGATTATTTTGGATGATTGAAGATTTAAAGAAGTCTTTACCTCTAATATTAATGTCCTATTTCAATAAAAATGCCCAAATGAAGTGTGATTCTTGCAATAAACTTTGGACTTCAATCTAAGATGTTGAAAAGACTTAGAAAGCATTATGATACAATAGGCTCCAATGTTGGATATTTGAGCCATTATTTTGATATTTTTGGATATTTTCCTAATTAATTTTCATGATTATTTAATACTAATGTGTTCCTTTAATTACTTTAAAACAACTTTGTAGCTCAGAGTTATCATTTCATTGGAAAGTTTTAACTATAGAACTTCAACTTCAACTTCAACTTCAACTTCAACTTCAACTTCAACTTCAACTTCAACTTCAACTTCAACTTCAACTTCAACTTCAACTTCAACTTCAACTTCAACTTCAACTTCAAACTTTAATTATAAAACTTTAAAGTACTAATATGAATTATTTTACATATGAATAGTTCCATTTGATGAACCATGCAAATCAACTTGAAGTTCAATCCAAAATATTGGCATATATATATACATATGTACTAAATTGGATATTTAGACACTTAATTACAAAAATGATAGGCCACTTGTAATGATTAAGGGTTAACAACAAAATCTCATAAATTACAACAAGATTTTGAATTGTTTCCAATGTACTTATTTAGTGAACAAATTTGAGAACATTCAGCATATTCACCTTAATTACAGACCGAGAACAAAGTTCAAGTACACGAAAATATTCTGTACTCTGGTTCAAAGGAATCTCTATTTAAATATGAAACTACCACATGCTTGTCAAGAAACAATACGCCGAGAACAAAATTACAATGGATGTGATGATGAGTACTGTATTGCTCAGACACTGTTCATTGCATGCCATGTTCAAGGGAATCAGTGCTGGTTCTGCACAATGTTGCTAATCCCCAAAAGTTGCATCCTCCCAGGACAGATTCCTTGGACTGAATCCATGAAATTGCATCATTTAAACACAGATGCCCACCAATGTTTACATAACGATCACACAAGCCTTGGAATATGAACATTACTACCCGTGAGATTCATCCAATTGCATCCCAGGCGTGCCAAGTGCAGCCTCTTGCCTAGAATAGAGAAAACATGGGACCCCCCAGCTCCCTATTTGATGGGATGTGGGAGCCACCGCCCCTAATCAACTTTCCAATATGGGGCTAAACTCTCCGGTAAACATTCCAAGTGAGGGGCCCCACTAGGCTTAATTAGGACAACAAGTCCATTAAATCAAGAACAAGAAAAACCTCAAAAGGAACCCAAGCCCCATATTTAGAAGCTTGCAGGGGTTGGTTGGGAGCGTGGGGGCCACCCATGACTGCTCCCTTTCTCCCCATGGCAAAAAACGCATGTGAAATGTTGCCCATCTTCATGATTCAGAAATTCCAGATACCTTAGAAATAATCCAAAATCATTAAAAAAACCTTACGTTTACGAAATTACATCCTGCACTAGATCTCCTCCCATATTCCCTAGTCCGAAACGAAAACGCAAATTTTCTTCGGTTGCTATTGTTATAACTGATTTTCTCCTAAAACTAAAAATACTACTAAAGAAGAAGATCAGTTCGCCTATAGTTGGGCAGGGAAGCAGGAACCTGCCAGAAGGGTCCAGCTTTGATGTTTCGACCTTTACTTATTAATAAGTTGTTAATATTATTCTAAACCCCTGCCACTATTCCTGGAAAAGAAGAGGTCAGCACACGCGAGTGCAAGAGCCTATCACATCGTTTCAAAACTAACTCTTCCAGAGCAAAATATATAAACATCATCAGCCCATGGTTTACATAACCTTGTCTAGAATCTGAAACGCGTCTAGATATTGCCACTATAGCATGTCCCCTCCCAAGTGACCCACTCACCAAAATTAAGTTTCTGTTGAATTGCCAAACTCCAACCAACTGTCCCGCAACTTGGGTGTCTGAGCAGCGAAAGGGGCAGAAATAACAGGGACGAACTCCAGCATGAGATTCGCCGGCACCGCAGGGCTCCACTACGGAAGGCGCTAGAAAATAATCGAAGAGATTCGGGGAAAGATATAGTTGCAGCCGGGGAAAGATCACCTGCAGCAGCTGATAAAACTTGCACGTACCGGCAATAGCAGCGAGACGGATTACGAGTAATTACAGTCATCGAGCGGCGTCCATCCGCGACGGCCCTTGGGCACCTTGACCAGCCGGTCCGGTCACGCTTTTTCTTTCCCTTACCCCTGTGAGCCACCCTAGAATTTCTTTATAAGCGCAGCGGCACCGTTTCGTTGCGAAGAAAATCATTTCTTTGTTGAGTCTCTCTCTGAGTCCAGAGCGAGCTCGCCGTCCTGCAGATCATCGCGATCTACCGCGTGTCTAGATTCTGGGCTCCGATCAGCGGCGGCGATTGTGTTTTCAAGACAGTTTTTTTCTAGACGAGTCTCGACATCTGATCAGACGGACGTACTGCAGGCAGGCAAAAACGGGTTTCGATCAGGTTGATAATTTGGGTTGAATTGATCGAGTTCGCAGTGGTGGTGTGAGTTGGGATGTTCGAGCACTTTGGAGGACTTGCAGTGGGAGTCCACTCGGGTCGCGACGTCTAGATCTGATTAAGATCAGCTGCGGCGGTTGGAAAAGAGGGTTGTTTGGTGAGTCGTCGTCGACTGGGGAAGTTTGCTAATGGAAGCTCTGCTATGTGCACCCTTGACCTTGCACGCTCAACCACAGGCTGGGTTTAATGTTCATGGGGGGCAGAAACAAGCAGTTAAGTCGGGGAGAGTGGTAAAGCAGGCTGCACTTGCAGTTGGGCGCGCGGGGGGTGCGTCCACTGGCGCTGCGCTGCATGGCGAGTCGTCGTTCGGGAGTCGGCAATTGCTAGCGGGGGGGAAGTTCGTGGGGCTCAGGAAGAGTGGGTTCGCTGAGAAGCGGGTCGTCGGGCAGTCGAAGAAGCTGCAACGACAAGCGCCCCAAACTATCCAGGTTACGGTAAGGGCTGGATTGTCGTCCGTGCCGGAAGAGAACCTTGGATTGTACGATCCTGCATTCGACAAGGATGGATGCGGTGTCGGATTTGTTGCCAGGCTCTCGAAGGAGCCCAGCCGTGACATTGTAAGCTTGCCACCTCTCTTGACAGGACTCTATTTTAGTTACGGTTCATTACTTACGATTTATGGCGTCTTTTTGCAATGCAAATTGGTAGCTTCAATGATTTTGAGAAAGTGTAGCGATCACTTGCATGCAGCTGTTAAGAGGAAGGTCCTGGACTCGAATACAGAGAGTGGTGAGCGCAATGAAAGAATGAAGTTGGAAGTATCTGCGTTTTTGGGCTGTGTTCTAAAATTTTGTTTGGGTTCTTGCTCAGGTCAAGGATGCGCTGGAGATGCTTGAGCGGATGGCTCACAGGGGAGCCTGTGGGTGCGAGGAGAACACAGGAGATGGCGCTGGAATTCTTGTTGGCTTACCCCACGACTACTTCTCCCAGGTAATCATTTGTTCTCTGATTGCACGGCAGTGGTGTTTCTGGAAGTCGCAAACAACTTTATTCTCTCTGGCATGCGTTCGTAACTCCAAAGCGGGGACTGAGAGGTGTTTGGTAATCGCACAGGTTGTACCCGCAGAGATAGGATGCGAATTGCCACCGCTAGGGGACTACGCGGTAGGTATGATCTTCATGCCCACCTCCGACGTTCGCCGCGAGCACGCGAGGAAGGTGTTCACCGAAGTGGCGGAGAGCCTTGGTCACACCGTGCTGGGGTGGCGCAAAATCAAGACCGACAACTCAGACTTGGGGAAATCAGCCATCGATACAGAGCCTCTGATTGAGCAAGTGTTCCTCACGGCAAGCCAGAAGTCGAATGTAGACTTCGAGACGCAAATGTACCTTTTGCGGAAGATCTCAATGAAGGCGATCCGAGCTGTTCTTAACTTGAAGCGCGGCGCCTCCAAGGATTTCTACATCTGCTCTCTGTCATCAAGGTACCAATATTTTGAGTTTTTGAATAATCTGATTTTAATACCGATTAGTGTGGCTTCCAAATTGGTCTTAAAATTTGCTCTGTTTTTGAGTGAATTTGGTTTTTGCAAGAGAACTGAGGTAAAACGCTGGACGTGTTGCAGGACTGTTGTGTACAAAGGGCAGTTGAAACCGAATCAGCTGACAAACTACTACTACGCCGACCTTGGCGATGAGAGGTTCACGAGTTTTATGGGCATTGTGCACTCACGATTCTCGACCAACACGTTCCCGAGCTGGGATCGAGCGCAGCCCATGCGCATGTTGGGTCACAACGGAGAGATCAACACATTGCGAGGAAATGTCAACTGGTAATGTTCTCACAGTCCAAAGCCCTACTTTTCAGCGAATTGTGTTTTCAACTGCTGTGCATTTTGGCTAACTAGGGAGACGTTTCCTGCTAAATTTCGCTCACGTTTTCTGAAATGGGTTCACAGGATGCACGCCCGGGAGGGTCTCTTCAAGTGCAAGAACCTTGGGCTCTCTCCGGACGAGCTCGAGAAGTTGCTCCCCATTGTTGACGCTGGCTCATCAGACTCTGGTACGTGATTGCTCTGCTTTCATTTCAGCGTGGTTGTGATCAACTTGATTTTGAGAGCATTTGTCTACTTCGTTAAAAAAATCGTGATTTTGGGCTAACTTATGAGCTGCTGAATTATAGGTGTGTTCGATGGAGTGCTGGAGTTGCTGGTGCGAGCTGGCCGATCTCTTCCCGAGGCCGTCATGATGATGATACCCGAAGCATGGCAGAATGATCCCAACATGGACTCTGAACGCCGCGCTCTTTACGAGTACTTCTCGTGCATCATCGAGCCATGGGATGGACCTGCGCTTGTTACATGTGAGCTACATTCGAATCTTTCCGCAAATTTTTTTGGGTTACATGGATCGGGTGGTTGGAGATTCTAATGTGTTGCCGCCAATCTGACATGAAATTCGTATTCCTGCAGTCACGGATGGAAAGTATTTGGGTGCTACACTCGATCGGAACGGACTCCGACCTGGACGATTCTACGTGACTCACGATGGCCGTGTGATCATGGCTAGCGAAGTGGGTGTGGTGGATGTGGAGCCTGAGAATGTTGCCCAGAAGGGGCGCCTTCATCCCGGCACCATGTTGCTGGTGGACTTTGAAAACCACAAAGTGGTTGACGGTGATGAGCTCAAGAAGCAGCAATCGTCAAAGTATCCCTATGCCGAATGGCTCGAGCGCCAGAAGTTCACTCTTCAGGAGGTTATTGATTCTGTGCCAGAGAAGATGCGGGTGCCTCCGGTCATTATCGGTGACAAGAACGTGGCCAACCCTAACTTCTCCGTGGACAACATGGGAATCAAGGGGCTGCTGACACCTCTCAAGGCCTTTGGGTACGTTCACTGGGGGTTGTCTTCAGCAGAAATTTGTTGATACTTCTCATAGTTTTTATTAGAGAGTGTTTCATGATGATCTCCTCACGACGTGGTTGAAGAATGTGCCACTGATTTGAAATTCTGGTGTTGGTTCAGATACACCATGGAGAATCTGGAAATGTTGCTTCTCCCCATGGCGAAGGACGGTTCTGAGGCATTGGGGTCTATGGGAAATGATGCTCCTTTGGCAATGATGTCGAACAGGCCTAAGCTTTTGTTTGAGTACTTCAAGCAGATGTTCGCACAGGTATGCCCTCAATTTGCGTGGTCCACCCTTACTTCGCTCGTACACTTTAACCTTGGAACTGAGAGTGTCGTTAAAATTTTTTAGATGATTCTAGCTGATCGCATCTGCTCGTATCACTTTGCTATGGCAGGTTACGAATCCGCCAATCGATCCAATTCGTGAAGCAGTTGTGACATCTACAAGGTGCATGGTTGGGCCCGAGGGTGACCTGACCGAGACAGTTGAGCAGCAATGCAATCGCCTCTCTTTGAGCGGCCCACTCCTCGGCCTCGAGGAAATGGAAGCCGTGAAGAAGATGGAGTATCGTGGGTGGAAGACCATGGTAGTTGATACCACATTCGATAAGTCAGAAGGACCTGCTGGCCTTGAAAATGCGCTCACTCGCATCTGTGCTGAGGCTCGTGCGGCTGTAGCTGATGGCTACTCCATGTTGGTCCTTTCTGACAGAGGTAAATTCATTTTTCATTTCATTAGCAGTTTCACATCTACTACCTCATCTTGAAAACACATTTCTTTGCAGGAGTTAAGATTACAAGGATTCTCAATGCTCATGAATTCTTCCTCGGTTATGTGACCAGGCACATCAGCGCAAAGGGTGCCAGTAAGCTCGTTGCTGGCCACTGGAGCTGTGCACCACCACTTAGTTCAATCTATGGAGCGTACTCGTATTGGTCTTGTAGTAGAATCTGCGGAGCCTCGAGAGGTTCACCACTTCTGCACGCTCGTCGGGTTTGGAGCTGACGCCATCTGCCCGTACTTGGCAATTGAGACCATATTCAGGTTGCAGGTGGATGGAAAGATCCCCATGGAGAAGGCTGGCAAGTCTTTCTCAAGAGATGAGATTGTGAAGTCATACTTTTACGCCAGCAACTCTGGAATGCTTAAGGTGCTTGCAAAGATGGGTATCTCGACTTTGGCATCATACAAGGGAGCGCAGATCTTTGAGGCCTTGGGACTTTCTTCGGAGGTTGTGTCGAGGTGCTTCAAGGGAACGCCCAGCCGCGTGGAAGGAGCCACATTTGAGATGTTGGCCAAGGATACCCTTAGATTGCACGAGTTGGCTTTCCCTGACCGCGAGGCACCAGAGGGTAGCGCAGATGCGAATGCTCTTCCCAATCCAGGAGATTACAACTGGAGGAAGGACGGTGAAGTCCATTTGAATGACCCTATGGCCATGGCGAAGCTCCAAGAAGCGGCACGCACCAACAGTGTGGATGCCTACAAGGAGTTTTCCAAGATGACACACGAGTTGAACAAGAAGGTGAATGTGCGTGGTATGTTGAAGTTCAAGGAGCTGCCAGAATCTAGCAGAATTTCCTTGGATGAGGTTGAGCCTGCTGCAGAGATCGTGAAGCGTTTCTGCACCGGTGCTATGAGCTACGGTTCCATTTCACTGGAAGCGCATACCACTCTTGCTATCGCCATGAACAAGATTGGTGGCAAGTCCAACACAGGTGAGGGAGGAGAGAATCCTCTGCGATTGGAGCCTCTGGAGGATGGCTCGCAGAACCCTCAGCGTAGTGCAATCAAACAGATTGCTAGTGGACGGTTTGGAGTGACGAGTAACTATCTCACCAATGCTGATGAGCTGCAAATCAAGATGGCGCAGGGTGCCAAGCCAGGTGAGGGTGGAGAATTGCCAGGGCACAAGGTGATTGGTGACATTGCTGTGACGCGAAACTCCACACCTGGTGTTGGCCTCATCAGTCCTCCACCACATCACGACATCTACTCCATTGAAGATCTGTCGCAGCTGATTCACGACCTCAAGAACGCCAACCCTGGCGCGAGGGTGAGCGTGAAGCTAGTGTCAGAAGCTGGAGTTGGTGTTGTGGCTAGTGGAGTGGTGAAGGGTCACGCAGATCATGTCCTGATCTCTGGTCACGACGGAGGAACGGGTGCGAGTCGCTGGACTGGTATTAAGAATGCAGGTTTGCCATGGGAACTCGGCCTGGCTGAGACTCACCAGACCCTAGTTGCGAATGATCTTCGTGGTCGCACGGTTCTGCAGACAGACGGTCAGTTGAAGACTGGGCGGGATATCATGGTGGCTGCCTTGCTGGGAGCGGAGGAATTTGGATTCGCAACGGCTCCTTTGATTACCATGGGATGTATCATGATGCGAAAGTGCCACAAGAACACTTGCCCGGTCGGCATTGCTACCCAGGACCCTGTCCTGAGAGCCAAATTTGCGGGACAACCTGAGCACGTTGTCAACTACTTGTTCATGGTTGCCGAAGAGGCTCGTCAATTCATGGCCAACTTAGGCATCCGCAAGATGGACGATCTTGTTGGCCGTGCCGACCTTCTCGAAGTGGACGAGGAGGTTGTTGCAGGTAACGACAAGCTCGCCAACATTGATCTGTCGTTGCTCTTGCGCCCAGCAGCTACGATTCGACCTAACGCCGCACAGCGGTGCGTTATGAAGCAAGACCATGAGCTGGAGCTCGCTCTGGATCAGGAGTTGATCAAACTCTCTCGGCCTGCGATCGACAGCAAGTTGCCGGTGTACATTGAGAGTCCCGTGAAGAACACCAACAGGGCAGTCGGTACTATGCTCAGCCATGAGGTTACGAAGGTGTACAAATTGGAAGGTCTTCCTACAGATACCATCTACGTGAAGCTAAATGGAAGCGCTGGACAGTCTATCGGCGCCTTCATGTGCAAGGGTATCACAATCGAACTAGAGGGTGATAGCAATGACTACGTCGGAAAGGGACTCAGCGGTGGCAAGATTGTGGTATACCCTCCGAAGAACAGCACTTTCGACCCCAAGGAGAACATTGTGATTGGAAACGTAGCTCTCTATGGTGCAACAAGTGGAGAGGCTTATTTTAACGGTATGGCAGCTGAGCGATTCGCAGTGCGAAACTCAGGAGCCAAGACTGTGGTGGAAGGAGTCGGAGACCACGGATGTGAGTACATGACCGGTGGTGTCGTCGTGGTGCTTGGAAAGACCGGGAAGAACTTCGCAGCTGGAATGAGCGGTGGTGTCGCGTATGTTCTTGACAAGGAGGGTACCTTCAAGTCGACATGCAACATGGGATTGGTGGATTTGGACCCCGTCGAAGAGGAAGAGGATGTGATGACTCTGAAGGCCTTGATCCAGCAGCATCAGCGCCATACTAAGAGCAAGCTCGCTGGCGAAATCTTGGCTGATTTCGACGCCCTGCTTCCCAGCTTCATCAAGGTCTTCCCTCGCGATTACAAGCGCGTGTTGAAGGAGATCAAGGCCAAGGAACTGGCAGATAACATCAAGGCTGCTCCTAAGAAACCCGTAGCACCCGTCGTCGCTGAAAAGGTTGTGGAAGTCGTTGCTAATGGCGCACCGAACGGGAAGCTCCCAGTTACTGAGGTATAATGAGTTCACCAAAATCTTAAACCCCGAACCTTCAGCGAGTGTGTTTTCTCCAGGGTTTTGGAGTGGCATTTGGAGCTAATGGTTTTTTGCTGTTAGCAGGAGGCTCCTTCCGCAAGCAGACCTACTGAAGTGTCGAACCCGATTAAGCACGGTGGATTCGTGAAGTATGACAGGAAGCCGCTCCCCTACCGACCTGCAGAGGAGAGGATGAAGGACTGGGGGGAAGTGTTGGCCTCTGATAACCAGGATGGCCTTGTAAAGACGCAATCTGCCCGGTGCATGGACTGTGGCACCCCATTCTGCAACCAGGACAAAACTGGGTGCCCCTTGGGCAACAAAGTGCCGGAATGGAACGAGCTAGTGTACCAGAACAGGTGGCGTGACGCCTTGGATAGGCTGCTCGAGACCAACAACTTCCCTGAGTTCACCGGCCGCGTCTGCCCAGCTCCATGTGAGGGCGCCTGCGTGCTCGGCATCATCGAGAATCCGGTGTCCATCAAGACCATGGAGTGCACCATCATTGACAAGGGCTTCGAGAACGGGTGGATGGTGCCAAGGCCGCCTCTGAAGAGAACTGGGAAGAAGGTGGCGATTGTGGGCAGTGGTCCGGCAGGGCTTGCGGCCGCAGATCAATTGAACAAGAAGGGTCACTCCGTCACCGTCTTCGAGCGCTCCGACCGTATTGGTGGTTTGATGATGTATGGTGTGCCCAACATGAAGACCGATAAGATTGATGTCGTGCAGAGGAGAGTTGATCTTATGGAGCAGGAGGGCGTGCAATTCGTCACGAACGCTCACGTTGGCGTCGACCCCATGTACTCGGTTGAGAATCTGAGGTCTGACTACGGCGCTCTGTTGCTTGCTTGCGGTGCAACCAAGCCCCGGGATCTACCAGTGGAAGGTCGCAACCTGGAAGGCATCCACTTCGCAATGGATTTCTTGCACAAGAACACCAAGAGCCTGTTGGACAGTGGGCTAGAAGATGGGCAATACATCTCTGCCAAGGGGAAGAAGGTGGTTGTGATCGGTGGTGGTGACACTGGAACGGATTGCATTGGAACTTCTGTCAGGCATGGTTGCACCAATGTTGTCAACTTGGAGCTTCTTCCGCAACCACCACAGACGAGGGCTGCGAACAACCCATGGCCTCAGTGGCCTCGCATCTTCAGAGTGGACTACGGTCACGAGGAGGCCGCCACGAAGTTCGGAAAGGACCCTCGTTCTTACGAGGTTCTTACCAAGAGGTTCATTGGCAACGAAGAGGGCCAAGTTACAGGAATTGAGATTGTACGTGTGGAGTGGAAGAAGGGTGACCACGGAAGGTTCGAGATGTCGGAAGTTGCAGGGTCGAATGAAGTTATTGAAGCCGACCTTGTGTTCTTGGCCATGGGTTTCTTGGGTCCTGAGCAAGTAAGTTCATAATCCTTGCACCAGAACTTAATCTTGTGGGAGGCTTAGATTTGATAAGTTATGGAATCTTTGTTCTGCATTACTATCGATTTGATGTTCAGCATTGGTAATTTTATATCCTTCTGCCAGAACTTGATCTCGTAGGATGTCTGGCTTTTGGAGAAATGAAAGGATGCTTTTATATTCTGGACCAGTATTGATGTGTGGATATTTATTATTTTTGCAGAACATTGCGGAGAAGCTGGGTGTGCAGACAGATGCCCGATCCAACTTCAAGGCTGATTTCGGCAAGCATGCCACCAATTTGCAAGGAGTGTTTGCAGCTGGTGATTGCCGGCGAGGACAGTCATTGGTAGTGTGGGCCATTGCGGAAGGTAGGCAAGCAGCAGCTCAGGTAGACTCTTATTTGATGGCCGAGGAAGCATCCGAGGATGAATCGTCTGCAGAGAAGGTTCAGGAACTCACTGCTACCTCGAGCGTACAATAAATGTAGCTATATTAATAGTTTACAAATCACAGTTTTGGAGGGTGATCTGCAGTCACCCAGGTAGTATAGGTATAGTGATGATACTATTGTAGGTCAATAGCTATGGAAAATTTATAACCCAGTACTGCTGTTCGGCTGCATGGATGCTTGGGAGACCAGGGTCTCATGAGGCTGTGCCACTGGTTTTGTACGATACATTGGTCTTAAAGGAAACTATGATCCCCCTTTTGTGGGGTGACATTTCTGAGGATTATTTTGTTGCATACTTACATGTTGCATGAATTTCCGCATCAACAAATGTGCACCATTTTATCTGCTAACGGCTCACGCATGAGCGGCCATGATGGTAGTTCAGCAACATGCTCGGGCGGGATTCTATCATGTCTGTATCTGGATGAGAGGGAAGCCATGAGAATGTCTCAGTTGCAGAACTGACATAGGGTTGTGCAGGTCTTTCTACTGTAGGAGGATTACTCTACCATTCCTTCATGAATCTTAGTAGGAACACTTTGTGTTTCTGCACGAAGGTATGCTACATTCCTTCACACTCCTCCGAAAAGCTTGCTTTCCTAAGTATCGTTAAGACTTATCTCATGAGGGAGGACAATGGTTTGAGGTATTCATATATGAGTTCAAGTATTTTCATCTGCTCTGTTACAGATGAGTTCTCTTAGTGTCCAATATTGGTCAATCCTCTTACTAGCAGTTGAGGTCGTTTCGTTGTCTAATTAGCAAGTCAAGGACAGTGCAGCTGCTCATGCTGACATGCACCTCCTCATCTACTGTTGAACGTCTACCAAACAATTTGTCTCAACTAGTCCTAAGAAGGATTCAATTATCTTCACTCCAACTCTGTGTTTGTTCCTCTCTATTTAAAAGCATTGTGCTGTTCTACAGTGACATTGTTCACGTGGCTGGTATGTCCAGTACATGGCTTGACAAATCACAGGCTACGATATTCCAGAGCTCCCAATATGTTCAACTCAAGGTGTAATTTTGCAAAACCCGATCAGCAATATTAACTATTCTTATAAGTTACTTGCACATCTACTGAACAAGTGGATGAGTCTCCTGGGTGTGCAAACTTGGTCAGATTTCGTGAAGGCAATGGCATCACCTTGAGGTTGCTTTTGTATCTGGTCAGTGGTCACAGGCTTGTGCTCCATGCATCATTGTCAAAAGAAGCCTAACAATTTGGAGGTAATAGTACATAGTGGTGGCCATTCGTTTCCAAAGCGTTTCCACTGGCAACTTGATTAAAGTGATACTCTCAATTCATTGAGCAGAGCATGATGACTACTTGAGAAGTTTCCATAAGTATCTCCACACAATGAGTTACAATTACATCTGGTTTCTAATTAACAGAGATGTCATTGACGTACTGTAACATATACTCCATCTGTTTCACAAAAAACCAATGGTTTTCTTTCTCGTGCGGAATTAATAACAGTGACGCGCTTTTTACCATGATGCCATTTTTAATAGAACATGTTCTTGAATTCTACTACACTTGGGCCCATTAAGTTCTAATCCATGAAAGCATATTTCTAATACTTCTAATAATAATAAAACCATGGTTTAATTCTGGTACAAAGTTTATATAGAAACCATGGATTTTTTGTGAAACAGAGGGAGTAACATTTTATTATTTTTTTGATAATGATCTGTCAATGTCTTTAAAACGCGTGGTGTGCATTCAAAAACAAAATGAAAGGAAGTGTAAAACAATTATTACATCTTGCACTAATTAAATTGGAGGCACAAGTATTTAAAACAGCAATAGCATGTGCCCATTTCTAAAGCTAATTCTATAAGGACTCTCACCTCTCCCAGATCTCTCTTTCAATTACAGAAGTGGTCAAGCTACTTTTCACCAATGAATGGAGTAATTCCGAAGTAACTCCTTGTGTGCACTCTAGACTTTCGCTTCAGAAAAGGAAAATTGATGAAGTTTTCTCTCATTGGTAAACTAATTTTCTCAAAGGAAACTTTCCCGACAACATCCTGCTCCACTGCCGGCTGCAAGTGTAAGATTGCTCAGTGGTCAAGCTAAGGATCTGGTTTGCACTGGGACTATGTCATACAGAAGCATGGACCATGTGCGGGGACCCCGACTGAGTTGGTTGATGAGCAGTGCGGAAGTTGTTGAATTGCATCAGCACTACAAGCAAGTGTGTCGTTTCTCACTCCGAATTCTAAGGACAGTGTCGCCTTTGACTCTTCGATGTACAACGATGGACTATCCCTGTGATCAAGCCGAGTTTCTCGAGTTTGGGCGGACCTTTTCTTAAGGCCAGCGAATCACATCGCAGAGGCGTAGTGGAGTTACCCGGGTATAATCCACGTTGGCTGCCGAAGCTTTTTCCTTTGCCATTTCTTCAATATTTTACCGGGACACTTGAGAGGATTCAACTGCGGGGTTAAATCCAGGTGTGCTCCCTGGGGGGCTCGGGGCGTTGCGTTTTGTGTTTGTGGCAATCGACTTTGGACATCGGTTTGAGACCTCCATTTTGAAATATTTCACTACCCTTCTCAAAAGGCCGGTAGTTGAAGCAGTATGTGTCCACTCCAAAGTTCACCACCGCGGAGCACAGTAGACGGTGGCATCTTGCTAAAGATATTTGGAGACAGGTAAGCGTTTGGTGAAGCGTCGCATCTGTGCTGTAGTACCTTGACTGAATCCTTCATGGTTGTGTTTGTGTAAATTACCGAGGGGGGGTGGGCAAGGTTTAGGGTTTGCTTTGATGGTGTTCTGGGATTGTTCTGGCACCTGCTTTGACTCTCTTCTCTTCATTTTGGTGTGTAGATGTCGACAACAAAGTCAAGTAGTTTTTACTAGAAAGGTTTATGTTCTCGCAAGGAACTCTAACCTTGATGTGGTGTGTGCAGAATCTGCTTTCAATGCCCTTATCCGAATGAGAACACTACCATCTGCAGGTGAAGAACACACAGCTGCATCTCAACGCCATTTTCTGCATTTGTGTAATCCGGTTTCAGGTGATGCTCTTTGTGTTTAAATCCTGCTTGTTTTGGAGTGTGTCTTGGAGTTTCAAGTTTTTGTGGTTTGTGCTGTTTTGACCTATGTTTTCGGTTTTGTTTCTGGTTTTTGTTCTTGCTGTGGTGAAGGAGATGAGTATTGGTGTCTGATTTTGGTGTGGAGTCTGTACGTAAACAAGTTTGCTATGTGGTGGGATGTGGTGGAAGGCTGCAAGAGCTGAATTCGTCCAAGCATCGGCACACTGCTTGGTTCATCAGGAACTCCGTTGGTGCTGGCGGGGACTACGAACACCGCCGTCAAGCTGCCACAAAACTTCACGCTTTTTACACTGTATGGATCAGGTTATCTGGCTGCAAACATATCCTCCGCAAAAACGAAGAAGACGAAACCTAAACCCTAAACCACCCCAAAATTGGAAAAGCCATCGAGAGGAACCCTCCACAGCAAACCCTACCGTGAAAATTGAGAATTGAGACAGTCGCCTGATTGGCACACGTGTGTGTATCTCCTAGTCTCTCATATGACCAACGAGATGCTAATATCTAACATCAAAAACTCGGCACCTCATATGAAGGGTCCTAAAATCAAACTCTCTTCTCATCGGACGGTTGTCAATAGTTACCAAACCTGAGCCTTGAAGCGGTAAAAAAAACATTCAATGGGCCCAGCGGTATCCGGCCGCGAGGGCCTCTGATATGGAGCCATCCAAGAGTAGTGATACTATAGATTGGCAGGCCCCACCGTTTGTATTTTAGTGACCCGACGCACTCATCGACCTGCAACTTTGAGCTTGGTTTGCGGAAGCTGCTGGTGAGTCAGTTCTATGTCGCTTGGGTACCTTTTTTGCTATATTTGCAAGTGAGGAACGACACACTTGCTTGTAGTGCAGGTTCAAAGGCGTAAAACTCACGACACCGGTGACCGAGACTGGATTTCTGGGATTCTACATTGCCTGGACAACCTTGCATATCATGCGTGTGACCGACTGCAGTGTTAGTGAGCTGCTTGGATAAGCTCCTTTTCCATGCAGTTCTGCTACCTATTGAACCCTCAGCGAGGATTCGTGTTGCAGTGATATGATGTAATAGTAATTTTAGAATGACAATGGCAGACTTCAAAATTATGCACAATTCTTGTGCAGTTCCTGCAACTTATCAATATGACAAGATATACTTCTAGAAGTCACTGAAAAAGCTCTTGAAAATTTGGTTAAGTTTGTGTACAAAAATTTAGTCGCAGGATGGTAGTCAAATAAAAAAAAAAATCGGAAAAAAGTGACACCTGTATTTTTTGAGGTCCAAGTTTGTGCTTACATTATTGCATTGACGATGTTAGCTATGAGAACCGGGAAAGCTACGGAAAGGACTCATTGTGTACGGAAAGAGTGAATACTGGAAGTGAAGACTTCTAGCAGTTTCAAGCAAACTATGATTGAACAAAAGACAAATCGCTCATAATCTACATACTGCATGATATTGGACACAGTTACAATTATAACTTGCAATACGGCTGCTTGCCACACCAACGACTTACCGACCTGAAAAGACTGACGAAGAAGCAACAAACGACGTCTGCATGGTGGCCGGCTCACGGCTGGAGGAAAAGTCAGATGACGGAGGAGTGGACTGCGACGATTCTTGCGCAGCCTCTTGCACATTGATAACACTGACAACACTAGACGACGTAGACAATCCCCTCATGTCTAATTCAGAAAATCCTGGCCGAGTGTAATGGCTCTTAGGCTTGCAGCTTGGTAAAGGAGGCGTCGACATCTCCATGTTCTCCAATGACTGCAACATTAACTGCGACACCGTGCGCATGGACGGTCGACCTTCGGGATTCGGGTTGCAGCACAGAAGCCCCAACTGCAGCAGAGTCGTGATCACCTTCCTGTCATTCTCTGCAGCAGGGGTTATGAGGAAAAGTGACGCCTCTTGCGACTCGAATTCACTGTAGGACACGGTTTCTGTTCTAGAATGTGCGAATGTGACAAGGCTTGGGTCGGTCACTTGAAGAATATCTCCCATTTCGGGGGCCCGCCATACCCTGTCGACCAAGACACCATCCCCTCGCTCAATGAAAGCCATGTCAAGTGGCCGTGCCCCACACATCACTTCAAGCGTCAGTATGCCGAAGCTGTAAACGTCCGTCTCCTTGGTGGCTTTACCCGTGTGAGGCATCTCGGGGGCCATGTACCCTAAAGTTCCAGCCATCATCGTAGTCTTCTCCATCTTCCGATGATCAATCAGCCGAGCCAGCCCAAAATCTCCCAAGTATGCATTCAAATCCCCATCCAGCAGCACATTGCTGGACTTGATGTCCCGATGCAACACGCACTGCGCGCATTCCTCGTGCAAGTATGCGAGCGCAGCGGCCACTCCACTCAAAACAGAGTGCCTCAAGGTCAGAGGAAGTGCCTCCGCATCCTTCAAGTTTATCATCGCCTTCCCATGACCCTTCTCGCGGCGTTGAGAGAAATGAAAGAGCCAGTCGTCGAGGCTGCCGTTGCACATATAGTCATACACGAGAAACAGCTGCTCTTCCTCGTGACACCATCCCCGTAGCTGCACCAGATTTCTTTGACGAATCTGGCTGAGGCTGGCTGCTTCTGCTTGGAAGCTCTCCTCGCCGTGCTTGCTCTCGTGTCTCATCCGTTTAACGGCCACCACAGCTCCTGAAGGAAGAGTGCCCTTATACACGGCTCCAAAGCCACCGCTTCCGAGCAGCTCTCTTCTGCTGAAGTTGTTGGTGGCCTTGCTGAGCTCCTTGTAGGTGAACATGCGGGGCACGAGATTCTGATCCACGAGATTAAACTTATCTTGTTTCTTGGACGATGTTCTCCTCCGACATCTACTAATTAAGAAGCCCAGAAGCAGCAATGCTGCAACAGCCCCAGCAGAGACTCCAGCAATAACACCAACTTTGCTTGATCCGTGGGAGGAATCAGAAGTAGGATTTGTGATCACGACGCCTGGGGAAGGAGGGGAAGCTAGCTCTGGCATGCCACTGCTTGTGAACCTCCAAGACTGAATCTCGTGAACCTCACTGTATAGCCCGGTACTCGAACTGAACCCAACATACATGTAGTCGTCTAACAGGCCTTGCAAGGATACAGATGCATTCAGCATTGGTTTTGGTGGCTTAGCGATATTGTTGTACAATGAACCGTTGGCAAAGAACACATCAAGGTTCCGCGAGGCACTATCATAATCTATCCAAGCAGTGAAGTAGCCACCGTTGCATAGATACGAGCAGTTCATTACCTTGCCCCCACACAGGTTGTAGGCCACTGTGGAATTCATGCTGTTGACGTTAATGCCGATGTGACTGTCGCTGGGATCGTTCCACCAATAATTTGGGAAGGTGTCAAACTCTACAGCAAAGATTCGATTGGAAGGTTTGCCGTTGTCCTGTTCTTTGAGAAGGCATAACGTGGACCCAGCGTCTTGTCCCATCAAGGAATCGTTCTTGGCAAATGTGAAAGCCAGCCCGTCTGCATGTAACACGCCGAAATCTGGATCAACGTGTATGTTTGGGCCGGAGATTTTGAAAGTGAAGGCTGTGTTGAAAGATGCTACCTCCCCGGATGCAGAGTCTTTCATCCTCACTTTGTCTTCGAACAAAAGCCTCCCACAACTCGAGCTCTGCAGCGCAGCTGACCTTGCATTCATCAGAAATGACAAGTTGTCCGCATAATGTTGCACATCCTCTACCATCAGAAAACGCTCTGGCGTGCTGAAGGAGGCGTAGCTAAAGTTGGTGTTTTGAGCTTCAACATGGACATTGCTACTACTACTACCTAAGACACACACCGTTACAACAATTACAAGCAGACGAATCACAAAGTGATCACAGGACCTCATCGTCCCTGGCTAGACTTGACGGTAAAGAACACTGAATCGCATTTCTACAACTCATTCAAAGCTCCTGCATGGCTCGCGAAATCTACTTCGCTGAATCTCTAACGCTACCAAAGTACGCTCGTTTGGTGATATCGCAATGGCCCCGGAAATGGCAACAATCAACATATTGCAGTGCTCTCAAAGGGCTGATGGCGACCGAAGCGACCAGGTTCGGGGACCAGCAATTGGCTTCGGTTCATTTTGATGGCGCACATGCTACCGCACTTCTAACAGGGCACCAGGAGTAGGTTCACCGTTCTTCGTTAGTGTCATGCTGCCATCATGTATCCGAAAATAGCAACAAGAAACTCAAAGAAATAATTTCTGAGGAGCGGGGACACGGATCGAACAAAATAGTGGTAACCCAACTTATTTCTTTATTTTTTAATTTTGGATCAAGGAGAACCGAAAGATTCAATTGCCAGGGACAATTAAAATACAGCAGGACTGATTACGGCCCTGCCAGGAAGACCACCTACCCACTCCAGACCAAAGTAATCAGGCTAGGGCCATGAGAACCCAAGTCACGTTTTTTCTATTGCGGCGACAGACAAACTAAAATTGTTGAGTCGGTATTTTGGAGGTAATATCAGTTGGCTGGAGGAGCTGGAGAGAGGGGTAAGCATTCCAATATCCAGCCAACTTGGCTGGTTAGTCCAGTGTGGTCCTTGCAAGAATCCTGATAACATTGATACAAGTGCTAGTAAAAGCTTTACTCCAGGCAGTGGCAGGAAAATTTGCCTCAAGCTGACCTTGCGTTAAACCGGTAGTCCCCCACTCACTCCTGAGGTTACCTCCCTATTTCCAAATTCGGAGTCAAAAGATCTTGAATTATTGCTGTGATTCGTTCAGAGCTCCGAGAGAGGTGGAGAGACCTCACATGATTAGGGTTCCAAATGGTGCAGAGTTTGTTCCCGCCTTACATACCTGGACACCCGGTTCAATGGGGCCCATTTAACTTCCTGGAGCTTTTGGTGAGATTTCACAAGACGTTCAACAAGGCTTTTGCTGACGCTAGGGTAAACAGGAAAACAATGAAGTAATTTTGGAGATCTCATGTGCAACTGGGGTTGCGCTTTCTGCTGCCGGTAGTTCCAAGACCAACAAATGATGCCGTGAAGGGCTGGAAATACTGTTCATGCATTTCCTACATATAGTTTTGAATTTCCTTGTAGTGCACAATTTCCTTCGTTTGGACACAGATACAAGTGTATCTTGTGCACTAGTCTTGGACACAGATTCAACCAGTCTTTCTCACTAGTGCAGGACTAGCGAGTACACCAATGAGGTGGTGTACTGGCAGCTTACACCGGTCTTTGTCACTAGTGGAAAAATGGTCTCGCAGGACACCAATGAGGTGACCAATGTAATGGCATTTTACACGAGTCTTTCTCACTAATGGAAAAAAGGTCTCGTAGGACTAGCGACTACACCAATGAGGTGGTGTATTGTCAGTTTACACCAGCTTAGTGGTGTACTCACTGGTCCTGCGAGACCATCTTTCCACTAGAGATCTCTAGAACTGCTATGATCTGCGATGACCCCCTTTTGTGAACAGTACATTACTGTGCTGCCTACTGCATTGCATTGAAGTTGTGACTTTACTTCGTTTGGACACAGATACACGTTGCATGTCTGTAGTGAACTGCAGAAAGAGTCGCCTCAAAAAAATAAAGAGAAAAAGAAAACAACTTGCATCTAAAGCCGATTCATCTGTGGTTCTTCAAAGTGTTTACATTCGATCGTGGACAGATACTTCCAGTAGCATTCTTCAGCTTTGAATTTTACGAAAGTCAAACACAAAGCCATGTCCAGCATGCAAACAAATAGTTGGCTGAATCCACGCGGAGAACATCACCCCCATGATTCTGCTGGACATGCCTTCGAAGAGTTGCTGGAGATTTATCACTCGGAAGCGCGACAACTATTTTATTCATTGTTGATTGACTTATTTAACGTAGATCATCGCAACGTCATTGGAATTTTGTGCACAACAAAATTAGTCATGTGCAGAAGGCCCTGGGGTGACACTGCTGCATGCGTTTCTTTAGGAAGCATAATATCAGTAGAACGTAGCTCCAGCCCGAGCACCAGATTCTTAGTTCATGATGGAAATGGTAGAAATGTTTTTTTCCAAATAGTGGCGTGCTGTGACATCTTGGGTAATATCATGATCAACGGATTCAACGCATGACAAATCTGAATCTCATCTAGATGAGATCCATGAATTTGTTTTCAGGATGTGGTTGAATGTTGGTCTAGCATCTCTGTTTCAGTAGTCTGCAGAGAGTAGGTGCCATTAAAAAGAAAGCAGACAATGCATTGAAATACTTGGTATTGCATAGGGAAGATTCAGCAAACTGCTATGTTCACAAACTGAAGAAGCAAATCAAGAGAATCATGGCATTGCAATGTGATCATTTTACATGTGCTTGCTAGGGCTGAAGAATTCACTTACAAAATACCTTGATCGGCATCTTCTTAAGATCTAAAACAATCTCATGGAATTCTGCACAGAAAGTTTGTAGAGAAACTGAAGTTATCTTCACGTCAATACGTTCGTAAATAGACAGTACTTCAAAACAACATTACGGAGCATCATCACGAATTATAAGTTCCCACCACGAGAAAATAGTCTATCACTGATATATTCATGGCAAGAAATTACCTCGGTGATGCCCATGGCCGGAAGGAGTGGTGACGATTCTACACAAGCGTCAGTTAGGGCTACAATCCCAGTGCACCTTTAGCACTCAATATGACAATGGCACATCCATGCAGAAGTCAATAAAATTCTCGAAGAGATTGCTGCGGATAAATTGTGGTAACGTGTCCTGAAGAGTGGAGCTCAGCGAAGGCAGACGTTGCCAGTTTCCAGTAGCAAGGTCATAGAGCACCGGCTTGCCTTTGGCCGACATGAGGAACACCGACTCGCCATATCCGCATATGAGAGCATTGAAAGGATCATCCAGCATCCTTCGAGTGTAGAAGTCTGGCATCCGCGCAATTTCATAGTACTCGTTAGTAGTGATGTGGAGCTTCCAGATATGGTAGGTGTCTTCCAATGCTCCCACGAGAAGCAACCACTGTCCGCTCACGAGCAATTTCACTCGACGGAGCGATGTCGAAAACTCGCAACCAACCTCCTTCCACATACCTTGCAGCAAATGGTACGCCATGAGGACATGCTTTCCATTTCCTCGGTAAGAGGTGGGCAAGTCTTCGTACCAGAGCACGTAAATCACGTCGTTGAAGTGCACCATGGAGCAACGGTCTACCGATTGTTCATGGTAGAGTCCCTTCGCAATGCGGCTTAGTATTCTCCATTCACCAACGGAGGACTCATACACGTGAAACTGCGAGCACTTGTCCTCTGAGGCTGTCATCTCGCCGGAATCAAACAGAAACTCCAGGTAGAAAATCTTGTAGCTCGCCGTGGGTGCGTCGACAGTTATGTGGACCAACCCACAAGCGCCAAATGAAGCGCAAGAACCCACGAGCGGAAGCACTTCGAAAGTTTTACGCACGGGATTGCAAGCCACCAAAGCCTCCGAGCCTTTGATGTAGGTCGCGGATACGCAAGCCATTGATCCGGAAGCGGCAAGCACTCTCCGGCGGACGAGCCCCTTGGTGGCGTCTCCGAAGATGAGCTCCCAGTGCGGTTGCAGAAACTTCAGATCAATTGGGTGACACCACTTGTTGGCGCGCGTATCATACATGTAGGCCAGCCACAAGGAGCTCAGGCCGGGAAGCCCGACGAGAATCACGTGCGACTTCTCGATCGGAGCTTGTGCGCACAGAGCTGCGAATTCGGGTGAGGTGATCAGGTTGTTCCATTTCTTGCATACCGCACGGCATCGGAACAAGGTTGGCACCGAGAGGAAGGACACCTTGACTAGAAGCTCCGGTGGAAGCTTGCTCCACAAACATTCACGGTCTTGTTCAGATCCTCCTGCAGCAGTAGCAGTAACGGCTTCTTCCTCTCCTTCCTGATGCTCAGTGCTCATCCCGCGCTCTTTCTTCAAACTTCACGGACGTGATGTGGTTGCAATTCTATGTCGGACATGACGAAGTTCGAGTGTTTCCATCTGAAGCGTAGTCGGAATTCAACGTTGTAGCTTCTGAGCTTCTTGACGAAAAGCTCTGCCATGTTGAACTCATTTATCTGGTGAAGCACTAGATTCAAATCAAGACTAAGAACATGGCCGAATTCTCTTCAAAATGAGATGACTGAAGTGATTAAGATTTGGCATTGGTGAGCTTAGAGTTGCTTTGGCATGAAGAAAGGTCATTTAAGTTTGGTTTAGTAGAACAAATGGTGGCCTTTGGCCATCCCATCATGGCGGGATTCCAACCGTCGAGAAATGGCGTCATTCGGACTCACACTTTCATTGATCACATGATTCTACCTTGGGCGGTCGTAGTCCTTGGCGCACCTGCCTGCCTGCCTACCACGAGTCCATCCACTGGCCAGTCCGGAACCAATTGGTCACCGAAATCCTGTTCATTCATGTGAGTTTGTAACGACGTTGGTCTTGGCTTACTACCTTCCTGAGTCCAGACCTGAGTGGATAATGACCTGGGTGGCATGATGCTCGCTCTCATTAAGACGTTAAAAACGCATTAACTATTGTGCTCTTACGACAAAGAAGGTAGACATGCTAATCTACCACCTGGAGAGAACATCACAAATTGCAGCCACAAATTTGAGATAAGTTAACATGCATTTGTGACTGGGATGTTGGGCACACAGGCAGGACTTGCAGTACAGTAATTAATTGGTAAGAAAGTCTGTTCAACACTAACCTCCGAATGCACTTGCATCAAGTTGAAGAAGTGTGAACTCTGGACTGGTATCTCAAGCCACTCACAAGAAAGCCTGTGACTCCGTGCGCCCAGAATGCGAGAGGAAGGTCAAGAATGAGTATGACCGATGTACAGTATTGTAGTACAGAAGAGCCGGAATTTGAAGGGATTGACCTCGCAGCCTCGCAACGGAATATATAGTCATCGTCACTGTACACGTAGTCAGCCTTCTACTTTGAAAGACACCGGTCGACTGATTTTAAATTTTTAGCTTCTCGACAATACTTACATAAACGGTATAAAATTTACGTATTTCAATTAGTGTACGGTAATTCCTTCTGACCCACGGAAGATCCGTTAATTTCTGGAGGGAAATGCAGCATGACTCAGCCTGTGTCGGATAAATTTACCAAGATAAAATATTAATTTGTCTATATATGATATCAACGGGCGTGTGATTTGTGAAGCTCTTGCCCAGTTTAGATGATAACTTACTTGAATAACTGTGCATTTCAAGCTGTATATTAGAACGTTAAGATATTAGTGTCATGCACACTGTGCTGAGTCGGCACTGTTCAGTTAAATACTATTATTTCGGATACACTGTTGGAGGAGTGAGTCATTTCCAGTTTTCCAACGATGTGGCGCAGTAACTTTCAGAACTGGTACAATAAGATGAGGTCGAGATAAGTTGACGCCCAAGTTTCCTTCTCCGTCGGTGTAAAAATGAGATTGATACAGTAATGATGTACCAATTGTGTCCCAAACCTTCATAAGGTAACCTTCAGCCCTCGACGAAGGGTTATTTAACCTGCATTGTTGACCTAGATGAACAGCGATTGTAACTGTACAGTAGTAAATGACTTCTCCAATTGACGAGAAAACTGGAATGTTCACAATATGGGCCCACAAGCATGCCATAAAATCACTATACAAACTGGAATTAGAAAGTTTGCGGGAAACCAATGAGATCATGCCGGTTCCCCTATGAACCACAATTTGCTAATTTGGCGCAGAGATCATCGCTGTTGAAGAGCTTGCCGCTTTGTTATAACGTGCACTTAACTTGAAATTGGTCCTCCAGCAGCGCGCTGCGCGAATTGCCAGGCTCGCCGCTGCTCTCATTTCCCACCCACTTGCTGCTTACAATATGGGTATTCCTTCAGCAATGGACCTTGCAATTGTTGGTCGTGCTCGATATTGAGGATACAAATTCCCTCAACGTAGAAGGTGGGATGTGGAGATCGTGAATGAGAATTGGGAATGAGGGTGTAGAGCACCGTGGTTATTTGTGCTGGCCGGAGTAGTAAGGTTCAATGGCGCAGAAGGTGTTTGGTTCGTGGTCCATGGTCCAACTGAGCATGCGGCTGCGGCGAGTGACGAAGACAAAGCAGTGGGAGCTTTTCCAGCGGGTTATGCTGGTCATTGTTTTGATCATATGGTTCACCACAGTGATGACCTCGGTGTTTTTCCGTCTTACCTCAGGTATGTAGGAAAATCCCCAGTCCCACAAGTTTTCACAAATTTCTTAAAGAAGAATGCAAGGCAGTTTTGGAAGTAAGAGATATGTCCACTAACGTACTTTTTGAACCAATTTGTTACACACGTGTACATGAACTTGTGCTAGTTGAGAGATACTTAGAACGTGAACTAGGGTCGATCCCTTCAATATCCTCAGTTTGGAATTCTGGAAAAAAAAGCAAGTAGAGCTCCAAGTAGAAGTAGATCTGTGGATACGCTCGTCTACTAGTAACAGGAAATGCAGCTTCTCTGTTCAGACTAACTCTGGCAATGATTTGAGGAGTGGGTGTTAGAGGTTTACCAAGCTCCAGACTCCCGGACTATTTGTAGGTTAGCTGTGGAAAGTTCCCTCCGGCTAGTTCGAAGTATTCTCTTAAGCTGGCTCCCAAGGTCACCTTATCTTACAATCAAGTTGGACTATAACTCACGTTAGTTGCCGCGAGAGTAATTTTTTTATAAATCACCGAAGTAGATCATAGTCTGTCTCGGTAAAAGAAACTATAATAGCAGATACCTTCCTCGTTACTGTGACTTGGCGTTTGTTGTGCCTTGCTGAACCTTATGGCTTCTGTACCAGCATCTGTGTATGATCTGCACTGAGTGCCTGTTGCCTCTCATTTCCTCTATCGTTGCGATACTTCCAAGTGCCTCTTGCGACAAGCCTCTGACATCATAGTTGCCTGTGCAGATTCTGAAATGGGAACCACCTTCACGGGAGAGTCGGCCACAACCGTTCCATTCTTGCCCCACGCGAGGAAACTTGCATGGTAATAACGTAGGCATATATTTGCAAAGGACAATCTTAACATGAGCTTGAAATCACGAACCGAATTATGGTACTTGGTATGAAGTTATTTCAGAAGACAGCGTACTTATCGTGTGCCTGGCATCGCTACTTGCAGGACTTGACGATGATGCACTTGCCCAACTCTGGTTGATTACACGATTCCAGACATACTTCATCTCCATACAAACAGCGCATTCAGAAGGCTTCCAAGCTTCTGATTCACCTCTTGTTTCTTTCCTTCTTGCAACTCCAACGATCTTCTCACGCAGGTGCAGAAGTGAAGATTAAGGGAAAAGGCCGCTCGGCTAGCGAATCAATGGCGATTGATAAGGTGGCAGTGCAATTCTCCTTGGAAGTGAACGAGCGTAGGAGGCTAGAGCTCAGTATCATGGTTTAGGGTAGTAACATTCTAGCATTTAGTCAAATTATCGACCTCGCCACAATAGCGAAGTGTTGCAGAAATACAAGTTTACGACATGTGTTACTGAACACATAGAACGATTTTAGTAGTCCTTTATCATTTACCTCGACCAGCGAAATAGCGCTGCGGACGAAAACTATTAATTGTATAAAATTTGGATTTGCCTTTGAAATGCTTAGTTTTCAGATACTGCTTACCAACACATTCTTGCGTGTATACAGTTCGTTTTCGAGTCTTCCCATCTTCCGTTCTTGATGATTTTCCATTGCGAACTGAGCTCGTCAAATTTAATCGGTACGTTTACTTCAATCCACATGACGATATGGTATGTTTGCAATGCTTGTGGTGACTAAGGTTCTTTTCTAAAGTGGAGGCTCATTCTTGTCTTCAGGTTCTGCCTGCAGTACAAATTGAATTCATCTTAGAACAGTATCTAAAAGGTAAGGCATGTGGTCTGGAAACAACAGATCAGTACCCTTAAAACAGGAGTTGTTACGAGGTGTAGGTTACGTCTTCCCTGCAAAAACTAGTTGTTAAGCAACGTGTAATGGATAGTAGCGTGCACCTTAATAAATCATCATAGCAAGTCGACCAATAGCTTAGCTTGAAGTTACCCGGGTACAGATCTGTCCTAAATACACCGAGACTATCAGAGCCCCATCGTCATATGATACATGTCTTCCTAAATGACAGGGAACTGCGTCCTCATCGTACAAGCCACAGCACGTCCACCTCCTCTTCCAATTTTTGCTTCCTGTGCTCGGTCTCTCATCCTCGTCATTCCACTTATAAACAATAACTCCACTTGCGTCACTCCACTCTCCGTCTATTCCTTGGTGCGGAGGTGCCAAAGCATGTAGGCCTTGATCCCCTGATGCCAAGCACAAGAAACCTTTTAGAGTTGCAACAAAATTGAAAGGATAACCATATAATTACAAAACATATTATAGGATTAGTAAGCCACGCAAGCCAGGAGTCAATTTGCACAATAACGAAAACTATGGCATGTAACAACTCGGTAAAGCATTAAGCACAAATTCACGACCTAACCATTTCCAAAAATTGGACACGGAGAAAGAAAAATTAAAATAAAGTCGATAAGCACAGCCAAAACACAAATCTGAACACATTTCAATTTGGAAATGCCTCATGCTAAAGCGGCTTTTGCACACAAAAATGTTGGTTATCGCCACTAACACCACAGATCGTCGGAAGCTCAACGCCAGGCTGTACCGATTCTAACCCTCCTGGATTACATAAATCGGATGACCCAACTCGAAACGTACACAAGAACATTGAATAAAATGAGTATTGAGCAAAGATTGTGGTAACCAATCGAAACGGCCATACCCTACGCTCAGCAAAAGAAATAGAACCACACGTATTGGTCACGTGAGGCAGAGATTGAACGGCCAATCGCACTCACCATCTGTCTGAGAATATCGATCAATCTCCTATGCCAGTGGAACAATATCACAAAGAGAAAACAGAATGGCCATAGGCACATGCGCGGAGGTAGACAAAGCAGCAAAACTTACCCGTCATGTGACCATGGTACTTGCAAGCAACGGGGCTATTGTCCTTGTCTCGGTACGCCATCCCACAGCGAACACAAACCTTCAGTATTCCTTCCTTCCCCTCAAGCGATTGTTCATTATGCGCCCTCACTGCCCCAACTTTCACGCACCTCCTCCAACTCGAAGGGCCATACGTTTCTCGCACGCAGCCTCCAATTCCGCCACCCATGGGAAAACTAGAATTATTCACCACCGAACGAGAACTACGTACGCTCGTCTAGGTTCTTGCCTCTTCCATGAGAAACCACAGACGGATGTCCGACTCTGCGCCGGAAACGCAAACGACAGAGCTCGACTGTACCCACCGATTGGCAACACAGGCCCTCCATCGGGAGAGATCTCCTTCGAATTTCTTTCTGCCTGCGTTGCTCCCTGCCAGTGTCTGGGACTAGACTCAAAGAGGAAGTTGTGCACAGCAGCGGCGACACTGCAAGCAAAAGTTGCACTATCTATGGATTTTCTAGAATTCAGGGCTTCAAGTATACGGAAATGGTAGATGAGCATGGAGCACCTTATTCTACTAAGTACCTTATTCCGCCATTTAGCAATTCCAACAATTCACAATAAATTCTTGTCAAAATGAGGTTTCGTGGTACCTCGGAGAAGAAATTCGCGAGGCTGTAATGCCCAGCACCTCAAGGATTGACAAGCTGAAATGGTAGCAGTATGACAACCTGAGCAATGCAGATGCCTTCGGACAACTTCGGTTTTGCACGTTGCGACAATATCAGGCCATCACAGAAAGAAGACACCGATGCTGCCACCCCTAATGTATATTTGTGAGGTGTTTGCCCAATCCAATTCGAATTTGCGTTCCGCTAGGTCTATGACAAGAAGCTCAAGGTGCTTCATAATTCTCTCTATGACTCAAAAGTTGATCAAGATACAGCAGAACTATATTGCCGCATCGGACTAAGTAGACAAAGTGTGCTCATTGCCACACGATCTCTTCTACACAGTCCCGGACAAAAGGAAATCGAGATGAGGCAGGAAGGTAGCAGTGTCGGAAAAAAGGACAGTTATGACTTCGATTCGGCTGGTATCAGCAGCTAAAATTCTTGATAGGAGTAAAACTGACATCGCATGGCTTTCTATTTGACTGTTTGAAATTGATACAGTGAAAGTCATTTACATAGAGCCTAAATTATCCCGTCTTGAAGATAGACAAGCTGGCGATTGTGAACTTCTTAGGTTGAACTCTATCCATAGCATTGTTATAAGCATTTTCGAAGAACAAATCCTTAAAAAGGTTCTGCATATTCAGCTGAATCAACCGATACTTTGCTGTACGCAAATGTCTGTCTACCATGATAATTCTCCAGCAAAGTTTACCTCAACTACGAATTATTGCGCAAACAGATCTGAAGACCTAAATCGCCATTGTCTACCACCGGATTGAGTATCCAAGTAATTTATCTACTTCAGAACAGACATGGTCTCTTAAAGCACTCGGAAAGTCAGGCTGGAAAACGGTCAAGATTGCTAAACTCCCGGCAACAAAGAGCACAAATCTTGCGACATCAGCATACATCTGTCGAGAGAGTAGCAGCTTGGCTTTCTTGCGCTCCAATTGCAAATCTTCTCGCAGGAGTTTTACAGCTTCGATTAGCCGCTCGTATCGCTGTTAAAATTCATAGTCCAGGGTAACAGCCTCATTTACCATCAATTGCGTGGCGGAAAGTGTCAGAAAAACAATCCGAGCAAAATATTTCATCCTAACGATGTCATAGCAGACCTGCTGCAACTTCCGCGCTTATCTTCACCACGCCGATCTCACATTGCATCAAAGTTCAGAATGAAGGATGCGCAAATTTTCTGCATTCTAGTTTCGATAATGAACTGGCAAATTTTTCTCACTTCTGTACATAAAGACACATGATTCAACAACTTAATCACACACTCTTGACGCTACTATTAAGAAAACGCACCTCTGATGATTCCGGCACCGGCGAGTCTCCGCCAGAAGAGTTCCGGGACGGTTCTGCCGCTGGAGCGACCTCACACATTACCCGCCATGTCAAACGCACAAACCTCATAACATCGCCATACGTCAAGAGCGAGAAACACACCCGTCACGTGATGCCGCAACATGAACAGACATAAGACATTAACTGTGGCGGCAACAACCTGCTCGTCGGGATTGTAAAGACAGGAGGCAGCGCAACGCCGCATTCGATCGCGTTAACGCTTGGAGTTCCTTCAATCGCCTCTCCTCTTCCGCCATGGTGGAGTTTCTTCACGCACTTAAGCCACTCCTCGCACTCTCCACAGAATTAGGCCGATCGACGAAGTGTAAACCGTTCTTCCAGAAGCTACTTCAGTCTTCAGAAACAGAAAGCGGCCATGCGTACACAGAGCGTTACTCTGCGAGCAAAGCTATGAACTAATACGCCACAGACAGCAAGAAACTCGACGGCCATGGCGCACACGATCATGTATCTCACGGAGCACCATCACGATTGATACCGTGGTTATACTGGTGCGATACTCGTGCGACACTGTTGTGATACCCTTACTCTACTCATGAGGGTATCTGAATGCACGGACAAGCATTTCACCGTTCAGATTCTGACTGAGAAATGCCATTTCATAGAACATTGCCCAAACCAAAGCACTTTGCCCTCGTAGTGACCAAGAAAAGAAGCCCAAGACTAAGGATTCCATCACCGAAGCTAATTGAAGATGCACAACTTGAAGATTCACAGCCTCGACAATTGCTGATGATTCACAACCTCCACCAATTGCTCAAGTATGGATCCAGACGATAGTTTTGACAAGAATGCAAACAATCCAAAAGGTACTGAGAACTATTTTTGTGTCCATAAACATGGGGAGCTAGTGCGGGAAGCATTGGACAAGAGACAGCAAAATTTCAGCTGTCATGTGAATCACCTCATGGTAATATTTTCCAAAGTGGTACATAACCTCATGTGAGAATTCAAACATCAGACGTGACTATCAAAGAGGTGAAAGAGTACAATAAAATACAGAGGTCTATCAATCACATCTTTATACAGTAGTTTAGAATGCCTGTACTGTTCTCGCCCGTGCTTTCGCCGATTCTCAATTCTGATAAAATTACATTTACGTTCATAATATCTTCAGAACATCAGGAGACGAAAGACAGCCATTCACGATGAAACGTGTTAAAATTGTACAAACTAGCTAACTAAGAGTACAGTATCCTTGAAACATACAGGTCATTTAACTCATAGACAAACTCAAAGATTTCACTTGGACTATTCACAAGTGTGATAAATGCTCACGGAAAAATGCATCGTGACACAAACCAATCCAAAATGCACTTCCAGCTGACTACATTTACGTTCACACAAAGTTGAGATAAATAGAATAGTCCATAAGTGTGCATGATTCGCAGGATTTTCGCTCAGGGCAGTCCTGGTGCATCAGACCCTGTTTGGCTAGCAGATCAAACACTAAAACTTGAAGACAGAAGACAATGATAAACAATAATTCTTGAAGTAGGTGTACTGAAAGGCACGAACTTGGTTCACGTCGAGGAAGATAAAACTCTGAAATGTAGTCGGTCTTCGAGACTTTCAAGTTCCCCAAGTCAGTTGGGTGATGGCTGACGATGTTTGTCTATTTCAAACACATGTCCATCCACTGTGATGCTGAAACGCCTGCATCTGAATCCTGAAGAGTAGAACAGACTATACGTAAGAGCTCAACCCAAATCTCCGCTCACTTCTTAGCTAAAGAGTGATGACAAACGCAGGGACAGGAAAGATACCAACCAGTTAATTGCGAATACAAGGGCAGAAAGAATTGTAAACTGACATTCTGGATTATGATTCCCTCCCGCTCTGCAAAACCCCGTTTGAATGGGGTCACGTTTGCAGCTCGTGGTCTCCCTGAAACACACCAATCTTACTGTAAATAATAAGGAATTTAACAAAGCTAGCTGACACCGACTTGAATAAGAAGTCTATGCACTTCAGTAACTCCAGGTAGCAACACCTACAGGAGTTGTGGATCAAACCTGCGTTATAGTACAGCTCCATCTTCAAGGCTTCGATTTCATCCTGTTTTGCTTTCAATGCAACGTCCTTTTCTTTCAGGAGTTTATCCTTTGCTTTAAGAGCTTCATCTTTTGCTCCAATTGTAGCCTTCGAATAAATCACGTTACCAATTACGTTAGTTGTGAGTACAGGCACAAAATCACCCCAAAACCTCTAAAATACTATCAAGGAGATTGAGTCTCCAAAAGTTGAAATCATTGATTCAATAAAATGCGCTTCATTAAAAGACAAAGTCCCTCTGAGCGAAAACATATTGATTACTGAGGTTCGAGAACTTTTTGTCGCACTGAGACAGTAGATAACAGTTTCAGTAAGTAAAGGCTCTTACCATCAATTCCTGGAGGTCGTCATCCTGCACGACAGGGTCATGAATTTCGTGGAGATCTGTCCTTTGGCGTCCTCTGCGCGAAGAATGTTCACTCGCTATCTGCAATGGTCCAAACCCATCAGAGCGTTCATTCGTAAGTAATTCGCGTTTAACAAAATGTGACATGATCTGTTTATGTACAGTGTAAGCCGTTTAGAAATTTTTCCAAGAGTGAGTTCAAGAGAGTAAGTCATTAAAAGATTGGCAGTATCTTCAGACCCATTGCAACTGAAACCTCTCTACAAATACAATAGGCCAACGCCGCCATTACCACAAACCCCATATTTCAAACATTGTAGCACATTCAAAATCATGTCAAACGATTTGAAACTTCCTACAATCGTTGCTGATCAAACCCCCAGTCTAGTAAATTAAGGAAAAAGAATTTAGAACTCATAGGTATTTTGGCCTTCACGATGCAACACAAACAGATCTCCTTGAAAATTCTATCAAAATCAATTGCTTCTCATTCACAGGTAAGTACTTGCGCAAACACTTTTCGATCCTTAGAAAAACAGAATTCCCAGGAATACCTCCATCTGGTAGCTTTAGGACATCGTACAAAAACAATTTCAAAAGAATTTCCTCGGGAATCTATTTGTAAGGTTAGTGTGCGGAAAGTATGCGGAGAAGGGGGAAAGTGTTAGCTAAAGAGGACCCCTACCCTAATCCTTCCAGCGCTCTAGTTCTAAAGAACCAGCTGAAACTCAAAACAAGAAAACCCAATCTAGCACCATGACTAAGAAAAACCGATCCTCACACCAACCTACGTCATTCCATGGAGCTCACACAAAACTACCACAATTTACATGAAATCTCCGTCACAAATGACCACCACTGAATAAACCAACGCCGACACTCACCTTGTCCTTCAATTCCCTGAAAGCAAGCGGGGCCAGCTCCACAATGTCCTTCGTCATCGCATCTGCCCGCTCTTTCGACGTCTCCCCGACGCACTTGACCGGATGCCTCCCCACGAAACCGGTCAAAAATGATCCCGAAAACAATCGAGTCTTGTCAATGTGTAGGAACAGACTAGAAGTAGTCAGATCCGGGTAATCTTCTCGTATGATCCTGCGTACAAGCTCCGGGGTGTTGAGCCGCTTCTGATCCCAATTTGGATCAGAGCACATTCTAGCAAGATCATGCATCATGCCCGCCTCTTCCTGGGACCTCTTCACGTCCTTGTAGAAGCTGACGCCCTCGTACCACCTCTTGATCTCCACCGTGCGACCACGGTCCCTCACCCCGATCATGCGTGTGTGCTCGCCATCGCCGTAACCCCTGTTGCGGTTGTCCGACGCCATCGCTCAGGCTCACCGCAACCCCTGCAAGCTTTCGAGCAACTGAGCCTGATCGACAACGCCCTGCTTAACACTCACAAGCCCAAGCAGCAGTTAGTATTTTTTAATCAAGATGTAGCCATCGTGTACATGTTGCTGGCAGTGACGGTTTCGAGTATCGTCCTCCCTGCACTTTGGCCTTGGCCTCGACTTAGCACTGTAGATATCGGCCGATAGGTGTGGCCAAGTGGCGACCGGCACCTGTCGAGTTCCGGGTACCGTCGTCGGTTCCAACGTTCCGGGTATCAACCTTGTCGGATGTTGTTTTTAGATGGAGTTGGCAGTTAGTCGGCAGGAGGATTCTGCGTCACATTATCGACCCCCCTTCGAACTCCAAAAGGATAGAAGGTTGGGGCGGGGAGGGGCTGCCCACAAAATGACGACCAGGATGGCCTGCTGGGTCAATGAGTCAAACCAGCGCCAATTGAACAATTGTCACGGCCCGCATCATTGCCAATTCGTCCCGGCCCCGCCGCTGAGCCCGGGTCTCAAGAGGTGAACCCGTCTCCGTCCCCGTCCACCAACCCGTTTTAGGTCAAAGGAGATGCGGCGGATCTCAGTCGTTAGTATCATCCGACATTCATCAGGAGTTGTGTTGCGTTTGGAGCTATGTTGCGTTCGGTGAAGGGAGTGTAGTTTTGTGTTGCATCGCCGATTGTGCTGCGCACCGATGGCAACGACGAAGGCATCCAGATTTAGGTAGTGGGGCGTGGGATTAGGATTTTAGTCTTGAGAGGCTTAGATGTTTTAGGGAAATCGGAAGTAGCAGCATGGAGGGGCAGAGATGTTGTCGATGGTGGGTCTAAGGTTTAGGATGGAGAGGTTCAAAGAGTGTTGCTACGGATTTTGGGTGTCGAGCAATTCAAGGGAGCGGGACTCTGAGGCAAAGAGAACTTTGGCGGAGCGTTGACTCGCGGGGTTGGTTGTGTAGAGAGATACTAAGCATCTTCCGGCGAACTCATTTCAAGGTATCTATGTAAATTTTTGTTCCTCACACAATTGAAATTTTGGTCCTTCTTCGTGCTTAGGGACATTGCTGGAATGGATTTAGTTTCTTGTCTTCTTGTTAACTGAGTACGGTTTAGGGCTTTGAGGCTGTAGGGTGCAAGATATTTATGTTTACGGTTTAGGGGTTTAGGGTTTTAGGGTCGCAGTTTTGTGCTGCTTACTTCGAAGGTCTACGGTGATGTTTTTCCCTATTAAATTTTGTATAGGTATGTTTGATTCGCTGTATCTAACATGTTTTGTACTGGATCTGTTTCAGGGTTAAGTAGTTGTTCATCTGCAAAGCTCTAGAAGACTGGACACGGTAGCAGACACTGATAAGGTATTGTTTCTCGAAATGGTTGTATTCGGTTATGTAAGCTTAGGTCGCAAATTATAGTTTAGGGTGCACACATGATAGTCTTCGTCTTTCTTGCATGTGACTGTTGTTGTTGTTTTGTATGTTTATCTTTTAGTGCATTTTTCATTTGGTCATAGACTCATATATGTCGTGTTGTTGTATTTGGATCGTTTTACAGTTAAGTTGTTTTGCGAAGTTCTAGATGACAGAATTCGGAAGTAGACACTCTCTACAATTTTGTTTCAGCAACAGATATCGATCAGATATGCTATCAAAGTTGATGTCTGAATTTGGTAGTTGTTGTTCATTATGGTTGCGATGTATTGCTTAGGGGGCAATAAATGCATTAGGGGAAATGTGGGGTCTCCAAGGGGCCTTGTAAGACAGCCCAAAGGTAGGTGAACTTGCTGCCCACGCATGCCTCTCTAAGTAATCTCATTGGTTGGATATCCTGCTCGTTGACAGCGTGAGGAGCTACTGTCCAATGGGGTGACAGCAGTGTGGCACACGCCCATTGACAGCGTCATTACTGCTCGTACTGTCCAATGGAATGACAGCAGTGGCACACGCCGTCGCTGGCAGCGATTGGCTAAACCCACAAAATTCACTGTTGGCAACACGTGGCACCATTGGTGCGAGCGAATAAAGGGCACGGGCTGGGCCAAAATTTTAGGCACGTGGAGAACCCAAGGCCTCTTGGAGACCCCAGATTTTCCCTAATGGTTGTCTTTGTCTCTTTCAGCATGTCCTAAGTTTAGGGAGAATCGTAATGTTAGGTTTTTTAACATGTTTAATTTGCCTTTAATTTGATACGGCCGCATGTTAAATTTCTGTTCTAGGTGAAGGAAATGTACAAGAAGACAGGGTGTGTAGTCTGTAGACGTCGTGATTCACGGCCAGCAAACATCGACAATTGTAAAGTTTCACTCTGTAATGTTTTATTAATTTGGGTTTTTCAGGATTTGAAGTTCATTGTACTTTATTAGCATCACCACTGAGCATGTGTCTTGCGTTGCATTCTGTGCGGTCTTGTGCTCATTTGATTTAGAGATAGGAAATGTTTGATTTTCTTTTTCATTTTGGTGCTTGCAACTTAATATTGGATTAATTAATTAAAAATAATTGAAAGACGTTAGCTAATCTAAAATAGATGGTAGACTGGATCTGTGGTTGTGCTAAACTCATTGATTACAGACAATAGAGACATTAGTGCTAAGGAGTTGGAGGGAGAGGGGCACTAAGCAGCTGGAAAGGGACGCTAAGCAGGTGGAGTGATAAATATGAAGAAGGATAGGTATTCGGAAGGGGCAGTGGACGGACAGAGAAGCACATGTGGAGGGACAAGTGGGCTACAAAGAACTCCAAGTCTCGAGGGATATGGCATTGGTATTACAGGTGGAGAAATTCGCATTGATAGCTCGGGTTTTAGGTTAAGGTCAACGAGGATCACAGGCTCATTGAGGAGCTTGGGTTCGAAAGTGGTGGGACATTGTGGTTAACGAGCCAGTCAGGTTGGTAGCAGGCACGAAGGTTAAGGGGCAGAATCTCTATAGGTTTACTCTAGCATAAGGTCATGTGCCTTGCGTGTGCTTGTTTACAGAGGACGAGTACGAGGATCTAGT
>MU104887.1:0-46858 GCA_014871385.1 Ceratodon purpureus | reverse complement strand
AGTTGTCATGGAGGTCTGGAGAAAATGCCGCGAATGTTCAAGAGCTATTGGCAGTTCAAGAGGTGGAGCAAGAAGGAGTAATGAGGTCAATAGTGCACAGGCTGTGTTAGGGATTTGAGGAGAAATACAAGGCAGCACTAGATAGGATGACCAAAGAGGCTTCAGACGTTGCAGAGGACGCTCTAACGGTGATGTATTCTGATCTACAAAAAAGGTCTAGGCGTGTCCTCCTTGAAGGGGGCTCACCGCAAGAATACAAGCTCTGACCAATGAGATGGAGGCCATCACTGTTCAAATTTCAAGATACGAAGCTGATGCACAGATACAAAGGGAAGTTCTTGAATTCAGGGCAGAGGTAAACAAGCAGCGGTTTATTCATAGATCTGCCACCTTAGCCTGGGAGAGCGCTAAGGCTAGTGTCGAAAAGGTTGAGGTAAGTTACTAACCATGAAGACACCTAGAGTCTTCGATTATCCACATGAGACATCCATGCCTCCATTGGGTATTCCAGGGAAGGATATCTGCGCCTACTGTGGCTTAGGCTTTGTTTGAAAAGCCGCAGTGGTTTCTTCATGTGGATGCATGTTGCACCCACCTTGTGTTGCAGAAATGATTGCAGGTCAGATCTATAAGTGCAAGAAATGTAAGGATCAGCTTCTTGCATCGTCACCTTTACATCTAACAGGACCATGGTTGCTCAATTTGGTGGAGAGTTGGACAACATCACCAAGCGGAATGTGCTGGATTCACTACTGTTCTACAGGCAGCAAAAGAGATGGATGGGTGTGCTGAGACCAATCAACGTGGAGCCAAAGTGTAGGGAGCAGTGATAGGGATTTGCATTATGTGGGGCAAAGGGACAATAGGTTGTTATACTGAGTTGCCTTATGGACTGTTGTATAAAGCTTTTGGGGATGAACTTGCAATGGATATGTACCTAATATGTAAAGCTTATTTTAATATTAGTTTATATACCTTCAATCATAGAGTAAATATAAACAAGCAGCTTGCCGTTACTAACTGTTTTTCAAAGCCTTAGTCTAAATTGCAACATATAGAATGTGATACTATTGTGCATTTGATTTGTACGCAGACTATAAAGAGTGAAACTTTGTTTTCAAATACTGACATTGATCCTAGGTGCCAACAGGTTTTGAAGTGGTATTACAGAAGAATTCTACGTCCATTGGATTACAATATACGTTGTTTAATTGCACTAAGCGAAGATGAATTCTGTAATGTCTTTAAATTAAAGTTAGTGTGGTCAAGCAAAACGATTAATTTAATTCCAAAACGTTATTGTGTCTACGTCACAATAAGTTTCAAAGTAGTTTCAATGCAAAACGATCTAACGAAATAAGCCTCAAATTATTATTACAATATTAATGTATTTTTGGACAAATCGTCCGAGGAGGGAAGGGGAGGGGAGGGAAGGGGAGGGGAGGGGATGGGAAGGAGACGGTGGAGGGGAGGGAAGGGGAGGGGAGGGGAGGGAGGGAAGGGGGAGGGGAGGGGATGGGAAGGAGACGGTGGAGGGGAGGGAAGGGGAGGGGAGGGGATGGAAAGAAGACGGGGGAGGGGAGGGGATGGGAAGGAGACGGGGGAGGGTAATGACATAAACACACTGTGACTAATTTAATTACATATTCCTTTCATCGCATTTCATATTAAAACATCTGTGTGGATCTTGGATTTATAAATCTAGATTTTAATGGCAATTTTTTCATTTGAATTCTACATTATTCTTTTACTTTAATTTGATTCAAAAAGAAATTTATTAAATAAAAAAAATATGAAGAATAAATATTGTATTCGTCCAATTGCAACATGTATAGTTTTCAAATTTGTCTCCTTGGTAAAGTTATTAATAAGTTTAACACTTTTTATGAAGAATATGGTTTGAGCATGTATTTCAACGTCAATATCTTGGATCATTAATTTTCTCTATATGAAGAATAATGAATTGTCAGTTGTATTTCTTTCTTCATTCGGGTAATGACATAAATATTCCAATGCAGACCAAACGAATAAAAATAGTTAAAGATGTTTGATATTGAAAGATGTATGGACCAACCACCAGCAAAAAAAAAAAATGTGCTCCCTTTCAATGGTACTCTATGCTACCATATTGACTCAAAAAAACAACTTTCTCAATGTGTGATCACTCATAAATAATTACGAAAATACTCATGTGGAAAAGCATATCACCGTCGGAGTATCAAGTCGAAGGTCTTGGGATTATAAAAGAACTGTCCAGTAAATAAAGCTTTACTTTGTTGACTTGTGTTCAGGTCGGTGAGATTCAAATATGTACACATATATTTAACGATAATTGTTCTGATCGAGGTCAAATAATCCACTGTGTCTATTCGCTTTTGTATTTGCTAGTCCAGAAACAATTATATTTGTACCGCATAATCCAAAACCCACTTGTTCAGACATACTTGTGAACAGAGAGCATTGAAGTGCAGGAGTTCAAAGTGAGAATTATCATGTGCAGTTTGAGGTTAATTTCACAGATTTGAGAATCTGAGAGGAGTAAGAAAGCTAAGGAGAAAACACGTCGTCACTTTCAATTGCACTGTGATCAATGAACTTGAGTACATTAGGGTCATAGTAACGTGGTGAAGATGACGCACTGGAACTATGCTCAGATTCATCTGCAAGGGCCTGAGCTCTGGCCTCGGCATAGGACGGGAGACTCCAGCTGTTTTCGAAATCAAAACTGGACTCGCTGGAAGGAGAAGTGCCAGTCATGCGACTGCAACACATATCTTAAGAATTAGCATTTAGGTAAATGTACATAATAAATACTGAAGATAGCAATATTTAGAAATAGCGTGAGCATAAGACTTACTCACATAAATCTATTTTATCTTCTTCCGGGTATGGAGCTTCTTCATCGGACAGCTCTTGAACATCAGTCTGTTCGGTTCCTGTGGTGCTTATTAGAGGCAACTGAAGTGGCACCAGAACCTCCTCATAAATTTCGCGGTCTCCTTCAAGTGCAACTATGTTCCTATTGTTTGCTATTGCAGCGCGGACCGAGGCACCTGAAAAATGAATGCAATTTAGAATGATCGACTGATGTGAAGTTTAAACATGGAATTAAAAGTGTTAGAAGGCATACCTGTTCCAGCAGTGAGGTCGACGATGGTCCCCTTTAGAGGACAAGTACCAGTAATGAGGGTCTGGAGTAAAGGAAAGGACTTCTCTTTCGGGCCCCTCCAGGGCTTCCCCTCCGTCTTCTTGAGACAATCCTCCAACGTAACCCAGTTAAACAAGACGTCATCTTTTGCCAGGTTTGTCATTCCCACGCCCTGGCTGGAGGGAAGAAGAAGAGGCTTCGGCTGCCTGGCTACGGTGGCTCCAAAGGATCTCACCAGCAGGTACGCTTTGAATTTCAAAGTCTAATCATAGAACATTGCAACATCAGAAGAAGCATCACTCAAGTAATTTTATGAAATATTGATGATAAGAAACTAATAAAAATTGTAAACAAAGCTAACAAATAAACTTACATAGCTTCCGGGGTCTGTGGGATGAGACAAGTGGAGTGCGTTGATTATGGACCACTCCTTCAACTCCTTTAGGTCATTATTGTTGAGAAAGGCAGTCAACTCTTTCTTAATGTGTGAGCTATCAGGAGCAAAAATCAACAACGCTCCATCGTCGTGCAAATATCCACCGCAGAAACCAATAACAAACTTGATAAAGAATTTTATTTGCTGGTTCCAAGTAGGTACTTGGGAGGGTGGGTCAGATACTCCAGGAACCGCAAGGCCGTCAGGGAAATCAGCTATCACAAGGTCCACCCCAGGCTTATATGGTTCGAGTTTCCCACTAAAGTGGAATTCCCGATTCGCACGAGTCTGATTTCACATTAAAGGCAATACATTAACGATGAGTTATAAATTATACCGTAAAATAAAAGAAGAGTAAAGGTATAATTGAAGTACCTTAAGGAGAAATGCTATCATGTCATCGAAGGATTTTGGAAATTTCTTTTGCTTGTTCTTGTACTCCATCATCTTTGGAAAAGTGTCGTTGAGGACCAACACCGCAGAGGAATGTGCTGAGCTGGACGAAGGCTGGGATATAACCAAGGATTTTAGCGATGGGGGGATAAGTGGGGTACCTGAAGCAGTCTCCATATCTTCAACATGCGGCTTCTTATGTACCAGCGGCTTTGGTGCAGGGGACTTTGGTGCAGGTGCTGTCTCAGCAGGGGCTTCTCTTTCAACCAACTCACCACTCGCAGCCGTTGTTGCAGGGATGTCTTCGTCTTGAGTCTCCTCAATCAAATCAGTGGCTTTGCGTTTGGCACCCCGAGTCTTGTTTGCTCCAGCAGCCCTTCTGGACTTCTTTGTCGCGGTAGGAGACACACCTGCTTTAGCTGGAGCTGGGGCAATGTTTGCAAGTGTGGGCTGAAGAGAATCTCGGAGCTGCACATCGAACGGAGGTGGTTTCTTCACCGGGCAGTCAAGATACCAACCACAACGGTCATAGTGGCAGTTGTCCCATGCCTTGAGGATTGCACTCGTATACATGCACTCGGGACTTGTGATGTCAAGATATGCAGGAAAGAAGGGAGGTACCCGTGTCACTGCTTTCCTAGGAAGCAATATGTATTTGAAATATCGGTAAAGGATTCTTCGCAAAGCTGGCTGAAAATTGGGCTGTTGGTCCTTAGTCTTATTCTTGTGTGCCTGATCAGCCCCCATGAATTCTCTGAAAAACGCATTGTCCCAGAGGGAGCAACGCATGGCCTCCACATAGTCAAAGATTTTTTCAATCGGATTTTCGCCATCGGGGCAGTAGTCAATGGTCACACCAAGGTCCGTGACAACCGCATCAAACAGCTCCTCAGCTTCTACTGCCAACTGCACAGTCAAGCAGATTTTATGCAATTTAGACTCAAGTATTGAATAAAATAAATGCCGTAAGATAGCATTCAAATTATAAATTATAAATAACATATTCGGAAACAATGCCTAATATATAACTAAGATACTGCAGTTAACGCATAAGCTATGATCATTCATTTTCCAAATGAGCCAGCACCCGTTAACTGCAGCACTTAAACTATGTACAATGGTAAAGGGAGGATTTCCCATAAAACCCTAACCTTCACAACCCATCAAAACCCTACAAAAACCCAACTAGCAATGGTGCTGAAACACTCATACAATGCAGGAAACACTCAAAAGAAGTGGAAAAGTGAGTCAAAACTGTATAAAGGGGGTCAAATCTGCCCCAAAATCATGGTACAGTAGCTCATAAAGGCTCCTCAGTCTCTCCTAACTCTGAGTGCACTAGTGAGGAATGATCTTAGAAACCCTAAAACCTGCCTTAAGAACCTAGCAGAAATCATCCAGTCGGCTACGACAGAGTTCATCCAGTCGGCTGTGACAGAGTTCATCCAGCCGACTGGATGACTGTCGGAGCCAGGGATGAAAAACTGCGAAAAAGGCTACTGAAACTGAGGGAGGGAAGATTGAGAAATCTCCGGTTAACATTATCCCCTTTTTCCGGTAGTTCTGTCCTCAGAACGTAGAGGCAGTGGGAAGAGGGAATAAGAAAACGCGACCTCGGTGTAGGAAAAAAATAGAAAGTAAAAAAAAGGCCTAAAAAGAAAATTTGGAAAAGAAATAAAAGAGACAAAGAAGAAATTAGTCTAGGCGAACTAAGGTGAAGAAGAAAACAACAGGACGCTTCCGGCAGTCTTCAAGCAGTCGGTGACGGCGAAGTCGGCTGTGCGCAGGTGGGTTCCTCATCCTCCAGCCACGGCTCAAACGTAGGGTCGCGATCCTCAAAGCGAGTGAGCCAGCGCTGCTGCCGGGCGAAGTCGGCGCTGTGAGCAGTCAGTGCCGCAGCAATATCCTGCTGTTTAGTAACAGCATAATCACGGATAGCTCGGCTAAGCTCTCGGGGCTGAAGGGTGAGAGTTGCCAACTCTGTCTTGAGACGCTGATTCTCCAAAATAAGGTTATCCGTTTGGAGCAGGCGAGCATTGAGGCTGTGCTCAAGTTCAAGGCGCCGAATCGAAGGTAACGGCTGGGCAGGAGGTAATGGCTTTGCTGCTAACTCGGTCTGAAGAGTCTTGATGGTATGCCTCAGCTCAAGGTTCTCCCTGCTCAGGTTATCTCGCATGGCAGCTGTAGACTGTAGGCGAGCAGTGATGTCGGCGACCTGTGAGTGGAGCGTCGTGATCTCCGAGGTGAGCTCGGTGGCTCGGGTGGCTGTGGTCTGCCTGGTGACTTCTAGCTGACGAGCAGCAGTACGTGTCCGAACGAGGACCGTGGCCAAGGCATTGAGGTTGTTCAGCAGAATGCTGAAATCGGAAGTCGGATTCATGCTAGCTCCGAGACCATCGGTGGAGTCGTCAAGTGGACCACCGGAGGAGCCAGTGGAGGTATGTCGGGCGGGTCGAGATGATGGCGGTGTCGGCGAGGGCTGTCGTTGCGGAGGAGGAGTCGTTGGTGGTGCTCGTGACTGGGGCCTTGACGACGACGGGTCGGCTGTGTGAGTCGCCCTCACTGTCGGGGTGGTAGTCGGCTGTGTCACCCGACTAAAAAACGGGTAATGCCTCCAAACAATGATGTCTTGACTTGGGGGAAGCTGACCCGTTCCAGTCGGCAATGGGGTAGTAGCAAGTTCGGGGTCGCCGGAAGGTAGGGCCGTATCGATGTGGCCCGTCGAACTGATGGGCTCCGGAGGAGGCTGGTCTGGTTCGTCCGAGGCTGAGGACTCATTGGACGAACTGCAGACCACAACTGGGGTGTGCCGAGGCGGAGCAAGGACTCTGCCGGTGATGAAAGGAGGTTCGGACTCAGAGGAAGGAACTGCGTACGGAGTGAGGGGAGTGCGGGATCGCAGGGGGTATTGGCAGGAAGGTGATGCTCCCGTCGCCACAGCATCAGGGGAGGAGAATGTGCGTGGTATAGTGGACAGTTCCACCGGTGCAGCCTGCTGACAAAGAGGACGCAATCGCTTACGTGGCCGACCAACATCGGAGGAACCTTCATGGGAGCGGGTCGAAACAGGTGTGGTCGGCTGCGGGTCAACGGAATCTGTAAGGGTCGCTGCAATTGCATCGCCACTGGTTTGAGCGCGTAGAGCAGAGCCGACAATGGGTGGTGTGCTATCTGGGGGACCTTCGTGGCTGCCGTCGGCTGTGTCAACACTAGAAGAGACTTGGCGGGGTTCGATAACCTGCTCTCGCTCTGGAAACCAATAAGAGAGGATAGCATCCATGACAGGTGCTCCTCGGAGACGGCGCGTTCCCGGGGCTTGCGAGTGAATATACACCAAATGGCGTCGGAGGTTGGTAAGGACGAACTGGGACCAGTCGAATCTCCTCCCTTGGTCACCAGCAGACTCGGCCGCACAGATGTGGTCCATGAGGTCATTGCTGACAAACAGCAAGCGCTGTTTAAACCCAATAGCATCGCCAATAGCCTGGGTCCGCACCTGATAAGCAGGCAAGAGGGCTGTGGCTCGGTTACCATCGTGCTGCCAGTCTTCCTCCGCTAGACCGTATTGACTGTACCGCGGTTGGTAGCCTGTCACCTGCTTTCGACCAGCCATATCCACTCCAGCCTCAAAGCCCAATGCAGCACGGATAACGTAAGCAGTGATTTCAACTGGCTTACCTCGTACCATGGAACGAATAGGTCCTCCTAACTCGCTTGCAGGTCGTCGTTTTCCCTTGGGCGGCTGTATATATTCGAACCCCTCCACGAAATCAAGCAGCAGTTCTGTCCGAGGCTCCGGCCACTGAAAATGATAAAAAACTTCCAAACTAACCTGAGCCGCCCAATCATCGTCTCCCATACTGGTCCAAGGAGTCCACTGTGTGTATGGTTCGAAGACAAAGTCCCACCGTCGGTTAGGTTTGCGAGGAACCTGAATGCGTCGCGGAACGCGGCCGTCTACGGGGGTGAGCTTACGTTTCGTGCCCCGGCGCTGATCCTGGCTGGGGGGCAGGGAGTCAGCAGTTGACAGTGGTTGGGCAATAGCCGCAACAGGGCTTACCGGCGTCTCGGTCTGCTCTGCGAGGTTCGGTGGCGTGTCCAGAGTAAGTGGAGGCTGGCTGGGACCGGGCTCTTCCATTGCTTCGATGCTGTCGGAAGAAGGAAGGACACCCCGAGCAAAGTATCTTTCGAGGGTGTCGAATCGGCCTCGTCTTCGTCTGCGGTTGTGGCGCCGATGCTGAACAGGGACCGGTGCAGCAGCACTGTTGGTGAAGCCGCAGCGTAAGGAGTAAGCCTGCGAGCAATGGACGGGAAAATCTAGTGCGTCTGATGGACTACTCCCCGACGTTGAGGCTGAGATCGGCTCGGAGCCACAAGCCCTATTTGTGACACACTGTGGCTGAGCAACCAGCTCGGGTGCGGGGAAAGTGAATGACCCAGAAGGGTGGGTTACAGACCGACAAACGCTATTACAGTGCTGAGACCTAAAGTCGGCCTGGGGGGATATGGCCGGAAGAGGAAGAACAGTGCCAGGCCGCACCTCACTGGCTACACTTTCTGATTTGACAGCAGCTAAAAGTCTCGACCAGGAAGAGGGAAATGCAGTCACACTGCCGGGAGACGGGCGAGAACGCGGGGAGTCTAAAGAAAAAACAGCAACCGCTAATGGAGAGTACGGAGGAGGAGAAAATTGAAAACCTTGATCGAGCAACTGACCCGAGGTGTGTGGAGGCACCGGTGGCTGCAGTCGGGAGGAAGTCGAGAACTGCGCATCGGGGTCCGGTGCATTCAGCAACGGTGTCTCAGGAGGGTTGCTGCGGCCCACCAAGTCTGAATGGAAGCGAGCAGATGGCACTGCGACGGCAGCTGGAAAAGCAACGCCAACGGCTGCGGTCGGGATGCCGAAACTCGGAGTGCGGTGGCTGTTTGGTGGAGCCCACGATTCTTCCAAGTCCCGTGATGCTGCGCCCCGGCGTACTTCTGCGGCTGTGCTAGAGGAAAAAGGCCGTAGCAGGCAACACTGCGATACAGGAGAACTGGGCTTCGGGGGCTGAGCGATAGCGAAATCGACAAGAGAAGGGGGAAGCAACCCCGGTGGAGAGTGAGAGACAGTGGCTGAGAGAGGTGAGCTGTGGGGTAGACGAGGGGGATGTAGGGTTTGGGAGAAAAGGGGAGAGGAAGCCGGTGTAGAAATGTCCATAGGCTGGACTGAAAAACACCCGATTGTAGGAACAGTGGGTAGGCGAGGGGGCAGATCATTACTGTCGGGGAGAGTGGGTGAGGTAGTAATGGTAGGGCCGTGAGTAGAGGCAGTGGGACACGCAGAAGCCTCCATGGTAGAGCTGGAAGAATGTTTAGAGCCAACTGACTGATCCTCGATGGGTTCGGTGTCGTTTAACTGTTGGGTGCCGGGAGTCGTTGGTACGGGCGGCTGCACATTAGGGTTTGTGGGGATACCACGTGGCAGCTGCTTGGGGCCGATAGTGACCAACTGATCTTCCGAATAAAACCTGTAAGGCTTCAACTTATTAATGTTGACAATGATGGGGTTGGGCTCAAAATGACCCTCAGTCACTAACAAGGCTGTGTTGTTAGGTAACCGGTACTGAACGCGATATGGCCCGAACCACCTGCTCTTAAATTTCCCGGCATGTTCCTTTTCGCCCTTGGGGTACCAGAGAACATGGTCCCCCACTTGAAAATCCTTCTGTCGGTAGTGTTGTTGGCTCCACAAAGATCTGTTCCACTGCCTACTACCGGACTGGTCCTGCGCTGCCAACCTGTGACTATCCAGCTGCTCCAAGTCGGCTGTGCGAGCCTGTAAGACTCGAGTTTGAGTAAAATCAATCTCACCGTCGGTTCTGCGGGTAGGGACAGTGTACTCCGTAGGCATAAGTGGATGGAGCCCGTAGACTAGCTGAAAAGGGGTATACCCAGTACTAACCTTAAAAGCGGTCCTGTAAGAGAATAAGGCAGTCGGTAAATGCTCATCCCAGTCAGTCCTGTTGTCACTGACCAGTTTGGTAAGTATCCGCCCTAGAACCTTGTTGGTCGATTCTGCTTGTCCATTGCCCTGTGGATAGTAAGTTGTGGATGTCCGATGTTGCAGGAGAAAGTGCTGTACCAAGTACTCGATGGCTTCGTTGATGAAGTGAGGGGGAAAGTTAGCATGCGTGCGGCGAGCGGCGAGCGGAGAGCTGCGAGCGGAGATGGGAGAGCAGAGATCTGACATTTTACCAAGTTTTTGGGAAAAGAAATGCACCCTATAACCGTGGAGCAGTACTAAATTTAGGGTTCTATTTTTAGAAATCAGATAAAAAAAGATAATTAATTCCGTGGTATTATTAATTGAAACTACTTTATTTCACATTCACTTATAAACGACATCTATATAGAGAAAGGAAATTAGGGCTGACGTCGTGATGACGTCATGTTCATAGCTAATAAGTGAGAATATTTAAATTAAATGAGGTCCAGGTTTTCTTGGCTTCTGGTACAGTGAAAGGAAATTTGCATAGCAGATAATATACCTTTGAAAACTTCTTGGGATATTTCAGAATAGGTGTACAATAATGCTTATAATGAGTCCAAAATTATATACCTCCTAGAAATGCCTGAAATTATTGATAAATTCTTTGTCTTCAGATAGGATCTAGTGTACCTTTTTAAGTCTAGTATTATACCATATAAACCTAGGTGGGTTGAGTTCAACTTATTTCAATTAGCAATTGATTGAATTGAGTGTTGCTTATGGTAGACATAGTTTAGAGAGTATGAGCAATTCCCTTGAAGTCATAGCTTGTGAAACAATTCTTCAAGATTTGCTACAAAGGATGGCAGATGGACCTAACCCTTGGGAGTCAGTGGGATCTTGTACAGGACAGTCTTGGTCTCCTTCACCAGTAATTACATTTCAAGATGTTGAGAATGCTCGTGCTGTTTCGAAGCTTTGGAGACGGGAGATTGATAGCAGTACAGAATACGCTTGCCTTCGACTTGCCAAGTGGGATTATGATTCATACATGGGAGGGCACTGGACTTCCAGGGATGAATTTCAGGCGGTTCGCTTCAATGTGAACTGGAACATTTTTAAGAATTCTTGGTCATTAGCAAATCCAATTGGAAATATCAGACTAGAAACAACGTCACTTGGGAAACTTAGCTGTAGTGAGTTAGATCAGTTGAGGACATTGTTAAGTAGCAATAATAACCAATCTATGTGGCTTGAACCTGGAGAGAAACTTATTCCAGGCAATGGTATTTGGGTCTCACCTAAACATAGATGAGAGTGGTATGACTATGAATATATGGATGCAACATTTTTGCATACGATAGTAAATGTTGTTAGTTTATAAAACATAAATGTCTACTATGATTAGAGAGAGCATCCCTAGGCGAATTGAGTTGTTCTGAATTAGATCGGTTGAGGTCATTGCTAATAGATAATCAGATCAGTTCTCTTTGCTTTTTGCCTGGAGAGAAGGCTGTGCCAGGACCAGGTATTTGGATCTCTCCTCTGCATAGGTCTGATTTTAAATATTCTTACAGTGGCATTTGTATATTTCCAAATTTGTATATATATGATTGGAATATTGACCATGTATTTATTGCAGTCTTTAAGAAGATGGCCTGATTAAATATGGATGGGGATTGATGGAGTAGGAATTAATTTCTACGAATATTTAAAATAACGAATTGGTTAAATAGTGAAAAGGAAAAATAGATTTAGTATGTAATGTGAATGTTTTCTTGAAAGAGTAGGGTACACGTTTAAGGTTGGGGAAAATAACATAGAAAAGGGATTTCAATGAATATTGTTGTTATTCATTAGTGACTTTATCTCCAAACTGCATGGGATTCATCCTGCTCTTTGATTTAACCCTCTTTTTATCTTTTTAATATGTTTATTATTTTTTATTATTCTCGGTTTCATTTTTTTGTTGTTGTTATTCTTCATTGATTCATTTATAGAGTTCTCTCTACCTTTAATATCTTATACTATTTCTTGCTCCTTCATAATAATTTATATATTCCACTACTCTTTGGTAGAAATTAATATTGAATGTGACTCATCTTCTGAAATTCTTCAGTTAGATATTATTCTTTATTTAAAATTACTTACAGATGTTATGTTATTTTCCATTCCTTTTTCCGCTTTTATGCTTGGTTTGTCATGACCAGTTTAACAACCATCAACAAAATTGCAGTGTTACCTCCACAAGCATTGTCACTGAATGCATTAATGTCGACAGTTCTTTAAACTGTCCAGGTCCACTCCTACTGTACCCATGGGAAATCATTTCCGACAAGGTTCATGATCACAATTAATTTCGGTCATGCTTTTTGCGGCTGTTTTTAAAACATATGATCGTTTAGCTCCTTGTTTCCCCTTCTCTTTCATTGTAGAGTTTCCAAACGGTTTGGGATTTCTGTTCACCGGTAGTGAAAAAGTTAGGAAGTAGATCAGTCTTTCCGAAACGAATTAGTAACAGTGGGAGAGTATGACATCAAAGAGGAAGAAGGCTAGTAAGCAACATAGAACTAGGCTTCAAAGTGCTGTGCAGCAAGGGTTAGATGTTCAAGAAGGTAGCGACGACAATGGCGGAAACAGAAGTGAAGGAGAGTGTGGAACTGACCGAGTATTTAGCACGGAGGAGTTTGCGGATCCATTTGATCTCGGTGACATTGAAGGAGGGCTGCGTCAACGTATGATTATTGCAGCTCCAATGCTAATGGGACGAGAAGCAGAGTATGGCAAGGACTTCTTCACTAGCGTTGTTGGTCTTTGCAATCAAGGACCACTTCTGAGGGATGTTTCAAGGTGCTATAGCTTCATAACAGATGAAGAAGTAATCGCCGTTTGGAAGGAGGGAGTCTCGAAGGGTCGTTACGACTTTGCAAGGTGCGAGGATCAGGAGCAGCTCAAAAAATTCGGACAGCAGTACTTCAAGGTGTATGGTAACAGACCTCATAACAACTATTTCTGTCTTCGTTTTCTAAAGGCTTGCTTTGCAACTTTTATTCACATGAAGCCAGTCAATTGGTGTGCGGAGGCATTGGACCGACATCAGTCCCGAATCAAGAGCGCATCTCGAAATCCGTCTAAGTTAGGCCCAGTTGCAACCAGATGCCAGGTTGAGGGTTTGTGTAGAATCATCAAGGATTTATCTAGTCTACAAAGAGGTCCTGATCCTACTGCCGTTGAGCTTCAAGGAGCCCTAGACCTAAAGGACCGAATGGCGGAAATGGTAAAGGTTGTGGAGGAGCGCTTTCGTAAGTTACAGCAGAGGTACAACGACAGTCTAGACAAAATGCGAGCACAGTCTTCTGAAATTAGAGAAGAAGAGTTAAACGTGAATTATGTTACAAAGTTGAAGGAGGCTAGACAGATTCTACGTACCGAGGGTCCCACAGTACAGTACATGGCAACTGTTGCGGAGTCTGAGTACTTGTTCAAGGAACTCGCTAATATGCGAGAGGCTGATGCCCGGGAACGAGAGAATGTTGTTCTCCTAGAACTGGAGTTGGCAAAAGAAGTTAAGGTGTTGGAAGATGCCCATGTTGATTTACGTTCTTCTGAGGTAGGAGTCATGGCCGCAAGGGGGCAATTGCTGTCTCTGAAAACACCTAGAGTGTTTGAATATCCCAAGGGTCAATCTGTCCCACCTTTGGGATATGAAGATAAGGATGCATGTGCATACTATGGATTTGGTTTTGTGTGGAAAGCAGCCATACTGTCCTCGTGTGGGTGCTTCTTGCACCCTCCTTGTGTTGCAGAAATTATGACATTACAGAGTTATCGATGTAGGAGATGCAAGGATGTTCTACTCGCTTCATCTCCGATCCATCTTACAGAACCCTGGGTTGCCCAGTTTGGTGGTGAGTTAAATCCGCACCAACAGATAGAGTGTACAAGCTTTGCGGCAGTTCTTGAAGCTGCAAGTGATGGTACAGATGCTATGTTCAGCAGCGGAAGCAAAAATTGAAATGATAAAGACTCGTGTGGTAAAGACTGATATCAGCTCACTTATTTTCATTGACTAAATGATGTATAGATAATATTGTAAGTGCATATTCAGGCTTTAATTTAGGCTATATTGTATAAGAATTAGTCAGCCAAGGCTGGTACTGAGAGGTAAAAAACAACAAGTTTTTGCAAGGAGAAGAGAGAGACATTTTCAAAGAAAACTTGTTTATTGAGGAGCTCTAATATTATTTGATGCTAAAACAATCTCCTGAAATGAAGACCATCAGTGTTTATTTTTTAATACTTAATTATGGTCGACATGATACAGTTTCATGAAATAACAGTAAATCTTTCATATGAATATAAGTGACTGTTTAAATTGCGAACTCTGCTACACATTTAATGTGCATCAGTTAATTTCTTAAATATTGATTTTACCCTAGATATATAAATATGAAGTTACAATTTGATATGAATAGAATTCTTCAAGGAGCCAAGGAATGAAGTTAGTCCATTAATAATCATGATGTTACATTGCCAGAATGTAAGTCATAGCTCGGATACCTATAAATGTTCACGCAGCTGTACAAGCTGACAGAGGTGGGGAGCATCCAGTCACACAAAATTGCGGAAAACAACTTGATGTGAACAATTCGGGAAAAATCATTCTTCCTCGTCTAAAAGATAATTCTAACTGATGAAGAAGACTCGTCTACTTCGATTAACATAAATCTTCCCAAGAGTGGTTCCATCTGGTATGCTTAGTTGTCAAAGTGTATATTTTTGTACATTACAACACAAAGTTCTCTGAAATTTAGATGATCATACCTTGTGATAATTTATTTGGTGCTGGTCACTTGAGATCAGGCATGAAACTCTTGCAAGTAGTAGTCGCCCCACCTAGAATTTTGTCAATTGACGAAGCTATGGCCATGCAGTCCTGAATTCATTAGTAATTCATTAATTGAAACCGTGAGCATTCTATGTTGCTTTTCTAGATTCACCCATGCAGTTATGCCATTGACTGGATAGTTATGTCTGGTGTAGGTGGTCTCAAAGAGAAAGGAGATGAACCATCTAATTTATTCACACGTCTTCTATGCAGTCGGTTGTAACTTGATGCCATTTATTCAACTTTTGGGTGATTTTGTTTCAACTAATTCGCTTTGTGAAGTTCATATCTGTCTCGCTCTGCTGCTCTTGTTCCATAGCGCTAGAAATCGTTATTTATAGACTGCAGGTACATAACCGAATTCAAGCTTAAACACTGGTCACGGTTTCATAGTTATTTTGCAGATGCACTCTAGATATGCTAAAAGTGGCAGAACAAACTTCATAGAGCAGAAAAATAAAAGAACCAACTTATCATAGCAGAAAATTAAAGATCCACATAGGGAAATATGCATATCAAAGTCTCAAAAATTAACAAGTATGTTATCCTAAGGATTGAACTCGTCATCACTTTCTTCAGCAATATCATCTATGAGATACAATACTCTGGGGTCATAATTTTTCCATAGCGACATAGAAATAACCGTTCCCCTCCATGTATCCGCAGGTGGTAAAATGAGAAGCTAACTGGGAGACATCGTTCTTCAAATATGGTCTGACCACGGGTAGAGAAATCATTCTGCACAGAGGAATAAAGAGTCGCCCTTTAGATTTAGGCTCCCACTTCAACTGCTCCAGCCTCGATGCCGTGTTAACTGTCTCTTTTACCACGAGTTCGTGAAGCTTCTGCTTCACTTCGGCGCCTGATAGTGGAGCCTGGGGCTCCTCCGGTTCCTTCCCCTTCAGCGACCTTCCTTCACTAAGAGAACTCTCTGCAGAACAATTTAGATCATGTTAGAGCAAATTAATACGCAAATAACAAGTGCCGGTACCGGCAGTGTAATGGACATGCTACAATGACTTACAAAGAGCAAACGCAAAATACAGTACCAACAAATGGATTCTGCTCAAACGCTGCATTGCTCTCATCATTCTGTATTGCTCTCAGCTCAACAAATACATCCGTGTCGAAGAAACAGGTTTAGCCAAGGTGTTACATAAGATGACAAATTCAATTATCATTAGGACTAGTACATCAAAGAACCCATAGCTCACAAAACTTTCGGCACAGTTGAGTAGGGTGCAACATTTGAAACAAAAAAAATACAAAAGGCATGCAGTCGATTCTTTAAAAATACATAAAACTGTATTACCGAAAGATCCAAGTTGCAACTTGCAGAGCAAATTTTTCACATAACCAATCCGTACATCTTGCCTTCAGAACTCATTCATCAGATTACTGCAGACTATAGCCAATTACTCCAACATCGACTTCAATACTCAGCTTTGCCATAATCACAACACTTATAAAACATTAAAAATTAACAGACAGAAACAACCACCATAAGATTGAGGTACTCACCAAAGAGACATACAAGGACCTGAGAAAACAAAATATACGAGCAGAATAATGAGGAATTACAGGCATCTATGCTACTTAAACATCAACCATACGCTCGAGAAATCAAAGTGAATTAGCCGCTCATGAAATAGTGACCTCAAGAGTGCAAACAAGGTATATATTACAATCAATTAGAGTGTAAAAGAATACACAAATTCTAAGTGCCGGCACCGGCACTCCATAAGAGACAAATATATAATTCCCAGGGGTCGTCTCGTTCACTGCTTTTGCACCATGCAACGTACTAAATATTTCTAATGATCATCAATAAAAATTCTCTTCTAGCAAACATCTGGTTTGCACAGAGAGTATTAATGACCTCTAGAGTGCGAAGACCGTGTTCAATACGGTGGACATGAATGAGACAAAGGATAAAAAATTGAGTGCCGGCACCGGCAGTTCAATAGAGAAAAGGAAAGCATATCCGTCTCAACACATAATAGGTTGTCTTGCACACTGCCGGTGCCGGCACTTCCCTGCAAGGGTTCGTCATATCTCTAATGAACATTAATATTAACTCCCAAACAGCAAGCTTTTCGCTTCATTTCTATGTTTGAAACAACTGCCGGCACCGGCACTAACTGGGAAAGAACAGTGTTAAGGGTAAGGTCAAGGTTAATCACAAATACAGAATTGTTTTATGTGAAAGCACATTGAAAAACATACCTCGTGATTAACTGCCGGCACCGGCAGTCATTAAACAAGTTGAAGGGAACGACAGGCATCATTCAATCTGACTTTTTCAAGAGAGAATTTAATAATAACTAAGCATGATTACATATTTAACTCAACAAGAAAACCACTTAAAAACACAGCCCTCGATTGACTGACGGCACTTTCAGGCATTAAACAAGTTCGAGAGATCCTCAAGCTTCGTACACTTTAAGTCTGCAGAGCTATTGCCGGCACCGGCACTTGTTTTACGAAGCAGAAATTGAAGACAAGCAAGAAGGTAACAGGTGTCTCATTTGTAAAATAGTATCACAGAATTCTGAGTGCCGGCACCGGCAGTTGAAATAGGAAACTAAGGATCGATCAACTCTTTCTACGAACCAGTTTTTCGAGTGATTAATATAAAGATAAGTCTAAGGTATCAAATGGCAAAGAAGCAAATTGATATAATATAATTCGTAGTGCCGGCAGCGGCAGTCTAAATTGGAGACTGTTACAGTTGCACATAAAGACTAAATACGAGACTAACACAGCCTGCAAGAAACCTGCATACGTATTGGAACTTGAATGGACAAAGACTCTGAGCATCTAGACTCTTCAGGGAAAAAGGTAAACCGAAAACGAAGCTCCCTTGCGGTCATGAGATTTGACAAAACAGACCATTATGTGACATTATTTAAATATTCTTTACTGTCTCTGAGTTGAAATTGGCCTGAGAGACAGACTATGTAAGGTGAATTATGGAGAATTCAAGAGACGAAATCAGACGAAATCAGACCAAATCAGCACAAGCGCCATGACATCGAATTCTAATTTGAACTTTCCGTCTTCTTAAAACAAATTAGATTACCGAATTCGGAGTGCCGGCACCGGCAGTCTAAATAGATACTAATACAGTAGCATCGCGGACGCCTTGGTCACTCGCTTCGTTGGCACTGCATAAAACCTTACAGGTATTGCCGGTGCCGGCAATCGTTGTGGAGTTTGTTCAAATTATGTTGTATATAATTTGACTTAATCAAATGTGAAGATTTAGGTTCAGTTGCTAATATATATAGTTCTCCTGAACAGGAAGTCACTATGGTGGGACACAGCTACACCGTATCACAACGTCCGTATTGAGGAGAAGGAAGATCACGATGTCCTAGTCGTTGCAGCTGGCGAGAACCACGACTCGGGGAAGAAGTTCGAAGAATATCAAGACGCCTACAAGAAACTTGAGCAATGGGCAAAAGAACGATGGACATCTGCTGGCGAAGTGCTTTGCAAATGGACTGGCCAGGCATGTGTTTCTGTACTTCGGCATGAATTTGACATCGCCAGGGGCTAAACAATTGTTTCTATCAGGACTAGGTTAAAAGCAATAATTAATTTGGGATGAAGTCTGATTAATGTTTACATGAAAGTGGACTCATTAGAGCTGGGCATGGATGTTGCAGATTTATAGGCCCGTGGGGTTTGTACCATTGATCGGACCTGATCCATTGGCCGGTAACACTGGAGGACTTGTTGCTTGGGACCAACTGATTGTTACAGGTACGTTTTTCCCTCTGGTTTTTCTTCTATGGGTCATGTCTTCATGGTTAGGCTTAGAAAAACAGGAATAACATTAAGAATCTTCAACAGCAGGTAGTGATAGTCGTTGGATCTGCAGCCATGATTGTTTACTAATCCAAGTCTGAGAACCTAAGTACTTTTATGAACATTGGACCAGAAATTCGACTAGAAATTAGAAATTCCCTTTTTATCCAAGTCTGTTTTACGTGTGGCTGAATAGAGCACTTCAACGAATCGACATGTCATTGTATTGTTAATCGGGCTTTAACTGAAATTTCAGGTGATAGTGGGCAAGGAATAACATCTGGAACTATAGCCGGAATTCTTATCACTGATATGATTCTCAAGAAGGACAACCCTTGGGCTGCAATCTATAGTCCAAAGAGGAGGGCGACATCGACGAAAGAAACCGTCACTGGCACAGGAGAGCGAGTTTGGAACACTATTGAGGTTTCCATCAATCCAACTCTTTCTTCACATTCCCATAATGTCACAACCATGTCACTCCTAGTTATTTCGTTATCGATTGTGAACACTCAGCAATTCAGAAATTAAAAATTGTGACCCCTTTTAAGTATTTCACAACGTCAGGGCTTAAGATGTAGTTCATAGTTGGCTGGTTGATATTTGCAGCAACATCCAATATTTGGAAGCTCACAGAAGTATGTTGCTATGTTTATTGTGCAGGGAATCAAGGACTTGCTACCATTTGCAGGTACAGATAATGTGGACATTGAAGATCTTGCGCCTTGTGGTGGATGTGTTGTTCAGTCGGGTGTGAGCAAAATGGCAGTTTACAAAGATGAGAAAGGCTGTTTGCACAAGTTTTCAGCTATCTGTCCACATTTAGGATGTGTTGTGAAATGGAACCCCATCGATGGCGTCTTCAACTGCCCTTGCCATGGCTCCATCTTCGATCACCACGGAACTGTAGTCAATGGACCGGCACTTGTGGATCTATCCCGAATCGATTAAATCAAATTCCAACGTACATATTGGGCCATAATAAATTTGCCTCAACCTGTCCATCTGAAACCAAGTTAGCGCGTCTTTATCTCGGACCAAAATTTTAAGCGCAACGAGTTGGGTGCTTCGGTTAAGATCACGAGCTAGTGAAGAAGGTTTGATTGAACAGAGCTGTTTAGTATGATGGATTGCTATCTCGAAGTGTACAGTTTGTGAACTTTATATCATAGTTGCGAGGTGGGATAATACTGTTTCCCAACCAAACAAATGTATTGTTTTGGTACACTATCTGAAGCATGATGTACTGTATGATCAACTTTTGTGTACCAGTACATGCGGTGTTTTTCTGGATAATCATACGATGTGGAACATTTCATTTTTGTGAGTGGCACAAACATCACAGTTGCCAGAGACCTCTTGTTTTAATTCTACAGATCTCAGTTTAGCCAGCTAGTATACAGTACATTGTCGTCTCTATTTTCTATTATAATAGCTTCACAGAGGGGACCTTCTATAATTCTGCAATTCAATCAGGGGCAATGTGAATATTTAGTCACGAAACTCAAAGATGCCGTCCGAGGCGCAGAGATTTGGGGCTTGCAGGCGTGGATGTAATAAGACTTTTATGTCGGTTTGCAAAAAAGGTCGAGAGCATCATTGAGTCTTGCTGCGAAGATGAGTGGATTAAAACTGCGACGGTGTTGGAAATTTATGCGATTGAGCTGGAAGCATTTGAGTGTGATCTAATTAAAATGTACCTTCACTGTCTCAGATTCTCAGAACTCAGGGATTTTCATTACTTTCCCAACCGTAACGTAACAGCTTCGTAATCAAGAGGTACCGGTAGATTGATCTCAAGAGAACCCAGTCTTCCTCACCAAAAACTTGATTTGTGCCTCTCCAAGCTGGAATGAGAGTTCTCATCGCTTATCACATTTAACTTTCTAAAGAACATTTTGCAAAGATCTGTCAACAAAGTATAATGCCTTTGCTTTTATGCTATTGATGTGTGTCATTCAGTTGATACCTTAGAACTGATGAATATTCGGGCAATGCACCTCACCGAGAACAGTGTGCACAGATAAGAACTTGAGGGCATTCGTCCTGCAAAGTATCGTGGGCTTCATGATGCATCCATGGTGATCTCCAAACTTCCCAAGTAATCTGTCTACGACACTTCCTCCGAGTCTTCACTCTCATCATCGAAATTCCTCAAAAGCACGGATTTTACGTAGTGAATTTTTTTTGAGAACTGGTAGGCTCAAGAGCATCACTCGAAGTAAAATGCTAAGTCTTCTTCGGAAAATATCAGGTATGATTCATGAATACATTTCTGGTGATTGGAAAACTCACAAAGTATGCAATATTGTGCTCTTAAAATTCTCTCAGCACTCCGGCCACTATTCACAATGCAACTCAAAGAGAATTCAACACAATTTCGTGACTACAAGGCCTTTTCATAGCCGTGAAAGTTGAACTGGGATCACCTTTCAAATCCAAATCATTTTGGAGTTACAGTGCAATAATACCTTTCAAAATTCAGCAGCTGCTCATACAATGAGTTGCATCAACAATTAAGTCCCGCAATCTGGTTAAGCAGCTTATAGAGAATATTGTTTTCCAAAGTGCACACCGTAATCCTTACAGCTCCTGATCAAGTGTTATGGCCTCTACTCACCTTCTCTGTTATGCATCATACATGGTGCTTCTCTAAATCCTAAACCCTAAAAATCCTAATTCCTAAACCTTAAACCCTAAACTCTAAACTCAAAAGGTTAACCACCATGGAGTAGCAGATTTCTCTTGGATGGCATTCATTGAATTTGGAAAAAATTATAAAATTTTATGGTTTGTGAGCTTTGTGCACATGTGAAATTTATAGAAAGGGAATGATAAGTGAATTTTCTATGCTTCATTTCATGTTGAAGGGATGCATATAAATTTCTTAAGATTTTAGTTTGAAAAGTATTCTTATAAAATTTAATCATAAAATTAAGCATTCAAGAAGTATAGAACAATTACCATTATTAAAGTGTTGTATTTCAATCCATCATAACAATTTTCACCAATAGAATGTTTTTTTTTGTTATTAGATTTACAAGAAATTTTGAATTTCCTTCTTTGAATTTTATTTTATTTAAATACTAGTTATTGCAATTATAGATTTAAAGGTAAAATTGTAATCAAATTAAATTCATAATCTACAACTTCATTTTCAAGAATAACTTATAAAAAAATTCTTTTACTTTTATTTTACAATGAATCTTATAATTTTACAAACCTTGGAGGAGGATAAGATCCTTTAACCCCTAAAAGATGGAGGGGTATTTCTACAATTTTTCAGTACCTACAGTGCCATTCTTGCATCTTCCAAAGTGAGACAAATTTGAGAATCACCATATGCAATTTAACCGTAAGATCTTTGAAAGTAGTGGGCTACCGAAATCTGTACCAAATTTTGAGTTTGGAGAAGCAACGGATTGGGAGATAAAAACATGTGAAGTTTGCAAAATTAGTGAATTTCTGAAATACTAACAGTGAGTTTCTGAGTTTGACTAAAAATTGCTACCTCAGAAATTTATAAAAACTTCACAATTTAAGCTAATTCTCTTCTCCAATATGTTAGGAACATGCACAATTTGTTCCGAGGTAGATGCTCGGCGCCCTTGAATAGTGGGATATATAAGAAGGTTTAAACATTATACCACTCCATGGCATGAGTAGGTTTGTCATCACTGTTTTGATTAATTTGTAGACAAAATACCCTAAACCATCAATTGAGAGTGAACTAGAAGCTCTTTCAAAAGATAAAAGATAAAAAATGAAAAGGTAAAGACTTAGAAGATAGTAAATTAGAGGACGAATGAAAAAAAAATAATGATTAAAAAAATTAGAAATCAAAAAAGATAAAAGATGATTATATATATATATATATATATATATATATATATATATATATATATATATATATATATATATATATATATATATATATATATATAAATTGAAGAAAAAAAAGAAAACAGTGTAAAATAAAATATAAATAATGGTAATACAAAATAAAAACAATGAAAAGATAAAAGGTATGAAAGTTGAAAATAATTAAAAAACGATTAAAGATAAAAAGAATAAATGATAAGAAAGAGTTAAAAGATAAAATGTAAAAATAAAATAAAAATTAAATAAATAGATTATAATAAATGCAACTTCTAGATGATGCATTAATACGAATCGTAAATAGTAAATATTATTACTAAAAATAAAAACTATTATTAGCATACAAGCTACCCCCATGAAGTGAGTGCCTTGGTCGCTGACCAGAGTTAGAGGACAGCCATAGCGGGTCAGGATATTCTCATACAGAAACTTGGCAGTGACAGCGGCTGTATTCGTGCGGAGTGCCTTAGCCTCCACCCATTTAGTCGCATAGTCAGTTGCGACCAGAATGTACCTGTTACCTGTCTTGGCTGCTGCTGGCTTGATGGGCCCCACAAAATCCAAGCCCCACTTCATGAACGGCTCTGCAGGTAGGCTGGTGACTAACTGGGCGAGTCCTGTGTTGGCCAATCCTCCGACCCGTTGGCACTTATCACAGGCCCTGCAATACTCCGAAACATCCTTATGGAGAGTCGGCCACCAGTACCCAGCATCCAGAATCTTCCTGGAGGTGATATCCTGGGAGAAGTGGCCACCTGCGCAGCCATCGTGCATCTCCCTCATAACTGTGTCGGCCCGGACAGGGTCTAAAACCTGTCTTAGTACCAAATCCTGCCCCTTCTTATATAACACTCCATCCAGTAAAGTATAAGGGAGGGCCCGTAATAGTAACTTCCGCTTGTCATCCTTAGGCATAGTGGCAGGCGGCTCTCCAGTACGCAAGTAATCTCGGATGTCTTGCAACCACTCAGGGGATACGTAGAATAAGCCAGCGTCAGGAAGCTGGTCAGGGACTCCAGTAGGCGGCTCGCCGTTAGGAAGTCGGCTGAGTAAGTCGGCTGCGCCATGCGTCCTGCCGGGCTTGTACACCACTGTGAAATCATACTCCTGAAATAACAAAAGCCATCGGGCAATCCGCCCAGACACTTGAGGCTTATTAACCAAATACACCAGAGCCATATGATCCACATAAAAAACCACCTTGTTCCCCAAAAGATAATGGCGATATTTTGTAAGAGCATAAACCATAGCCAGGGCTTCCTTTTCTGTGGTGGTATAATTTTTTTCAGCAGAATTAAGCAATCTAGAAGCATAAGAGATCGGTTGGTCACACTTCCCTGTCTGGTTCTGAGCCAGCATAGCCCCGACGGCTATGTCAGAGGCATCTGTGTGGACATGAAACTCCAAATCCCAGCGGGGGGCAACCAGGATTGGTGCCTTGGTATATCTGTCCTTGATCTCCAACCACGCAGCTTCACACTTGTCCACCCACACAAACTCCTCGGATTTTCGCATCAGTTTGGTTATGGGCTCCATAATGTGAGCATAGAATTTAATGTAAATTCTGTTGAACTGTGCAAATCCATTGAAAACCTGTACGTCGGCTCCGTGCTGTGGTCGAGGCATCTCCTGAATAACTTCAATCTTCTTAGGGTCTGGCATCTTGCCTACCTTAGAAACCACATGGCCTAGTATAATGCCAGAGGTGACCAGAAATGCACACTTCTCTGGATTTAAACTGATGCCATACTGCCTGCACTTCTCGAAACATAGGCACAGTTTCTGTAAATGGTCGGCTAGGTCGCTGTACACTGTGAAGTCATCGAGGAACAGCTTCATAAATCGCCCCAAGTATTCCTTGAACGCTTTGTTCACAGCCCTCTGATAAGTCGGCGGTGCATTAGTCAGACCGAAAGGCATGACCACCCAGACAAAGGCGCCCCATTCCGTGATGAAGGCAGTCTTATGCCTATCCTCAGGAGCAATTGAAATCTGATAGTAACCAGACCGACCATCCAGGAAGGAGTACATCTCATAACCTGCCACAGCATCTAACACCTCTTCAGTAAACGGTAGAGGGTAAGGGTCCTTTTTAGTAGCAGCGTTTAATTTTCTGTAGTCAATACAAATCCTTAATTGACCATTTTTTTTAGGAACAACAACAATGGGTGAGAGCCAGGTTGCTTCCTCGACTGGTATGATGAACCCTGCTGCCAACAGTTTGTCAATGTCCTGTTTGACAATGCTGGCATAGTTCGGGTTCATCCTGTAACGGGCCTGATGGATAGGCGGAATGTCTTTCTCCAGCACAATCCGGTGCTGAGCTACCGATGGAGGTATGCCCTTCAAATCCTTGTATGTCCAGGCAAACACATCTGTATACTCCCTCAACAGGTCCTCAGCTGCCTTGGCCATGGCTGGCTCCAATTGAGCTCCAATCTTCAAGATCTTGGGAGACTCCTCAGTGCCAACATTGATCTTGCGTAATTGCTCCTCTTCAGTCAGGTTCCATGCTGCCACCTTCATATCCCCTAGCTTGTCTCTTACAGGTGTTTCATCCACCGGCATGTCACCCTCCGTGAAGGTATAAAAGTGTTCTGGGTAAGTGGCAGAATCCGGAACTGGTGTAGGTACCTTCGCTGAGTCGGCAGTGCCCAAGTCGGCTCTTATGTCGGCTGTGGTACAGTCGGCTTTGCGAAGGTCGGCTGGGGGTCGGTTAATCCCGTTGTTAAGTGGAAGACTCAAACCCTCCGGTAGTGTAATAGTCCCCACCGCGAATATATCCTCCTCTGTCCTCAAAAAACGATCCTCCTCCTCGTCCATCGGCCCTTCAGCTAAATTGTAACATACCAGTACTTCTGGCAGCTTGGGCAGAGGACCTTTTCGTTGGTTGATAGATATCGTCTTGACTGTGCCGTTACCCCGGATAGTAACCAGTTTGTTTCCCCAATCATGAGTAACCTTTGCATCTATGAGCCAAGGACGGCCCAGTAGCATGCTGTAGGCTTCGTTGACCTCCTTGTTCCTGATAACAGTCAGACTGATGTTGTACGGAATACCATGGATATGAATCCGGACATTCCTTATCAACCCCACTGGCTCCACCACGGCCTGATCAGCCATACGCAATCGATAAGGTGCTGGTGACGGCTCCTTCAACCCCAACCGAATTCGCTCCTCCTCAGTAATTAGGTTGACACCAGACCCCCCATCCAGGAGTACGTTATCCAATGTTAACTGCCCCACCTGCACAGAAATAACCGGAAGGCCTCGATCAATATCTACTGCACCAACAACCAGGTTAGGGTGTACCGATGATCCCTGGGGTTTCTAGATATCCACTGATGTTGTTGTCGGCTGTGTTTGTGGTGAAACCTGCTGGTGCTGACCCGGCCCAAATGGCAGTCTATGCTGTCGCTGAGTATTAGGAAATACTTTCGCTCTGACATACTCAGTAAGGTTTGGGGCCACTTCGAGCAGTTCCCCCAAAGACACAGTAATAGGCGTCTGTAAAATCTGTCTGCTCACAGTCTTGACAGCTGATGAAGGCTGGGGAGTAGGCGGCTCTGTCGAATTCCCAGTCGGCACCAGCTTGGGTGTCTCCTGCAAGCAATCCGCATCAGGAAACCCTGCCCAGTCACTATCTAGTACTGGTCCATCTGTGGATGTAGAGTTGTCCACGTTTGCTTTTTGGAGCTCCTCTTCCTTTTGCTGTGCCAACTCATTCTCCCGATTAATCTCCTCAGTTAAAGCAATGAATTCCTTCCGGAGCCGTTCCTCCTTCTCCCAGTCTGCCTGAGTCTTGGGTAGTCGTGGTTCTGGCTCTTTCAGTTCCTTATCTTCCAGTGGAAGTCCGGCTCGCACCCTAGCCGCCCTGGTTAGTATAGTGGCCACTTCAGGGTTATCCAACTCCTGCAACTCTACACTGTTGACACCAACAGAGTTAGTTCCTAGCTTTTCAGCAGCCAACATTTGCTGAAACTTTAGACGTAAATGGCAATTACGCATCTGATGGTCAGTGCCCAAACACAAGAAGCACCCATCAATCCTGCCAGCTCCGCTATTTTGATATCCTCCAGGTCTGCAATTGAACTGTCTTCCTGAGCCACTAGTCGGCTATGTAGCCGATACTTCGTGAATTCCTACAGTCGGCTTCCCATCTGCCCTGGGTAACCTGTTGTTCGGGTTATCTGGGTTCACGAAGCAGTATTTGTCTTCATGCCCAAATTTCTTGCATACCGTGCAGAACCTGCGGTTGACTATCTCCACCTGATCTGCCTGGACATTTGCAGTACTGGCCCGACTATTAGTCGGCTCTGTCCTCTTGGCCTGAAAGTATAACTTCTTCCCCGAAGCATCAGTACAATTAGTCTCACAGCGCCTAGCCAACTCCTTTAGTTCGGTAAGAGTGTTTGCTGTAGACCCACTGGTAGTCACCTTCAAGTAATCAAGCAGACCTGCCCTGAAATATGTAAGCTTGAACCCTTCTCCCACTTCTGTCTGCAGGCACTTGATCAACTTCATAAAACGTTCATAGTAGTCTTGTACCTTCTCTCCCTCACCCTGTTTGAAGGTTCTGAGAGTCATGTAGACCTGCTCATCTGAATCCTGCTCTCGATATCGCAGTTTGAAAGCTTCCTTAGCCTCTTCCCATGTGCAGTAAAGATGGTGATCCAGCCAATCATCAAACCATCTCTGGGCTTTATCCACCAGAGTCGTCCCGAACAGTGTGATAATCACTTGTTCATCAGTTTCCCCATTGAACCAAGCACATTTATCAAAGTAGCGGAGATGGGCATCTGGATCACTACCTTCCTTGTAGGCTCTGTATGGCAACTGCTTCCGTTGAGTACTGACAGGGGGTCGAGGAGGCGCAGAGGTGAAGTCGGTTGTGCGGGCTGTGGGCACAGCAGGAGGTCGCACTACTGATGTCACTGTGGAATGCCTCGGAGGTTGTGGAGTAGGTGCAGTACTGTGAGGGCGTCCGGGGACAGCAGCTGGGCTGTAGCCTACTGGGGCAGAGGATGAGGTGTGAACTGTAGGTCTCCCCCCATAAATCTCTTCAGGGACGGATTCCCCAAAAGTGGGCTCTGCTATTCTGACAGGGATTTCTGTATGCTGAGTAGGCTGAGCAGAGTGATAGGTGTCACCTGTAAAGTGATCCACATAAGCAAGCGGTCGATGGACTGCCGAGGGAGCTGCAGTTGGAAGGGGTCCAAGTATCTTTCTATCCCTTAGCACCTCCGGAGTTGGGTCGGTTAAGTAGGGAGTCCTGACTGGTATCTCCTCAGTCTGTTCCTGTTCGCGCTCCCGTCTCTGGTCCTCCCATAGATCGTGCAGCTGCGCTAGCTCCTGCCTTTCCCTTTCCACCCTTTGTTGCTCTTGTTGCTGTGCCGCTAACTGCTGGGTGGCTAACCTCTGAGCTGTCTCTTGGACCCGTCGGTTGAACTCAAGCTCCCATGCAGTCTGAGACGGTTCTGGCGGCCACTGTGGCTCAGTATGCCAGTGATGCAACGACGCCTCGCCCGAGGGTGCAGCCTGCTGTAAAGCTTCCAATTGCTGGAGGTATTTACCTGGATCAGGCCTGCTGTGAGTGTGGGTCGTAGAATACTGTTTGGCCCTCTCTCTTCTAGCTTGTAAGTCTGCTTTGAATGCTTCCACAGCTCGCCTGTCCTCCTCTTCTTGCTCCCACTCAGCCCGGAGTCTGAATTCGTCCAAAAAATGAACATTCCTGCTGGGTCCACCTTCTGTGGGATTTGCAAGTCCCTGTTCCTGGACTGATCGACTCTTGGTCTCTTCCAGCTTCTGCTTCAAGCTCTGAAAGGCAGCACGTAAGGTTTCTGGGGTTTGTGGCAGGTGTACAGGGGAGACTGGTCTGCTGCGCCCCCGAGTCGGCTCTGTGCCCGCGTCGGCTCTGCCAGTGACTGTACTAGGCCACTGGGTTGGTTCTGCGAAGACCTCCTGCGTCTGTCGGCGTTCTTCTCTGAAGGTGTTGTAATCATCTGCAGCAGTGGAAAAATCCCTCCTGAATGATGATGTCCTCTTCATGTCTTGATACTTCCAGGGTGTACTAGTTGGGTCAGGTTGGCGACTCAACCTATCCCCTTTTTCGAACTGCATCTCCCCTCCAAATCTGCTCTCTCTGGTTCTCCCATCTGATGATGACAGGTCGTTTTCCACCTCCATGTCAATGAGTTCTCCTACTTGCTTAGCCGCATTGCCCTGTGAGCTAAGTCGGCCATGTCCTTCTGCTGGAGTTGGCTCTGTCGCCCGTTCATCCCGTTGCATGTAACGTCTGAATCGTTCCCTAGCCTGTCTTTCTGCTCGCAGGTCATTTTGGTCCCCCTCCTCCATGGATGTTGATTGTTGACTGCTGGCTCTGCCTGCTGCTTGTATGGTGCTACTTGCCTCTGGTGTTGGCTGATCGTTTCTCTCTCCACAGTCAGTCGACTGTTCCACTGTCCTGAGTTTTCCTGTCAATACGACACTCACAGACCGCAACTCTCTGACTGTGTGGCCTGGTCAGTAGTACAATCTATTTTTTAATGAAAATTTTCATTGGACATGTCTGGGATATACTTCCCAGCTGTTTGCTATCCCCTTTTTCGCAGTGTATTAATTCCTATAGATTTTGAATCTTGTGGTTAACTGTCCCTTACAGTTTTACCTAAAACCCAATTCAATTTCAGACTCAAGTACTTCACACTATCCTACAGTCTGCTCAGGTCCCAACTTTGAGATCCGCAAGGCTGACTGAGGTACCAATTGATATACCCAAATTCAAAATTCAAATTCTTTAACAGCAGTTTTTCTGGATCTGTAACTTTGAATCTAAAATACTAGGGTTACAGTGACTTACCTTCACCTCGTCTCCCGTGATGAGGTTGCAGATCAGCCTGTATCCCCTTTTTCGATCTGTGAACTGCCCTCAGTTCACTGTGGTGGGTGATGAAAATTCTGCCTCTCACAAAATGTCGCAGCACCTACGCCCTCCAGTCTGCAACAGATCCGCTCTGCTGTCACTGCGCTCTGGACGTGTGCTGGTCTGCCTCTTGTAACTGAACCAGTGCCTCCGCCTTGGAAACACCTGAGTACTTGTTGTCCTCTGTCTGCTGCCCCAGTGATGTCGAGTGAAACACCAAAGATTCTGCCAGTGCTGAGGGTGCAGCCTGCCCCCAATGCAGACACTTGCAGTGACTCCCAACACCCAATCAAAAACTGTGCAGCCTGTGAACTGAGAGTGAACAACAATCAGCACTACTAGGAGGTCGTATCAGCTCCTGCTGCACCCCTGCAGCCCTAATGAGTGTACTTTCTAACCCTTCTAGTGTGTGGACAGCCCCCAAACAGCAGGAGATTCACATGGAACAAACTAGAGCATGGTCGCCAATGGTAAAGGGAGGATTTCCCATAAAACCCTAACCTTCACAACCCATCAAAACCCTACAAAAACCCAACTAGCAATGGTGCTGAAACACTCATACAATGCAGGAAACACTCAAAAGAAGTGGAAAAGTGAGTCAAAACTGTATAAAGGGGGTCAAATCTGCCCCAAAATCATGGTACAGTAGCTCATAAAGGCTCCTCAGTCTCTCCTAACTCTGAGTGCACTAGTGAGGAATGATCTTAGAAACCCTAAAACCTGCCTTAAGAACCTAGCAGAAATCATCCAGTCGGCTACGACAGAGTTCATCCAGTCGGCTGTGACAGAGTTCATCCAGCCGACTGGATGACTGTCGGAGCCAGGGATGAAAAACTGCGAAAAAGGCTACTGAAACTGAGGGAGGGAAGATTGAGAAATCTCCGGTTAACATACAATAAAAGGACTACCATTACCACTAAGCAAACAATTCCCGGCAACCAGTCAAGGGAAACATACTAAACAGCGAAGCCTTTGGTACTGCCGTTAACGGCAGTACATTATAGGTCCAGCACGGCACTACAGAAAAAGCTGGAAAACGTACTGCCGTTAACGGCAGTACCAAACCAACACATAAGAATTACGTAACCACCACGTGCCAACTGAACAGTCAAGGTTTATATGAGCATAAATGACTAAAGCATCGATACAATGGAAAGCCGTAGGATATCATTTACATAAGCTGAAATGCAAAACATAGATATTGCCGTTAAAGCAGTACGTAAGGAAATTCAATTGGCAAACGAACCACCTTCCATTAATTACTACAAAAAAGCTATGTACCATGAAAAGACTACTATTGGAATATTGCCTGGCAATCAGTGCCATCAGATAACAAAAACAGTGTAGCCTCGGGTACTGCCGTTAACGGCAGTACATTTGGAGTCCATCGCGGCACAAAAAATAAAGCTTGAAAATGTACTGCCGTTAACGGCAGTACCAGAGCAACACATAAGAAGTAATCAAAAAATCTTTATCGAGTTAATAAAAGATGTAGCTAAAGCCCATATAATCCAGATACCACACATAAGTCGCATGCTGAAGGAGGAAACAAATTTTTTACTTGGTACTGCCGTTAACGGCAGTTCAAAAGAAGTCATTCACGGAGAAACACAAAGACCATAAAAATGTACTGCCGTTAACGGCAGTACCAAAAGAGCATATCATAACATCTAAATTAAATGCGATGCTAAATTAAGAAGTTGTAAAACAAACAAATTATCCTCTTGCCATCCAAATTGTATATATAAATATCATCTGAAATATTTGATAAAGAACACGTTACATGTGCCCACCACGTGGCTTTGTGAAGCCAAGGAGGAAACACCGTGTCTGCAAAAGAAGGCTTCGGGAACCTGTGGGACTTTCGGATTGACTCAGGGGAGTTCCAGCGCTCTAACCACTTGATTTTCATCTTAGTTGGGATTGCAGATGTGGCAAACATGTTGAGTTTCTCCTGCTGCATTTCTGGGGACGGGAACTTCTCATAATGAAGTTTAATTTGCTCAAGAAATGCCAGTGTATGCTTCGGATCCGCCACCGGTAATAGTTTCTTCAGCTCCCCTTGTTGAGTGGCTACGACTTTCTCAACTGCTTGTCGAACCCATTCATCTACAGACTTGTTTGTCCACATGTGCTTCTCGGGATACATTTCCTAGAATTGCTGCTCTGCACTTGAAGCCGCTTCTCCAATTTCTTGCTGTGCAATCAACAAGCAATGATATTAGAAAATCATTAAAGGCGAGGAAATATTAAGCAATAAGTATTAAGGCAGTTGAGAATTACCTGGTATAGAAATGCATTGAGTGACTCTACAGTCAGAGTATACCAAGTCCTCTTTGCACCAACTTGCTTCTTCTTGGCACTCTCAATTGCCGCACGTGGAACAAGCCCTTCAAAGTAGCTAAATGGCTGCGGTGCAACACTCTGTATTCTAAACAGTTTGTGGACCATATTCGTGGTCACATGAGACTTCTGATTTCTCCTGCACATTTTAGGATCAATCAGTTATTTGAAGAACCATAATCTAAAAGGGTATCGTAATAAAATATAGTGACAGAATGCTTACCAATTAACTTCGTGTAAAGCCGCTATGACTGCTGGAACGTCGCCTTTCGGGTCCAGAATAATGCTCTCAACTTTGTAATGCCAGTTTAAGTCGCGGGAGTGATACTCGTTTATAATGGGATACCATGCTTGCAGCCGATGATTACCATCCCATACCATAAACATTTTATTAGAAAAGACCTTCAGATCCTCATCCTCCAGCAGCGTCTTTTCGAAAGCTTCATTGACCTCACGCCATTCCGGGCTCCAAGTGTTTGTGATAGCCGGAGTGACTTCAACAGTATGCCCCAGGTTATCCTGAAGAGAGACATAGAAGAACCCGTTGCCTTCCAAGTATCCTGTCTTCACGAAGAACGATGCTAGCTGCGAAACATCTGTCTTCAAATATGGCCTTACAACTGGAAGAGACTGCATCCGACAAAGTGGTATAAACAATCTGCCCTTAGCTTTAGGCTCCCACTTCAAGGCACCCAACCGCAACGCAGTATTCGGAATCTCCTTCTCAACAAGATCATGAAGCTTTGCTTTAACTTCGCTCTCTGTTAAGGAGATAGCATCTGCACAAGAATATAGACAAAGAATCATAACGTCAGAAGCGAAGATCCAAGTAACAAAAGTACAAGCAAATTCACGCGTGTGTTCAAAGCAGTACCAATAGAGTTATGATATGAGACTTGCAATTAGATTTAAAAGAACTGCCGTTAGAGACAGTACTAAATCACAAGCTAAACAGAACAAAATGGTGCCTTTCAATAAGTATGGTCGAATTCCAGAGACAATTAAAAAGCAACCAATTTGAGTGCCGTTAACAACAACAGTCCACAAAAACAGTCGACACAGGCCAGTAACTCCATTAGATATCATTGGCATCGATATCAAAAATTCAACACTGTTTTTGTACTGCCGTTAACGGCAATACATTTGAAGCAAGAAAAGATGTCAAATCGAAAACATGAAAATGTACTGCCGTTAACGGCAGTACTGAAGCGGCATACTGCAATGGTCCCCGACGATGGTCAATTATCTTCGACAATACTCTAACAACTAAATGAACCGAGCTTAAATTCACATATTGGAGTCGAAAGATGAGACATCCAACAGGCCTGAAAACATACTGCCGTTAACGGCAGTACAAAATCATCCAACTGAAAGCTCACATCTTGTTGGATGTTTTTGTACTGCCGTTAACGGCAGTATGTTTTCGGTCCGCAATGATGCCAAAACAAAAGATTATTTTGGTCAGTCAGAATGTACTGCCGTTAACGGCAGTATAAATGCAGTGTGTAAACGGTTAGAGGATTAGCATCCCATGGTCCCCTATAATTGTCCATTTTCGTAAGTTACTGTTACTAAAACTGCATCTTCATACATTTACAACTTAAATTATAATAAAATTCCTTCAAAAATGAGCTGCCGTTAAAGGCAGTACCAAAAAGGAACTAAACAGAGACAAAGATTAGCGGCTACATGGGTACTACCGTTAACGGCAGTACCCTGAGGACATTTAAAATTGCAAAACTTTGAGAAATGCATCACATAGTCTGGGTCAATATCTGTTCATGGAGGGTCGGAAAATGCCTCACAAATGTACTGCCGTTAACGGCAGTACAAAAACAGCCTACTTAAAATTGTGAAAAATCCTTGGGTTGCACATAGAATCAATCAGAATCTAAGGCCAACTATTGCGTGACACAAATTAAATGCGTTGCTTTTGTACTGCCGTTAACGGCAGTACGTTTGGGGTCAGTCAAGATATCAAACCGGAGGATTAAAAATGTAGTCCCTGCCACTAAGGTACTCTAACAATGTGTGGATCTTCGAACCTAAACAACATGATAAATAATATAATGCCTTCTAAACTGTACTGCCGTTAACGGCAGTACATGATAACGAACTAAACTTAAACGACGATAAGCGGCTACATGGGTACTGCCGTTAACGGCAGTACCCTAAAGACATTTTCTTTTGCGAAGTCAAAGAAATGTGCACCACCTAGTCTGGGGACTGTTACTGTTCATGGAGGGTCGAAAAATGCTTCACAAATGTACTGCCGTTAACGGCAGTACAATTTGTGATGTACATGAGATTGGAGAATGACTGCTCCATGGGTACTGCCGTTAACGGCAGTACCTTATTGGTCCTCGAAAAATTCTTCCTCAATCATCTGCTGTGGATAGTTAATACAATTAGTTAGTAAAATACTGTTAAAAAAATTGGAATACTCTCGTTTAAAGGTGATATCTATTTCATTTGATTTACCCAATATGGTGAATATCGGGCTACACTTTGATTAGAAAATAGGTTAGTACGATTACTTAATTATACCTATAGCACTTAAGGCTTGTATCAAAACAATCTTCTAAGACTTTAACACAGAATTTAACTGAGCGTCCACACTAGTGCCGTTAACGGCAGTACCGTTTCATCTAGAACTATGTAAGCAAATGTCGTGCCAAAATTGTACTGCCGTTAACGGCAGTACTTCCACAGGGCCTTTCATCAATCTGAAATCGAGCATTCTTTGAATAAGACTACCCTAAAGTTTAACTATGACTAAAAGATATGTAAGACTAGAAGATATTAGAATGTTGGAAATCTGGCTTAATGTTTATGAGAAAGTGATTAACGTGGAACAAAGTGCTAATTCATTCCAGTCTCAAAGGCCATATTTGTACTGCCGTTAACGGCAGTACGTTTGTGAAGCAAATCACAAACATTGAAGACCACAAGCTGACCTGAGTACTCAAATCTCCATGCGATCCCTTTGCAACTTCAACTTATGTACTAAGAATCTGTGTCAACGTTCTGGACCGAGTTTGTACAGCCGTTAACGGCAATACTATCGACGACCAAATTAGCCAGAGCATAATGATCGTAGTAAAAAATGAAACCCATCTAAAGGACGACCTAACCCCAAAGAATCATACGGTTAAATGTTCGTGGCACGACCTGTCTGGAGATGAATTACGAGTGCAATTTAAAATAACTAAACACGCAGAGAAGCAAGTGAACAAATATGCCTTACCTTTAGACTGCTCCGGCCTCGGCTCGTTATCAGCGTCGTCCTCTTCATCGTCTTCATTGTCGTTGTCATCCTCACCGCCATGGCCATCTTCACCGCCATGGCCATCGTCACCGCCATGGCCATCGTCACCGCCATGGCCATCCACATCTTCCATGTTCTCGTCTTCAATGCCGGTTGCGTTGACCTCCGTCGGCGCAACAGAGTGAGGCGTTCCTGACGCCTTCTACTGCGTCACTTCTTCCTCGGATTGCTCCGATGCCTCCTGCTGCGTCCCCATATTCTGAAACAGCAGACACATCAACAACAAGTTAGACTAATTTGAATTTGCGAATCCTATCTTCTGTTGCGGAAACTCTCGAGCACAGACCCGTCCATCAGCTAACCATATCAACAAGTAGGGAAAAAGAAGTACAAGACCTAACCCAGAAACACGACGATTCTCACAAGGAGCTCCTGCAGTAACCTTGAAAGGTGCGAGTCCACGCTTAACCCTAAAGAAGTCCAAGGAAGATGAGCATATAAACTACAAGAAGACAAGCCGACGGCAGTAAGGAAGGTGGTAAAGGATGGGCGATCTGAACGAGGTCTCTTATCATTCGGGGAAGCTATTATAAGCAAAGACGGCGATTTGACACTGTGTTAATTTTCGTGTCAAAGTTTGTTGATGATACTACTGATGGTAAGCTACCTAGGTGAAATTCAGTAGGCTATCTCAAAGATAAAAACTGGAGTAACATGATAGCAGATGAAACATACCTTATTTCCAGCGCTTACACTTGTATCAGATACCACGACTTTTGAGTTTTGATGCTTGAGACGTCTTCCGTAACGCAATGTGCTATCTTCTTCAATGCCCCCCAATGCTGAATCTCCGTCTGTCTTCTCAAAGTCTAATGCTCTAGTTATGCCATCCTTCTGAAATCTTTCAGCCTCTTTCTAGCTCTAGCCATCTTACTACGTCTAAGGGCCTTAGTGCTACTAAAATGAGACGACACTTTCTTTCGCCGCTTCTTAGGTATAGCCAGCATAGCACACTCAAAACATCAAGAGGCAAACAGCAAAATGATAGGTTACACTCATAACAGCAAAATGCACACACACCCTAGAAAATAGATGACAAGAGCTTCAGTCATTTCTTATATAGAGTCCTCTCATAATAACGAAGAATACATGGATGAACGATATCTGTCCTCTACAACATTGACATTCAATTGAATCTGCAGACTTTCAAATCGTGCAAAGCCAAAATTTAAGGGATTTTCTATTTACAACTAGAAATAACAATTCCAATACCAGATCTAACTAGAATTTTTTTCAAAGACGGCTATGCCTAATAATGTGCAAACATTAGACGAGTAGAAAGTGGACCATGATGCAAATTTAAAAAATACTTTGGAATGACACGTCTGCACACCAAACGACGGCTCCATAATTGATTCATTCTATTCTCTCATAGTCCTTTTCATCTACGAATATGAGGTATATAGAATTCACTTAAATGAATGTGTAATTCTACTTAGAATAAATAGAGTGAGCACAATGTCCTATTCCTCTCAATTTGTGTTCACAAATTCCTTTAGAACCATTTCATTCTAACAGCACACATCTTAGCATGGCTCATCTCCCTGCAGACAGAGTGTTAGGCATGGCCGTGCTCAGAGCACAGGGTGTTGGTATTCCACTTACAGTACGTGTAGATGAGGATGGCTTGGCCCTTGTGACGGCTCAACGCCTTAGCCTCAGATTTCACTTCAGAGAGGAGACTATCTGTTTAGAGGAAGAGATTTATGATGATGAGACAAATGAGATTACACATACGCTAGATCAGGTTTCTGAGAAAGATGATGACGATAACAGGTTCTGGAACCTTTATCCTGGTAGATACAGAGTTTATGGTCTTACAGAGTCCCAGATGCAGGCGTCTACTGAGATTCTAACTCCTCGTAGATCATCTACTGTTCAGACTCCTCTGCCTCGTGATGTGAAGGTCAAGTTAGAGCCTGGCTTGGACACTCCTGATGTAACACCAATCATCTCCCTCACCTCAGATGAGGAGAGTAGTCCACTTAAAGCATCACCTGCTTTCACTAGAGAGACTGTAGTATGTAGCACGCCAGCTACACTACCAGATAAATGTGCCAGTACCTCCGAGACATCAAAGGAGGAGACTGTCAATGTCCTGCCACTCATTAAGATACTTGCAGAGAGACCTGGGAGGAAAAATATTCTGAAGAGAATAGATTTCTCCTTAGTTAGACAGGAGAAGGTGGAGTACTTACCTGCAGTCTTCAACAACAATGTCATCTTCGAGCTCCCCCCAGTTGGTGACGGGGCTAACAAGACGCAAGCGAAGGCTATGAAGGGGATGAACAAGCGTTACGACGGCCACGTTTGGACGAAGACAATCACTACCAACATCACTAATGAGTTCGGCCTGTGGTTCCGCTACTCCAGCTGCGTTGGTTGGCTGCGATGCGTCAACAAAGAATGTGAATTTCTCAACCGTCGACCTCGAATCGTTGAGGTAAACGAGACTGAGTTTGAGGGTAGTACCCTCCAAGCTTTTACAGTGAATCAGCCACCCCCAGCGGATGCAACACTTGTCTGCAAGGTATGTAAAGAACCTCCTGCATGTATTGCTACATGCGGAGCCAAGATTTATTATGTTCTAGGTAAATCCAACCAGACTAGGGCATGTATCCATCAGGGAACACATAATCATCCAGTGAAGGTTGGGGACTATAGAGACACTAAGGAGGAGATCAATAGTTTGATTGAAGAACAGGTGGAGAATACTCCCCGGGCTACGAAGAGCGCCGTTGTCTTGGAGGCCAGCAAGATCCTGATTGGGAACTACCTCCTACAGCCTGAGGACGCTCCACCGAAGAAGCTCAGCATGGAGGAGCTCATTCCTGTACTTGACCGGTGCAAGGACATGGCTTCTCCAAATATCCGCAACAAGGTGATGACGTTCAAGCGAATTGGAAGGTACGGAGTGATGGACGCCATCACCAAACTCCGTGGGATCAGTTTGTGGGCCTTCGTCCAGGAGAACAAGTTCCCGGGCCAAGGAGCTGACAGAGAGAAGGTCTTCGTCTTCAAGATGTCAGAAGTTGGGCCGGGTTGTGGTGTCGACTTAGTCACCAGAATGCAACCTGGTGAGGATCTTGACAATGCTTGGATTATGTTCGACCACGTGAAGCGTCTACGGGATTGGTCCACGATGGCTTGCCATGTATATGACGCCACCTACTGCCGCATCATGACGATTGCAAGTTGCGACATGCAATCCGAGGACACCGAGGCTCAGCTGGTCTTCTGGAAGAACCTAAACAGCATTATGGAGAGGAATGGCGTTGCAGCGCCAAACTTCAAAGGGTTCATGGCGGACAACGCACAAGCAAATTGGAATGCGGTGCGTATAGGCTCTACGGAAACGGCAACAAAGAAGACAAAATGGAGGATCGGGAAAGGTCATGCTTGTTCCACTGGACCCAGAACATGGTCCAGTACACTGACAAGTACTTCCCCGAAGAGCTCCGGGAACAGCACAAGAAGATGTGCAACCAGTATAGGACAGCAACGACTTTGACAGAGGCGGACACTCTTTATCACGCGTTGCAGGCTTGGTGGATATCTACTGAGGTCCTGGGAGAGATGGCCCTAACCAATCTGGGGACTTGGCTCGCATTCTGGCACCACCGCTATCGTCAGTGGGGTGGATTCATGTCTGCGGTATGATGCTACTAAACCCTGCTGCTGTACTTGTTTTCTGTTGAGGTAAATTTAATCGACATCACTTCTATAATTGATCCTAATTATTGTAATTGCTCAAACTGCAGAAATTTACTGAAGAAGAACTCACAGAGATGCCGACCTGTAACCTCGCCGAAATAGTTCACAATAAGTGGTTAGAAGCATCAGGTAACAACGGCAGCGACCTCTATGTTGCGACTGTGGACGATTACGTTCGGGGCTTTCTGCAGGTTGTAAACTACTACCAGTTCCTGAAAGGAGATGTAGGCGGAACTGGACCTTCAAAGAAGGAACTGAAGCTTCGAATGGCGGAACGCTTGGCGAAGAAAACAGGAAATCCTAAAGTCCTTAAAGATCCCATGCTGGATATGCCTGGTGCAGATGAGTTCTGCACCCGTGAGCCTGTCCTGGCCGGAGCAGAGGTGTTTGGATCACAGAAGCGTAAGGCGGACGTTCCCATCGGAGCTGACGAGGAGTCACACCGACCAGACAAGGTTAACTTCTCACGTCCTAGAGGTGTTGGACGCAACGTTCGAGCTCGCACTGTCCAGCTGTCCATCATCGTCGAGGACGATTCTGAAGAAGAAGAGGCCCAAGAATCTCCTGCCCAAGAAGCTTACTCGCCCCCAACGTCTCCTGTGAACGAGGTCGGCGTTCGCCATGTCAACGCTGTTGAAGAAACCAAGGTTGATGTGAAGGAGTGGCACATTGCAAGACTTCACAAAGCTTCTGCAAAGTGCTGCTGGGCCCAAAGAGCTGGTACAAAAAAGAAGTGCACTGAGAGAATTGTCAGGGGCCCAAACTTCACTGCTGCACCGACCTACACCGGAGTTTGGACAAACTATCGCAGGAATACGGTTGAGAGGACAGAGTTTTTCTTCTGCTCCGATGATATTGAGCGCTGCGTGAAAGGCACAAGGCGCAAGTGGGTTGCACACTACTCCAAGGACCTCGAAGTGCCGCCGATTCCAGAGGTGTGGCCCGTAAAACTAGGTACTAACGTGAAGCTTAATGAGATCCTCGCCCTTGAAGCTGCAGGGTTCCAACTCCCGCCGAAGAAGCCTGTCTCCCCAAGACGTCTCTTCTCGTCTGCTCCGCCTCCTGCAAACCTCGCTTCGTTGCCGATTCCAGCAGAGGCTGACCGCTACTCTGGTAAGCGAGATGGGAAGATGGTCAAACGCACAGCAACTCGACCTAACCCGGCGCAGCGACTCTCCATGGGCTCCTCTCAGTCCCTCAAGGCTCGCCTCCGTTCCATCACCATGATACCTCATCCAGGCCATGGTTGCATCATCAGGCTGGATTCGGGCGTTGCTCCAAACATCACACAGTACAACATCACCATCACCTCTTACCCGAGTTGCACCTGTCCAGCATTCAGGAAGACGATGACTAAGTTCGAGGTAAGATACAGTTTTCATACTGTAAACATATTTATTACATCCTTTTAAAGGTCTGCAACCGTAATCCGGAGGCCGAGCTTTTCATCCATGCGCCTACCTTTAGTTTCAACGAAGTCAAGCTAGTCCTAGAGAGCGGAATCTTGACACACCCCTTGGCCAAAAAATAGGAGGCACTATACTATTATGGTCTCAAGTATGCATAGTGGACAGTGGTTCATGCGGATACTTAGCCCGATGTGATTGAATTTTTCCTTGTACTGAGTCAGCAATACAAATCTCGTATTGCCTATTTCAATATAAAGGTTTTGTCATTCACATTTATTACATTGTATTACAATAGCATTCATTTCAACAAGTGGCATTTGTAATTTATATCAACGCACAATTGGACTGTACTCACTCCATGAATACATTCAAATATAGATTTTATTCCTTGAACTTAATGCGTTTAGGTATCCCCTTCGCATTTTCAGCACAATCACGAACTACCTCTTGCACTACAGGACAAGCTACATTGACATTCATTGTTCGTTCCCTAATTGGCACTTGTCGTGGGCGGGGACGTTTCAACAATGGAATAGCTTCACTCTTTCCACGTAATGCCTCCCTAGAATAAGTCCCCGGTGGAATCTTCCCGACCTTGGAGTATGCATGAGGTGCCAAAGGGACAATCGGTTCTTCCTCGGGAACTACGAGAACGCGTGGCTCTTCTACTGCCACTATGTCTCCTATCACATCTATTTTTGCTTCCACGCCATCATTTTCAGAATGCCCTTCATTGCACCCATTCAACTCCTCTTCCCCCTCGACCTCCTCATACGGATGAAATGGGCCAAGGACATTACCAAGTGAGATAGTGGTTTCCCCGGCAACTTCCATATCACAACACGCTCTTCTTGGAACTTGATTCAAGAAGAGCACGAACAAAGAGGATGAGAGCTTCTACTGCCACTACTTAAATATTGAGGAGGTAGATGCTCGGCGCCCTTGAATAGTGGGATATATAAGAAGGTTTAAATATTATAACACTCCATGGCATGAGTAGGTTTATCATCACTGTTTTGATTAATTTGTAGACAAAATAACCTAAACCATCAATGGAGAGTGAACTAGAAGGTCTTTCAAAAGATAAAAGATAAAAAATGAAAAGGTAAAGACTTAGAAGATGGTAAATTAGAGGACGAATGAAAAAAAAAAAGTGATTAAAAAAATTAGAAATCAAAAAAGATAAAAGATGATTATATATATATATATATATATATATATATATATATATATATATATATATATATATATATATATATATGCATATATATAAATCGAGAAAAAAAGAAAACAGTGTAAAATAAACTAAAATTAATGATAATACAAAATAAAAACAATGAAAAGATAAAAGGTATGAAAGTTGAAAATAATTAAAAAACGATTAAAGATAAAAAGAATAAATGATAAGAAAGAGTTAAAAGATAAAATGTAAAATTAAATAAAAATTAAATAAATATAAGATAATAAATGCAACTTCTAGATGATGCATTAATACGAACCGTAAATAGTATTTTAAAATAAAACCAAGAAGGGAATAACACAAATGAAAAATCAATAAAATAAATATATACATTAGAGAAAATTGAACACCAAAAAATGGAAGATTAAGTGCCGATTAACATCAACACTGTAACACATTTACTAGAGATTATAAAACGACAGTTAGTATTGGAATTGAAAAGATGGGTAGAATTGAAGAATGTCGAAAGAGTAGTTGATTCAAATAATTAAACAAAGAATTGAAGTAGAAATGTAGTAATGTGAAGAAAATGACCTAGGATTCGAAATTCAGTTATTCGATCATTTTAACATTAAAGAAAGGGACAAGGACCTGGATTGAAAATTATCAGAAATAGTGAATTCCAGTCCACGGTTATAGGGTCATAATTATTACCAAAAATAGTAATATTCTCAGAATATTCTAAAAATATTCTGAGAATATTCGATTTTGCTAATAATAGTTTTTATTTTTAGTAATAATATTACTGTTTTTAGATTTAGACCTCTATTTTCTGCTCATCGCTCACCAAATCTCCGCTCGCCGCTCTCCCGCTCGCCGCACGCATACAAGCTACCCCCTTACATTTACTGAGGTCAGATTGGCGCACATTGTGCCATTTGGAAGTTCTAGAATTGAGGCCCATTACATAGGAGCCTTGATAATGAATTGTTTTTCATCGTGCAAAACTTCATACTACAGCCCCTTGTGTTATGACACCTCTTATTTTTTATTATTGGACAATTCCACCGGGACTACGCACCCCATACACGCAATTAAGTGAATTATTACGTCCTTCATTATTAACTGCAACAAGTACTTCAACTATAGAAATTATTTGTTTGTAGTGTTTGATATAGGTACATTGCTTGTTTTTATTTGAAGATTTGAAGGATAATTTGTAATTTTTTTCTATTTGTTTACTACATCTATATTGTTGATTAAAAAATTGTTGATTTTTGTCATTAACCCCTAAAGTTCTGAGGGTATTTTTCATCAAAACTGCCTGAAAACAGCCCCTCTTCAAATCAAGGTGGATTTTGCTAAGTTGGGGTCATAATTAGTACATCTAACCATAAGATCTTGTAGCTAACTTCTATGTCTACATGTCCACCAAATCTTACACACTCATTCCTCACCAATTGCAAGATCATAACGTTCAAAGTTGAAAATCAAGTTTTTTTTCCCTGCGCAAAAAAGGAACAGCAGAGTTTTGAAGGCCCAAAAAATCATTTTTTGCATTATGGATTTTGGCGGATTTGATGCACATCAAAGAAGATTGAGTTAGCTATTTGTATTGAAAAAATCATATTCAAAAAAGTTGTGGAAGGTTTCCAAAAAAATCATTTTTTGCTAGGGGGTATACTGAAATTCACAAACAAATGCCTTTTTTGACAATAAAATAGCATATGAAAAAAATTTTGGATTAAAAATCCGAACGGTGGGAAACATGCTCTACTGCCTTATTTATACATAGAAATTTTTATTTTTTGAAAAATATCAAAATCTCAATTTTTGGTGGAATTTCAAAGTTTCGTCTTTGGGCAGATTTTCGCAGATTTTCGCAATTTTGGGCAGTTTTGGGCAGTTTTGGGCAGAATTTGCTGCATTCACAGTGGTTCAGCAGCTGCCCTACGAGCAGCGTTTGACACTTAAACCTTCATAACTTTTGATCCTGATGTCGGAATTGAAAAATAAAAATACCCCACACGAAGATCTCCGAACGGCCCACCTTCAATAAAAATTTCAGAAAATCCCGATGTAAATGGCATTCATAGGTAAATGCCCAAATTCCAAAAAAGCCCAATGTGGATGATTGTCCTTTAGGGGTTAAATTATACTTTAATTATAAAACATTCTTAAAATAATTTAATTTATAAATTCTTGGATACAATTCATTCAAGTCATTAAAATTTAATAGAACTATGAAATTTTTCTTTCTTGTCTTCTTTTAGAATAGATAATATGAAATAAGTTTACAGATAGTGGAGAAAGGAAGGGACCAATCTCTTTTCTCTAATTAATTTACTATATCATAGTTTTATTTTTAGTATTTTTTATTTTAAAAAAAGTTAAATTAAAATTTGTTGTAATTTAAAATTATCAATTATTTTTAATAATATTTTAATGGTAAATAATTTTTGCTATTCATATTTAATTTTAAAAATATACAAAATTGATTTGATAAAATTAAAAAATAACAAACTTGATTTCATGTCAAAGACTTGTTTCCATAGAAAAACATTGGTTTAGAACCCAAAAATAATGAGTTTGCATTGACAATACTTAGCTTTTGGATTTATATCAAGGAAAGATTAGCTTCAAGTCCCTGGTTTATTTCAAGTATGAAAATTCTAACTGAAATTAGACATTGAAGTATAAGAATTCCTAAAACCAAAAAGTATATCAAGTTATTAAAGAATAAATTAAATGATCAAATTTTCAACAATTGATTTATAATTTTTATTTATTTTTAAATTTCAAAGTTCTTATCATTATCATTGTTTTACTATGGATTGTGATCCTTTTTTGAAAGTTTACACGAAAAGATGAGTGCACAACTCACTTATAATTCCTTATCTATGGTGAATTCATCTAAAACAAGGTATGACTTGTACATTTGAATAGAAGCCCAATTTTTTTAGTACAAACAAGTCTTGAAGCTAACAAATGACACTTCCTCCCATTTGCGTCAATTTAAATTAACACTTATTATCGTCGTACCAGAGCAGTTCGTATATAAACAATTCTGAATAAAAAACATATAAATTAAAAAATTGTGAAGATAGAAAAAATAAAATAGAACAAATTAGTTTTGTCAATATTTTCTTACTTCTAAACCATTTACATACTTTTTACTGCTTTTTTTTTTTGCTAAAAAACAAAAATTAAGAAATTTTAATTTTTGAGTGGCAAACCTTATTTTTTCCCAAAAATGTATATTCAGTCGCAAGCTGGCAAACTTGCTATGGTGTTACGGCATATAAGCTGTATGCGGTTAGTTACAAGTGAGCCGAATGATTTTGAACATAGCTGATGGATTTTCAAGGATAGAGGCAAATCAACCGAATTAAATGTCTGAAAAATAATTATATTTAGTATTCATAGACATGATATACTGAATATAATCTAAAATAACCGACTGCTTTTTGAAAATAGAGGACATAGGCTGGTTGGATCAAAAAGCTTCCTTAACAGTGATCCACTTATTATCCTCTGGTTTAGAATACAAGTTAGAATATATAGAATTAAAAGCTTTAAAAAGTAGATTCTGGAATTAGATGTCAAATCTACATTCCGAATCACACACTTTTAGATTACCAAATTATCTTCAAGCATACGCATGATTTTCAACATTTTCAAAAATCTAGATTGTACTTAGAGCATCCCCAGGAAGCCTGTAAGGCTGTAAGGCTGTAAGCCTGTAAGCCTGTAAGCCTGTAAGCCTGTAAGCCTGTAAGCCTGTAAGCCTGTAAGCCTGTAAGCCTGTAAGCCTGTAAGCCTATAAGCCTGTAAGCCTAGAACGTCGTTCTCCCAAACCTAAGGGTCTTTCCGAGCAAAACATTCCAAAACCGTTTACATGTTTACAAGTTTGCCCCTAAAAACCTTCCAAAACCAGGATTCAACCTGTAAATTACAGGCTTACAAGCTTGAATACAGGCTTTTTCCCCTACTGGCCTGAACCGCAATTCACGTCTTTCCACTTCTTTCCGCTTACAGGTTTACAATACAAGCCTTCCTGGGGATGCTCTTAGCTTGAAATCCTTTTAGCTTGGACTAATACACATTTGTACCACTAGACCCATGTTTCCTCACCTACAAGTAATATCAAAATCTCCAGTATCTTCATTCTTCTAAGATTATAAATGAAGATTGTTGCTAATCCCGTGGTTCCTTGGACTAAACTTAATGTTAAGTTTGATCATAACATATCCTGGAATTTGCTAAAACATTTCTATGACCTGGACAACAACAAGGTTTGGGCCACTATAACTTCTCTTCTCAATGAGCTGAATTCCAGAGTCTTTTTGTGCCAATTAAGTATGACATTGCCTGTAATGAAAGTACCCGTATTCCTCAGATTATGATTCATTAACTTAGTGCCAGAGTGAGGTGGCACAGGAAGGATTGATATGCATATGTAAATTGGAAGACTTTTGGTATGTGATGATCATGATAAAACAATGTTTCCATGTTCAAGTTAGCAATCATGAATCATCTCTAAGATCTGTAGGAAAGTGGATAGACTCCTGTTAACAATCCACCACGTCTGATGGCGAGGACCCATACGCTTCTAGCCTTCCCTCAAAATGGCATAAATTCTTCCAAGCTTCCGGCAGATCTGATGCACAAATTCTGGTTTAATGAGGATTTGCAACTTTCATGGTACTGTTATCAGATTTCTTGTGTGGATGCTATTCGGGTGTCATCACATAAAGGATGTGTTAGTCGCCACCGAGGACACGACTGTTGTCGAACATTTTGATACAGCACCTGCAAGTTCACGAAAGCGGAGTAGGAATTAGCGACTGAGCGATGTCCAAACAATTGGATATGCAGTACTAAAAATTTTAGATGGCGGTTTATAGGTGCCCAGGCTTCCAGCTCAAGCGAGAGCAGCTGAAAAGCACTGTAACATTGGACTCAGCATGCAAGTTGTCGCTTCATCAAAGCTATTGAGTTGAGTTTACAAAGTAATTAGTGGAGTTAATTGTAGATAGGCATGGAACGAACTTAATGCTACCACTTTCTGGTCATCGCCTCCTGTGCATATAATTGTCTTTCGGGGAGACAGCCACCTGAAGTCAATCAAGTGGTTAAGAATCCAGAGTTGCTCAACAGTAATCTCTTTGACTTGTATTTTTAATGAACACGGTTCATCACACAATTCTTAGAGAACAACTGTCCGACAGACCATCCACTGTCAATTAACGGCGTCAATCACTGGCAGCATTGAATCAGTTTTAAGGATTTATACCGTATTTATACAGCGAGAATGGCTTGAAATGTGTTTGTACACATGGCTGCCCTAATGACGGATCCCATATAGCAACACTGTACACAATAGAGCTGATTCTGTTAGAGTAAGCAAAACTGGGGCAAACATCTAACAGAA